>OX104066.1:96805396-96909276 GCA_944474145.2 Dicrocoelium dendriticum
ACACCAATTTGTAGGACTAGTCAATACTGGTCCGAGACGATGCGCGGAATTAAGCGCGGATATCAGAAGGCAATTGGAGTCGGACACAGCGGACTGTATTCGATGGGCTACAACAATAAGCGGACGGATGAAGCGAGGCAAGAGCGTACACGTGAGCGCGGGGACTTACAAGGCAGTTGTGTGTCGAGCCGGTTGTAAGATTAAAACAAGATAGAGTAATGTACAATCGGTCAACAAGTAAATTGTACATGAAAGATAAGAGTTATCTTTTTGGGCGCTACAGACTACAAGTTGATAGTCAACCAAGCGTCGAAAGTGGAAAAATATCCCCTACCACGTATTGAAGACTTGTACGCGACTTTAGCCGGCGGGCCAAAAGTTTTCCAAGCTAGATCTCAGTCACGCATACTCTCAGGTCGAACTTGATGATGAGTCACAGGAACTGACCACAATAACTACCCACCTCGGAATATTCCAGTACACGCGTCTCCCGTTTGGAATAAATTCAGCACCCAGCATTTTCCAACGTATAGTGGATAATATAGTTAAAGATATACCGTTCACCTGTGCATACTTGGACGATATCCTTGTTACTGGTCGCAGTGACTCTGATCACCTAAACACATTGCGAACTGTTCTCCTGCGTCTGGAAGAGTGTGGGTTAAAATTAAAAAGGTCCAAATGTGAGTTCTTATCCGATTCTGTTTGTTACCTTGGTTACAAACTGGACAAAACCGGTTTGCATGTCCTACAAGATAAGATAGCGCCTATTGTACAGACACCTCAGCCCAAGAATAGCGAGGAACTACGATCATTCCTGGGAATGCTGTCCCACTATCGTCGTTTCCTACCTGATGCTTCGACCATTCTTGCTCCATTAAACGAACTCTTACACAAAACCATCCCGTGGATGTGGAAAACTGAGCATCAATCTGCTTTTACTTGTGCAAAGAAGTGTCTTGCTTCCGCACCTGTTTTGGTCCATTACGATAGTGAAAAACCGTTAATCTTACAATGTGACGCCTCTCCATACGGAGTCGGAGCAGTTCTATGTCACAAAATGTCCAATGGTATCATACACCCGATTGCATTTGCTTCACGAACTTTACAACCAGCCGAAAAGAATTACTCCCAGCTGGATAAAGAAGTCCTGTCAGTTATATTTGGCGTCAAGAGGTTTCATCAGTACATTTGGGGGAACTATTTCGAAATACAAACTGACCACAAACCACTGATATCTTTGCTGAGCGAGTCAAAGGGAATCGAGCAGATGTTTTCACCGAGAATGCAACGCTGGGCATTAATATTATGTGCATATAAATATCGAATCTCGTATATTCCTGGGTTGAACAATCATACAGCGGATGCATTAAGCAGGTTACCACATGCGACCCCAGACGAAATACTAGAGGAACCAGTAGAGCTTGTAAATCTAATGCAACACCTCGACACCACTCCATTGACAGGTGACACCATACGTCAGTTGACCGATCGTGACCCAACGCTATCTTCTGTAGTGCGATTTACAAAAACCGGCTGGCCTACTACAGTTCCCGTCGATCTTAAACCTTACGCACAACGGAAAAATGAATTGAGCCTTCACGATGGATGCTTGTTTTGGGGATCGCGCCTGATTCCACCGCTAAAGGCACGGCCGTTCATCATAAAGGAACTCCACAACGCACATCCAGGCGTAGCCCGAATGAAAGCCTTGGCGCGCGGTTATTGCTGGTGGCCTGGCCTCGATAAAGAGATAGAGAACTATCTAGAAACATGTGGTTTGTGTCAGCAGTATCAGTCAAATAAACCTCCCGGTCCGGTACACAATTGGCGTTGGCCTGAAAAGCCATGGCAGCGCATCCATGCGGATTACTTTGGACCCATTAATGGTGTATTCTTCCTGCTGCTAATTGACGCTCATTCGAAATGGATAGATGTTTATCCCGTTGCCCACCCTACTACAGAAACAACTATCTCCAAAATGCGGTCGTCATTTGCAATATTTGGGATACCGGAGACACTCTGCACAGACAATGGACCATGTTACACTAGCAAAGAATTTGAAATCTTCATGAATAGCAATGGTGTTCAGCATGTCCGTACAGCTCCGTATCACCCTGCTTCTAATGGGCTAGCGGAAAGGGCGGTACAGACAATTAAAAGAGGTCTCTCGAAACAAGCACCAGGAACTGTTCAGACGAGGTTAGATCGCTTGCTGTTTGCTTACAGAATAACGCCCTCGGAAGCCACTGGCAAATCACCCGCGGAGATGATGTTTGGCAGAACACTCCGTACCAGACTGGATCTTCTGTTTCCAAATCATAGAGCACAAATGGGGAGGAAACAAGACAATGCTGCCGCATCGCAAAATAACCACGACTCTAGTTGGCAGCCGGGTGATCCCGTATACACAAGACTTCCCCATGAGCACTGCTGGCAACCCGCAACCGTAATTAAAGGTGACTGTACCCAAGCCGATCTTGAATTAAATGGTCGAATAGTAAGGCGACACTCGGACCATATACGATCACGTTTTGTGGGGACAACAGCAAATGAACGTCTGGGTGAATCAGCAACCGTTCATCCGGAAACGGAAGCAAAACCCCAGGATTCTTTACAATCGTCAGATGAACCAACGCTTCGCAGATCTCAGCGTACACATAAACCCGTTGACCGGTTCGTGCCAGGAGGATAAACATTTCAAGAGGTGAGGGGATGTCACGTACGCGAATGACTTCGATCCGTTCACTCAGCCGCGCGTGGATTGGTTACTACACAAAACAGCCAGCCAATCATCAGACACACACCCCCGGTCTCGCAACGCGAGTTCCGTGAGTCTTGTACCTTCCTCAATTGATTGATAAACCTCCTGCTGCTTAGACGCCTTCTGCTTGCTGGGATTACGTGTCTCGGAAGCGTGCGTTTCATGCTTAGTGGTACTACGTATTAAGTACAGATAGCCAAAGAGCCGATTAATGCTCTGCGGCAGCAGTACAATCCAACTTTAAAGCGATCTGTGCTTCCCTGACCATCTGGAATGTGCTGCGTCATCACTAGGGCCAACTTACCTCTCCTTTATTTCAGGTTTCGTACGAAGGAAGCTACCCACGGTGTGCACCCACAGCTGTCCCGGAAACGATGATGTCCGCCCGAAGGAACTCACTGTAGCATCTTATGGTTCAAATGATGCTCTGGCTCGAGTCTACCAGCACAGGAGTGAGAAAGGTATGCTCATACCAAGTAAAAAAGTTGGCTAATATCTCCTGTTCTCAAGGCGGACCGTCATTCCAGTCAATTGAAATGATGTCTAGTGATTCTTCTTCCCCTGCTAATAGACGGACCTATCGCTGCTGACTTAATGACGTCCTTCCTAGGTGAAGTTATTTACATTGCTCAAGAACAACTTGGCTTCCTCTCATACAGCATACCTTATGAATCTGTTCACTTCTTAACTTTCACTGATATGCGTGTTCATAACCTTCACTATCTTTTTCTTAAAAGCATAGCGAGGTTGCCTGATGCGATACAGATCCACAATTAGCGATACATCATAGCGTTTGAGCAGCATTAGCACTCGGGAAAGTTATAGCGTTGTCTCATTTTATGGTGTTACGAAAAGACCTTCAGGACTGGAAATTACTCGTATCAAGCTTGATGTCAGCTGCAGTGTTTGATGGGTTGGTGGGCTACGTGTTAAGAAGTCGTTGGATATGGAATTGGGTGCTATCGATGTCACGAAAGAATGAAACACGCAGGTAAAATGATCGTGGGCTAGACGTGGGACGTTATTCCACCGAATACTGTGCTGGCGAACGAGGTGCATTTAACACAAAGCGGTTTGGCATGTCGGACCAAGTACTTTTGCGGGAAGGGAAGACGGTGAGAAATGTAGACACATCTACTAGCACCCTCCAATGAGCCACATTATGGGCGGTTGTGATATTTACCATAAAACTTTAAGATCTACGGCGTCCTTATGTCATGGATGCGTATCGATTTGCACGTCTGTCGCCCTTGTGTGGGTGTTGTGCCATTCTTTAGGGTGTAAGACGTCAGTCAATTAATATCCAACAGCCTGCACTTGCACACCACCGCTAACCCTTTGACTCATTCAGTTTGGATGCGGTGCCGTCTCGCACTGGTTGCTAACGCGCATCGTGCACTGCAGTGCGTTTGCCGGAAGGCACTTCTTCATTAAGGTTGATGTTGCATTACACGCAACAGCAGGTGACTCACAATCCGGCCACGCCGTCAGCTCACCCCTCATATACTGCTCGTAATCTGTAATGGTAACGCATTGGGGCACACTGCATACACATGACATTAGGCATACAAAGGTGTGTCTATATGGCTAGTTATAACATCTACAACCCATCCACCCACGATGGCACGTAGTCACCGACGAGCACAGAGCACACCATATGGGTGTTAAACCAATATGCCTCCTAGAATGTGTGGAACTAGCTTCACTGTAGCCAATAGTTAATGACTTTAGTTATCAGACGCGACAACACAACTTCGAAAGCGGAACGGATATGCCCTGCACGTACCGTGCAACAGGTGGGTCTGGATTCAAGAGCCATGTAGCGACTGTATGAAGACTAGACTAAGTAATCGCGAGAGATGACATAGGCGAACTGAAGGCTAGGGTAGGTATTCTATATACGTCAGTTGGGCAGAGAAAGTAATACTCAAATTACTGTTGCAAGGGCTAGATAATTCCAATCAACGACTTAAGAATATGGGTACAATCGTAATGTTAAACGGCGGAAACAGTAACATGTGCAGCAGCATCAGTGAGTGGTACAGCGTAGCCATAGATAATCCGCGGACTGTCCAAGGTGAAATAGTTGGCCTTGAAGAGTCAAACATATGCCAATGGTGCGAAGACAAAACGCCGTGCTTCATAACGCGTGCTAGAGGCAAACACATAAGGTTTTTGTAAGGAAATCAGTGAAAGGTTTGGGAACTGGAATATGTCCTCAAATAGGTAAGCCAGATCGACTGAATAAACTAAGTTCGTTTCGGGCCTTACAAGCGATGCCACGCCCCACGTTGTGTGCTATGTATATATATATATATATATATATATATATATATATATATATATATATATATGTATATGTATATAATATGATATCGACTGCTCTGGAAGTGAGTATTCAATGAACAGTAGGCAGCGGCGCGCATGCATACGCACTGGATAGGATTGCATTGCGACGCGAACTACCTTGAGTGATCTGTAGAGGAACATGCTTTCTTTAGAATGAATATGACTGCGTTATGTATGTACTTGGTTGCCAAATCGTGTACAGTCCGGTGGGAGGAGTGAGACGGTTGAAGAGCAGTTCAGGAGGCCTGCCGTGACATTGTAACTAGCCGAGCGATACGAGTCTACACGGAACGCTGATGCCACAGTTCCCATCTTGGAAGGGATCCAGTGTGACCCTGCCTTGTTGAAGCGAAGCAAGACACCTGGGCTAGGCGAGCTTCCCCTATCTTTGTCAAAAATGAGGGCGACTACTTGGTGCCCGATCTACCAGCTGTATAAAACACTATTTGGGACTTTTAAGTGGCAGTGGTTGGCTGCTATCCACACCTATAAGAAGAGTCACGGGACTTTTTGTACGAAAACCGTATAGGGATCAACTTTGTTTCAAGTACCTATAGAGTCCTCACAGGTATCACTTTGTGACGATTCAGCTGTCCACGACAAGTGTGGTGCGCAGGGTCAGCACAGACCGGAGTGGTGGGAAAAATGCGCATTTCATGACCTAGAGTGGGATTTCTAGCAAAAGAGTACTTGACAAACCTGGAGTACGTGGAAGAGAGCCCCTTGGTCTGGACCCATTCTCCATTTAAGCATCTCTAGGTGGGCTGACCAAGGGAGCTTCACGCTTCGAAACACCTTCTTCACGTTCAAAACGCAAGGTTTTATATGGATAGGTCGACACGTGACCTGCTTTAGCTATGAACGGAAAACCACTGGAGGTTGCCGATCAGTTTCTCAACCTTGCTAGTCGTGTCAACTCAGGTGGTTGCAACACAGAAAAGGCTACTTCAGTCATTAGTTAACCCTACGCGGCTCCGAATTCTAAATCATCCATGGACATATTAGTCAGACGGTGTATAATGCCACAGTAGGACTGTTGTATTGTGTTAATCAGAAACTTGGCCTCTACGCTGAAAACCTGAACAGTTTGGTCCTCTCTGATTGCCAGCTCCTTATGAGTAGTGCCCACTACGAATAGGGCAACGGATGGGTAATATTGAATTCCCTCATTTGGCGTTCGGAAATGCCCTTTGGCGCTGCACCGTAGGATTCACTAGACTTGAAATGCTTAGGTTGCTAAAGCCATTGCTTTAGGAAGCCTGTTGACTGCGTGTCACAGTATACAGTGAAGTGGAGCTACGAGATGATCAGCCAATAATGTGGTATAAATATTTTGGATCCGAAATCGAGTCCGTACTGCTGCTTGTCAGTCGCGAACAATACTAGTAGCTAAGGAAGAATAACGACCGATTTAAGCCACAATCACCAACCCATCATAAGTATGGTGGTTAACACAACCTTCTCAACAAAACCGTAAGTAAATTGAAGGAATAAAGTAATACATAGCAGGGACAACAAATTCGCTACATTGCAACATATAGATTAGGCTCATTGCAACTATACCATCTAACACAAACACCCAAATCAATGAAGGAAGTCGGGCAGCTGAAAATCCTGAAAAGATAAGCACATTCATGTAGTTACTCAAAAGTAGAAGCCCTAAACTTCATCAGGGAAATGAAAGGCCGAGGTTGGAAGATGGTTTAGTAACGCGCGACACCACTCACGTATGCGAGTCAAGTAACTCCAGCTTTGCCTCCTTCTTTGTCTTTGACACACAACTGTCGCAACCCTTCCCTCCATTCCCAAGATGAACAGATATTTAGAGGTACAGAGCGCTATCGCATCCATAAAATCTTCAACCCGTCCGGGTCCAGATGACATCCTAACCCGCTTTCACAACGTTCAGTCGAAAAATACCCCACTGTTGACATTAAACATCTTCAATTTTTCGCCAACTATTGGCTGCTTTCCATCTCAGTGGAATCAATACATCATAATACCTAGGCATAAAGGTCACCCACAAAATAACATGTCAAACTACCGACAGGCAACTTACACACCTGCTGCTTCTAAAGTCATAGAAAGAACTGTCATGTAGAATGTTGCTTACTTTCTTACACGATTGGATCTGGTCAATCCATAAATACATAGTTTTCTGTCAAGAAGCTCCTACGTTACCTATCTGCTACACTTCCCTGATCATCTCACGACTATGATTAACTGAGGGATAGCAATGAATGAGGGAAATATGCGCATTAAGACAAACTGGTTAATAAGTCCGTTAAGTGGCCTGCTGTCGATGACAAAATATTAAGATAAACTGTTGGTATTTAACTAGCGAAAGATGAACTTATGCTTTGTTGTACTGTAGTCATGCATACCGCATGGATTCAATGCACCAACAAGTGACAGCTAATAGATCAAAGGTAAATTCCGGGAGCAAAATGGATAGTGCTAAGTAACAAAATGTAGGTGGGTAAGTGCGTTTTCCTGCTACCTTTGTAACTATGGCAACTGGCAGTGCAGTAACGGTTGATTCAAAGAGAAAATACCACGGTGACACCCATTTAGGAAAGAAAATTCCGCGACACTCCAGCCGGCCTTAATATGTTGCTACTTTAATGGAGTGACTTCTCCGGTTTGGATATAATCGGAGGCCGTAGCCTAAGAACGTGACATGGTTCCAAGACGTCTGTTATCATGACAGGGGTAGTTACCCGGCTGCTAAAATCAGCCCGTCAACATGACACAGGTTGCTACGCGATGGGCGTAAGTGAGCGCGACTACAGCTGGCCAGTGCGGACCCCTAGCAGGTATGGAATCTGTCCACGCAAGTGGCGCGAGTCAGGTCAGGATGTGCAGCTGGAGTTGATAGCAGGTGCCCTATAAAATTAACCATGTGTTGTTCCTAAAATACTTCGGTCTAACAGGCTCGGTGTTTTGATTTTCCCCGGCTGGGTTGGCAGCGCAGTGAGCAGAGGCGATCACAGCGTTATAACAGGATTATTGCAGAGTTTCTGTAAAGAGCAGCGCACATGAAGGGGGTCGTGCGGTATCTACTGACTATTATCCGGTCCCCTCGTAATCAGCAATACGGCTCGCTGGATATCCAAAATCGTTTCAGCGTCTGCTCGTAAGGCAGATTGTGCTTTCCAGATATCTAAATCGATGCAAGAAGTTGAGGTTGATCCAGTGTATTCAGGACGTGTTTCAACCATGGATGCCAAGCTACAGTTACGAAATCGACATTTGGACGACATCCGTACTGTGCATCTTTTGGAAGATAGAGACGTTAATTTGTCCGGTCAAAGTGTTGGGAATCAAAGGTGACTGATCGGCGGGCGTGGGGCAATCTGGTCACAAAGGCAGTTGCCAAGATGCAAGAAAAAGCCCTTGTGCATGCAGAGAAGAAGCGACAGTTGCGGAAGCGACAGTCGTCGATGGATCGCACTCCATGGACGTCTAGAGTATGGTGTTGTAACACATGCGTTCGCGAGTGCCAGAGTCAGGCAAGCCTAGTGAGAAATGAGCGAGGCAACATAATAACAAGACCGAAACAATGACGGGCCCTGCGGAGAACGTAAGCGGCATCGGCGCAGCGTTGGTAGGTACGCTGCATGCGCTTCCATTAGACTTAATAACCTCATGCTTATGTGTAGTGTTTCTATAGTTCAGCTAATTGGCTTGCTATATTTTGTAAATGCCTACGCTGGTAACTCATGTAAATGTCTGTCCGAATATGCTTCTTTGTACTTGCAGACGTCGCTTAAGCAGATTGTGGTTATATTCGTCAACTTTTTCATGGTTGAATCATTAAAACATATCCTTCTGATATCTTGAACTTATTGCGCATTGTTGCTGATCATTGCATTGCCTATGCTCATTTCGCGAACAGTTAAGTCGGTAAATTCGCATACTTTATTCGATAACTTTTACTTGCTGTAAGCATTTCAATAGATTGGCTATTGTTTGACATCCCCGGTGTGTTTGCGCTTGATGAGCATGTTGACAATGTGCCCACCTGTCTAACACCCACCACTTCGATTATTGGCTCCAGGAGAGTGTGAATCGGTGCTGGAGGACAGGGTACACGGTCCTCGTGGCTATGCTAGGCTCGAAGAGTGTTTCTATTTACTCAATTTGGAGCGGACTACGGTCCAGTCACCGCCTTGTGTATGTTCGATTCTCAAATACGGCGTGTTTGTGTTTGCCTGCGAAGAAGTGTGGGCCGGCTCCTTTGATATAACGTGGCTCCCATCCACATGCCTCCTGGTCTTCTTCCTTCGAGTTTACGCTGGATATGGGGTGTGTGGATGGAGGTGTGGGTGGTGCAGGGCAAGCCACCCATGGTCGCTCTGTAGGCGTAGGCGCTCCATGGTTGTTCTATGGAGACCGCAGTGACAGGCAAATCCGGAACCGGATGCCGCCAACCAAATTTATCCAACCAATTTGCACTTAATAAAGGTCCTTTAGTTTGGAGAAAATTCATTTCTGTTAATTTGGTCTGTTGTCTTCGGTTACTCGAATGCATCTCCTGCGTCAGTTTTACGTGTTCGTTTTCCTTTTAATTCTGTATTGGTTGTTGGATATCCCCGTTGTGGCTGCGCTTGATATGAATGTTGACAAGATGATCACCTACCCATTACTCTCCACCTCGATTACTGTCTCCAGGTGACTGCGAACCTTTGCTGCCTGGGGAGAGAATGCACGTTCCTCGTGAACTTGCTAGGCTCAAAGGGTGGTTCTATTCAGAATAGAGCGGACTACAGCCCAGCCAGCATCTTGTGTACGTCCGTAACGCACGATTCCCTACATAGATAGACAGGAATGCTACTGCTATGCACGTTGAAGGAGTGTGGGCCGTCTCCATTGGTAAAACGTTGCTCCCATCCACATGACACTACGTCTTTTTCCTTTTGGTTTAAACTGCGTATGGGGTGTGTGGATGGAGTTGTGGGTGGTGCAGCACAAGCCATCCACGGCCCCTCTGTAGGTGCAGGCCACTTATTGGCGGTCCTATGAAGGCCACAAAGATGAAAACTTAGGGACCGGATGCTGCCAACCCTACTTATCTAAATGCTCATCACAACCGACCGACGTTTTGGTTAGCAGCTTTCTATGGCTTCTCGGATTGTCTGGGATCATCCAAGTCTTCCTGACCCAGAAAATGCAGCTCAGTTCGACGGAGGTTTGCTGCAGTACATGTATTCCGAGCTTATCTGAGTAGTGACTCAGTTGTCGTAGGGTGAATACCTTGAACTTAGTCTCGTTGAACTGCAATATGTTTTGCATTGACCACTGATGTACCGGATCAAGGTTACTTTGAAACAGCTGCTGGTTAGTGTTTACATAAATTATCGTGTCATATCTCGATGTCGTCGGGAAACAGTGGGAACTTTGAAACGATTACCTGTGCGAGGTCATTAGTGCATGCTGAAAACACTCGTGGCCCTAAAACTGATCCCTGGGTCACACTACAGTTGGCTTGTATGGGGTCACATAAGAAACAGCGAACGCTGACCGTTAATTGTCGTTGAAGGAGAAAGTTGGCGATCCAGTTTAAAAGAGGGTAACCGATACCTTACAATCGGAGCTAGGAAAGGAGAATTCCATGATGTCTATGATCGAACGCTTTAGAAAATTACTAGTAAACAACATCAACGCCCTTTCCAGTGTCAGCTCAATGGGTCGCTATTTCTTGTGATTAGTAAATTCATAGTGTACGATCGCTGTCGACCTTAGCCATCTCGCTCGGGGTTAATGATATTGCAGTTTTCCAGAGAGCGCACCAGCGTTTCGGCAGTGATGGATTCCATAACAGAAGTATGGGGGGTGGAGATATATTAGGCGAAATAGCACTGGCGTACTACGGTAGGCCTGTTAAAATCTGGCAGGGAAAATTCAAGAGGTTGAGCCTACATCGAGCGTAATCGATAAAATGTATAGACGACATTTTGGGGAAGATGACTTCCGCAAAAATAACCCCTTCGTACACACTGTGAACGTTTGTACACAACCATAAAACATTATTTTCCAGTTTTCTAATTGGTACAGAAAATTTTAAATTAATGTGTGCAAACAATAAAATGGTATATTTGAAGAACATTTTGTTATCTTTCAACGCCCAAACAATATTTTTATTTTCAAAGTGGCTTCTCAGGTAAAAACGACGCCACTTGGTAGGTGTTTTCGTCCTCTACACGGCTAACGAGCCATTTTTAATTGATGCTGATTACACATGATTAATAAATTGTACTATAATTTTTGTCTAGGTAAATTATTTTTAAAAAGAAAATGGTGATTGCGCATAATTTTCAAACTGATGTACACAAACGCTCACACTGTGAACATTTAGAGTGAAAAAGGTTAATGGCATCAAAGATGTTTATGAGTTTTAATGCATTTTTATCGGATTGTTGTTCCCACATATTATATTATTTCTTGTTTGACATTTCTACCAAGTTGCATTTGCTGTAACAGTGAAAATCATTGAAATTAAGAAATTAACGTGTCCCTTAATTTATTTCAGCTAACCCAGGATGACGTTTGACAAGAATGACTTGAATGATTTCGATTTAGATTTAACCTGTTCTGATGATTCAGGGGATGAAAGTATTTATCCTGTTGGACCTGATCTGCTCTGTGTTGACAGTGATAATAAACATATGGTCGATGTAGATGAAGCAGAAAATCTTGAACAATGCAGAAGTCATACTAACCAAGATGAAGACACAGCTACCTTGAAGTTAAAGAAAGGTAGCATCAAATGTTCATATCAAGAACACCAGTCTGAGGCAAACAATTGTTTTCAAGGATTCATCTACGGGCCGGTACAAATCATATAAGGTTAAAATACAAAGGTAAATGCACGGTGATTGGTCCAGATGTAGGTCAATGGTTAGACAGCAGATAGCTAGTCGTTGTCCTACACACACACACACACACAGATCGATAGGTGTTATGTAATCAAACTGACGACGCCGGTGTCAGAGTGACGGTTAGGTTGACTTCTGTTCGGCCAGGGCAGACTTAGCGCTTGAACAAACTTCTTTTGTGAGCATAGCGGAGGTTGGAATATTCAGATCGCAATAGCTTCTGCTGGGGCGACCATTAGTAGATGCAGATCTTTTGAATTGTTCAAAGGGACCTGGTAAACCACAGTAAATGCGTTCGGAAGGTTAATGCTGTGACCTAATTCGAACAGGTGGGAGAGAATTCCGTTTGCCAAAACTCCAGTGCCTCCGTTCGCCAACCATTTAGGACTAGGTTTTTTAATACGATGTGACAACTGCTGACCTGTTCGACCTATGTGTGTTGCAGCGCAGATGCACTCAAATCGATAGATAATATAAGAGCAGGTCAACTTCGACGGTCTGTCCCAGATGTATTTCACCCAGGCAACATAAGCTGACAGGAAGATTTCATTAAAGGTGATGGCTTCACCTCCCCACAATACTTCATACATTTTTGATAGGTCTGCAGAACAGCCGAATATTTATTACGTGACCAGAATAGGGAGTAGTTTTAGCACAACGGCTACTGGTATGCAAACGATTTTCGGCATCTTAATTGTGATGGTCAATGTTGGCTTTCCAGAGGGTGACAATAGTTAATGCGGTTGCATACATATAATGAAGGTGAATCAATACTGGCAAATACGAAATACCATCCAGATTAATGCTGAGTGAAATCCACCACAGGGAATAAATTAATTCTAAAAACTGGAGCCACTACCTCACAACAGTGCGTGCATATTGTCCAGAGCTACTGCAAGAAGATTTCAATGTAGTTGATGGACAACTGCTACCATTTGCTAGAAGTATGTTAGAAAAACAGTTCATGTACAGCAGACCAAACTAAGGGAGTAACGAAATTTTTATTAGGTGGAATGTCTGGAGGAGGTATCGACTTTGAAGTTAATCAAGGTGAAGGAACAGGCGTCGGTGCAGATACAAAACAATTGGGTCTTGGCACGCCAACTATCCTGAGATTCGCAGAAAGTATCCCTCCAAGAAAAAAATACAAGCTTTGTTTTGACAACTATTTCGCTGGAATGTATCTTAGTAAGGAACTGAAAAGCATAGGTGTTGTGAAAGGGCACATTTTAATGGGATGCCAGCCGAAGTGTGAAAAAGGTCTTCGTAGGTATGGTCGAGGATCCTCTGGCTGTTAAGTATCAACAGATGGAAATATCTGTGTGGATGGATAACGGGGCAGATAATCTTACGTTGAGCTTTGCAGGCATTGAAGAGACGGACAGTGAATGTAGGTGGAGTGATAGCACGAGGAAGTTGGACGGAAGTGGCTGATGACGGGGTCGGAGTCGACGTCATCTATCTGGACTTCTCCAAAGCTTTCGACCGCCTCGATCACCGCATCCTAATTCAAAGACTACAAAGTTACGGAATCGGAGATCCAGTACTTGGTTGGATTGGCAACTTCCTTTACCAACGAAAACTCCAAGTATGTGTTAGGGGATCACTTTCTAATCCAATTGACGTGGAATGTGGTGTCCCACAAGGCTCAGTGCTGGGACCGCGTTTATTCCTGGTGTTTATCAACGACCTGGCAAGAGTCATCTCCTCAAACTTCCTGCTTTTCGCCGATGACGTCAAGATATGGCGGGCGATTAGTAACAAGGCAGATCAGGATCTGCTCCAACATGACCTAGATTGCATTTACGAATGGTCAAGGAGGAGCAAACTTCAATTGAACGTGGCTAAATGCAAAGTGATGCATCTGCGTCACCAGCCGGTGAGCGCTTACAAGATTGGAGACCACACCTTGGCGAAGGTTTCTCAGGAGCGTGACCTGGGTGTATTGGTACAGGAAGATCTCGGGTGTTCAAAACAAGCAGAGAAGGCGACGAGAACCGGAAATCAACACTTCGGCCTTCTTCGCAGAGCCTTCGGTCGGTTTGAACCCTCAATCTTTCCCCAAATGCTTAACGCCTACGTGCGACCTCACGTGGAATATGCTATTCAGGCGTGGCAGCCGTGGCAGTAACAGGATCTCCTTGCTCTCGAGACTCCTCAACGACGGGCAACCAAGAATGTCAGGGGCCTCTTTCATCTTCCCTATCAGCTTAGACTGAAATCTCTAAGGATGTACAGCAGTCGATATCGGCTTTTGCGGGGGATCTCATAATGGTTTACCAGATTCTGAAGAACCCAAACCACATTTGCCGTCCGCTGCTGGAATTGAACCAAAACACTAAACTAAGAGGTCACCCTCTGAAACTGACAATTCATTATAGCCGGCTTGAATGCCGTAGAAATTTCTTTTCTCTCCGCGTGTGTGAGTCTTGGAACGCCCTCCCTAATTATGTCGTCTCTGCTCCCAATCTGGCGATATTTACAAAAACCTGTTGACGATGCATTGTCTCACTTACACTTCATTTTATGACTTGTTAGCCAGGGGCTACAAAACGCAATCAAACGGTGTCTTGCCAAACGCTTAACCAATGGATTTATGGATTTATACGTTTGATATGCGAACATCTCCGCTATTCCACATATGTCTATGGTGAGTCCACCACAACGCTTTTCACTTTATTATCCAATTGATTTTCGCAATAATTTCCATCCCACGGGACTTGTTAAGCGATGCTTTTTTTACCCGTAATAAACCATTGTCCATTGTCCATTCAAGTGAGCAGACCAATACGTGTCAAAGCTTCCGATGAAAACATGGGAGGCATGGATAGGCTGGATTTTCTTATTCTTTAATAGAATTGCTTTCACAGTAAAGAAATGGCATGTACGAATGAGTTCTCCATTGGTGGACTTTGCACTTGTAAATTCATGGTTGAAGTATAGAACCAACAGTATTCTAAATGACACACCAAGAAATCAACTACTGGATCGCTTCTATTGCAAAAGTGAAGTTGCTAACGCTGTTGAATACTCACCTAACCACACCAAATCTATGCAGACCTATAAGAAGACCAAGAACATCCACAACACCAGCCACAGATTCTGGTGATGCTTCAACTATAACTGCTATAGCCGTTAATTCTCCACCAACAAAGCGTGCAGCCTGTATAGAGGCCAGCTGCTGAATTCAGATATGATAGATTTGACAAATTTCCTGTTTGCATCAAAGACTTAGAACAAGCTTGCAAGGTCGGGAGTTGTAAAGGACGCAACAAATACAAGTGCACCAAATGGAACCTGATTCTTTGTTGCACGAGTGACAAAGTTGTCCCAAAACCTTTTACAGCAACTAATGACAAAAGAAGTCTGATCACAATATATTTTTAGCCTTTCATTTTAGGACTTAATCGTAGTTTAATTTTGGATGTTTGTGAGTAGGGTAAAGTTTGTAGAAAGTAGAAGTCATGGTAAAAATTTACGCACAATAATGTGCCTCGACGGGGAATCCAACCCCTGCGAAGTTTCAAGCAATAAAAATTAAAACGGTCAACCTGGTGAGGTGGTCCGCTTTGTAGGTTTTACTGTATGATAAGAAATAAAATACATCAATATCGCCGCAAAAAGTCTTAAATCAAAGTCATGTACCTGTGAAAGTAGGGGATAGGGGCAAGAACAAGTTGAATGACAAAGGTACTTCAATCTTCGTACATGACGGTCTCCTGGTGAGTTACATCAGCGGCTGATGACTTTGAATTGACGCAGTCGCGAATTCATTGACGCTGTTGCATCTTAGTAAGATTCAAGCGCGTTAGTTTAGTCACACTTTACCTAGACCATTTTTCTACGTGCTGTGTTTGTATCCTGCCTTATTTTACTCATCACTATTAACCATTTTTTGTTCTGGAAACGACAGTCGTGACAGCTGCGTTAAGTATGTCACTTAGCCGATAAAGGGAACAGAACGCGCACACATAGTATGGAACCGATTTACTAAAAGCATCCTGAGTTAGAGTGGTGAGAAAAGTCGGAAAGAAAAACCAATGAAATAAGGAAAGTAAGGCAAGCTCATTCTCATCCAATCATGTGGGGGCCTGTGTTTACGAATTGATACTCAAGTGAATACTTGACATCCTACTCTTCCCTGGTCAAGACTGAAGACGCCGGGTTGATACCGATCAACTGGCTTAGGTGTGCGTCTTGAGCTTCTTAATTGTGGTTGTACCGCATCCGCTTGTGGTTCCTGGTTTTGTAAAGCAGATTCTCCGTCCGTTTTTGGGTTAGTAGCAGTCCCTGTTTCATCCCTCACCTGTGATTCGTTTGAGCTTGGCGGGATTCGGTAAAAATGGTGACGTACCAAACGTTCGTCCTCTAGCTTTAGCGTCGCTTGGCCACTTGTTGAGGACGTGGGTGTAGCAGGTTGCCAGCTTGTTTCGTGAGTCAGTCTTGTGTATACCGGATCAAAATCATTAAGACATATTTCCTCTGGCATCTTCTTATCCACACACATTTGCTCCCGCTTTTCCTTCATTCTCATTCTTGGGTTCGGAAAAAGTAGGTATGGTCTCATTGGTAGTGGCCGACCAAACATTAATTCCGCGGGTGACTTCCTTGTCGAATCAGTCGGGGTCCTGCGGTAAGAGAACAGAAAACGATCCAAGTTAGCTTGTAGGGTTCCATGAGTCTGCTTTAGGAGACCTTGCTTAACAGACTGGACTGCACGTTCTGCCATTCCATTCAACAAGTGATGGTACGGCGCAGAGTTAATGTGCTGTATTCCGTTGTTGCTCAGGAACTATTGAAAATCGTCACTGGTAAATGGGGTTCCGTTAGCAGTGCATACAGTCTCTGGGTTAGCGAAAATGAGTGCGGGAGTCGCATGTGGAACTGTATGTACTTCTATCCATTTAGAATGGGGATCAATCAAAAGTAGGCACATTAACCCATTGATTAGGCCAAAGTAGTTCAAGTTTACCCGCTGCCAGGGCCTCTCCGGCCAAATGCATGGACGTATCGGTCCGGAAGATTTTTGCTTTTGGTAGTTCTGACATTGTTCACAGTTTTTAACACCTGCTCTATATCCTGGTCAATGTTCAGCCACCAACAGTAGCCATGTGACAGCACCTTCATCCTGTTCACTCCGGGGTGTGCCTTATGCAGCTCTCTCAGCAACTGGGGCCGTAGTTTTTCTGGTGGAACTGTGCGTGAGCTCCGAAATTTACAGTCGTCGTATAGACTCAACTCATTACTCGGAAAGGCGAATGGTTTCAGTTCGTCTGACATGCTTACAGGCCATCCGGTCATCAAGAACCGTTTCATCATCGACAACACAGGGTCCATCAGGGGCGGCACCGCGTCCTTCTGGATGAGTGTCTTTTCAAGATGTTGCATCAAATTGATAAACTTCATGGGTTCACTGTTCGATTTTGTGTCATGCTGCTGCAAGAGGCAGTTAACTGCATCGGCAGTGGTATTACTTGGTCCGTTTACGTACTGAAGTTTGTAGTTGTAGGAGGTCCAAAGCAGTGTTCACCTTTGCATTCGAGGCGAAGACATCTGTTGGATACTTTTCACCTCACCCAGAAGCGAAAGAAGTGGTTTATGGTCAGTGTGGATATCAAACTGTCTTCATCAACAGTACTGGTGGAAATGCTTGACTCCGAAAGTTATGGCTAGAGCCTCTCTGTCCAGTTGGGAGTACTTCATTTCAGCACTTTGCAGGGTACGAGAAGCGAAAACGATTAGACGAAGAGAGAGGTCATCTGTCCGGTCACAAAGCACTGCGCCTACACCGCATAGTGAAGCATCACACTCCAGCCCTAAAGGCCGGCTCGGATCGAAATGTAAGAGATACAGGGAGGAGCTGAACATCCCTTTTGCATTGGTGAAAATCTTTCCTTGATCCAGACCCCAAGTCCAGGACTTCCCCTTGTGCTACAGTTCGTACAAGGGTGCCAATATTGTTGAGGTGTCAGGTAAGAAGCAACGATAGTGAGAAAACATCCTTAATAATGATCGGAGTTCAGCTTCATTCTTGGCTTCAGGTGCGACAAGGCTGGGTTTGACTTTGTCTTCTAACAGTTGTAAACCGTTTTTATCGAGGCGATAACCAAGGGGACAAACGGAAACTGAGATAAACTTACATTGGACATCTTCCGTTTGAGCCCACTCTTGTGTAGACGTTTGAGCACAGTGGATAGCATTTGTAAAGGTTCCGCATTTGTACGTCCCGTACTTAGAATTTTGTTAGGATAGGCACAAGTGAAAGGAATATCTTTGATCAGGTTGTTAATGATCCTTTGGAATATCGCTGGGGCCGAAGTGATTCCGAAGGGCAGACGTTTGTACTGTAATAGACCCATGGGTGCATTTATCGTAGTGCGAAAGGTCTCATCTAACTCAATTTGTAAGTACTCGTGACTGAGGTCGATCTATGTAAACTTTTGTCCGCGTGCCAGCGTAGCATACGGATCCTCTATCTGAGGTAAGGGATACTTATTCAGAATTAAACAACAATTAATATTTAATTTATAGTCAAGCACAGTACCATCCGGCTTCAAAACTGGAACTATCAGAGCTTCGCACACACTGCATTGGAATGGGTCGATCGTTCCTGCCGATTGCAATCTCTATCTCGTCTTCCACCTTTGGTCTAAGGGAATAAGGTAGGACTGAGTTCCCGGCCGTAATTTGATACTAGCCTGGTATCTGTGCAAATTTCCTAGTTTCTCTTCAATGACGTCAGAATATTTGTTGAGTACATCCTCCAAGCGCCAGTTGATGGACATGAACTTCGCTGTCTCTAGCGTGGCCAGAAGGCATTTAATGCAGTCGCGGCAGAGTAAGTTGCGACATTCATTCGCCACGACAAATGCCTATAAGTTCCAGTTCTTCCCAGGATAATTTGCATGAAAAGTGCATTTTCCCAGGACTGGTATCAGCTGCCCAATATACGTCCGCAAAGTTGATTCACAGATGGATAACTCGGGTAATCTTTTAACTAATGCAGCACTGAGTATGGTAACTGAGGCATAGATATCAACTTCCATTTTAACCAATTGGCTCTATTTCCAATTGCACAGTGTAGGGTGGGTGAATGCTGTAGATGCTCGACGGTGCGTTCCAGATCGTGTTTAGCTAGTCTTCTTCGTCCGAAGACTGAACCGAATGACCAACAGGACGTTAAGATGAGCGGGAAGTTGAGTTTAAGGTTCGTACACTAAGTCAAGCTGAACGGTGACTGAGGGCAAAGAAAGTGGTAACAAGCTTTTGCATATCCATCCCATTGTGTGAAACAGATAAGAATACCTTCTTCAAAGTAGGTGAAGATTGATGCGGCGTGAGGTCGCTTGTGACAGTGGAGCATACGGTTCGTATTTGGAAGGTTAGATTATCTGGACGCTTATACCTGAAGAGAATAGGTCCAGTTCGCAGCCAAACGCTTCGTTACAATGTACGCAAAAGGGATGGTGAGTAATACGCCCTAGCTCTTAGATAGAATGAAAGCTTAGCCCGATTTTTTTATCCAGCGACCACCAAGCGGAGGCGCTAAGTACCCTCAGGCGATGGTTACATTAGGCCAGTGATCTATCAAGAGATGAGCACCACAAATTTGACATCCAGGAAAGCAACCAATTTACTCGGATTGCAACACAATCTCAGATAAGATAGCGAGTTACTCCGAGGTATATTGCCGTAATTTCGACTATCGGAGCGGTTTGCGGAGCACACCAAGTGTAGCTGTTGCTCAACCCAAAATTGCAATTAGCCATAGCTTTCCTCCTAATTCGAAAACCTCCTGTAGAGGTAATCGGAGCCGAACTTGACAACAGTGACACTACGGTTGCCACATGCAGCCGTTAAGATCACGTCATACCGCTCCACAAGAAACATTAGTCACAAAATTTAGGAGTCTAAAGAGCACTCGTCGGGTGGCTGAATAGCGACAAATGAGTTATTTGGACAGCCATTTACCTGACAGGAACCTTTAATGCCATCACGGTAGCACTGCTGGGCAATGCAGACGGCTTTTTTAGTTGAAGATGTTACCAATGCAGATTTCTGTGGGGACACTGTGTACCAGTGCAGCCCTCGAAGTGTCATGAGAATGAAGCCGACCTCAATGTATCTGAAGTATGGTGACCAAAGCGTCGCAGAACAGTTTCCGTGTTACCTGCCGGTGAAATGAACTGCCAAAACGGAGAAACTCTTAATTCCCCACTTGGATATCGACAGTGCAGATATATTAAAGAGACAGAACATATCGCATAAAAGTCACAGCGGCTGTCAGTTGAAGGATGTCAGGATGCAACTCAACGCGGTGCCAAGCTGAAATAAGATGGATACTTTACAATAGGGAGTGAATGTGGATATGACGTTTTCCGAAGGTTTGTACTCAACTGCTCAGTTCGTCTCCCGTTACATCATGGCTCAGGGCACGAAACTAACAGTAATCATCTATGGCATATTTCGGATCACCTATGCACTTCACAAAACTTTTAATATAACCGGGTATCAATTCTGATACTTGCGCAAAGCTGACCACTATGAAATGTAGCGAAAAGATAATTGGCAGAATCCGGTTCCGGCTTTGCCTGTCACTGCGGCCTCCACAGACAGAGTCACACGACGCCTGCGCCTACAGAGGGACCGTGGGTGGCTTGCGCTTTATTAACCACTGCTCCATCCACCTACCCCATATCCAGTGTAAACTCGAAGAAATAAGACCGGGAGGCACGTGGATGGGAGTCACGTTTGATCAACGGAACCGGCCCACACTCCTTCACAGGCAAACACAAGCACGATGTATTTGGGGAATCAATCGCAAACAAGGCGGTGGTCGGACCGTGGCCCGCACCACACTGAGTGCATGGAACCACACTTAGGCCTAGCACGGCCACGAGGACTGGGCACCCCGTCCACTTCAGCAACGGCTGTCTCCTGGAGACGATATAGATGAGATAGTGGGTAATAGGCAGGTAGGCACATTGTCAACATGCATATCAAGCGCAACCAGACTGGGGATGTTAAAAAACAGCCAGTCACTTGAAATGACAATAGCAAATAAGATATATCGAATAAAGCATACGGAAATGCAGGTATACATCTACGCTAAATGAGCATAAAAGTTTGTTATCAACAAATCCACGATAAGTGCAAGATGTCAGAAAATATATTTTAAGGAAATGTCACAAATGCGAAAATGTTCGCGAAGTTGACCACGACTATCTCAGGTGACGTGTGTAAATTAGTAGATTATTCAGGTAAACGTTAAGATGAAGTATAAAAACGCATTGGGACACGATAGCAAACCCACCAGCTGAAATAAAGAAACATAGTACACAAGCACGCGGCTAGTAAACTGGATCCAGCGTAACTACCAACGCTACGCCGGTTCTGCCTACGTTCTCAACAGCACCAGTCGTCATATCGATGATGGTCCGGAGTGGCATCGCTCGTGGCTCACTAGACTTTCCTGACTCTGGCATTCGCGACCGCATGTGCTACAGCCCCATGCGCTCGACTTCGATGGAGTACAACCCATCGGCGCTGGCCGCTTCCGCCCTTGCTGCTTTTTCTCTGCATGCATGATGTCTATCTCCCGCATTTCCGCAACTGCCTTCTTGATCAGATCACGCCATGCACGCCGATAAACTGCCTCCGAATCCCAACATCTGGAACCAACATTACCAAGTGAAAGGCTCACTTTGATCATGTTCTGGTAATGAAGCTTCGGTTTCCATACGTGTCGCTTCCCCAAACTCAGCTGACCATATAAAAGCTGCTTCCGTATCCGCGTCGAATTTATGCGCCACAGATAATTGAGCTACCACAAGTGTCTCAGTAACAGTATATAGTCCACTGCATACATTCCACTTCTGCGCATCACCTTCGTGTCTGCAACTCTGTAGCACCAACTGATGCGCACAATCCGTTGCAGGCACTGTTGATGAAACCACTCGTGATATCGCACTTCCCACGGGTACATCGTCCAGGTTTTGATGCCGTATAGAAGAAGGGACAGCACCATGGATATGTACACCATCAGCTTCGTGCCGACGATAACCTGATGGTTATTCCACACTCGGTACTGGAACTTCCCGAAAATCCCCGCTGCGTTCGAGACGCGGACACGAAGCCCACAGTATATCAGCTGGTCACTCCAAAACACACTCCTAAGGTAGCAGAAGCAGGAGATGGTTAACCGTAATTCAGCACCAATGTTAAATTGCGACAACCTTGCAGATTGCATCTCTGGTTAAGGCGGAAAGAGACGCAGTTTTGCTTGTGTTGATGGTGAGATCGAAGTTGGTCGCTGTCGAAGCCAGAGTACCAGTCATGTGCGGTAACTCATCTGCGCTGTGTGCAAACAACGCACAGTCATCAGCGAACAGCAGAATACGGATGGTTGTCTCACAGACTAGAGTTCTCGCACCGAAACGACGGATGTTCAGAAACCCATCAAAAATAAGGTGCTCTACACGAATGCCGCAAACACAATCAGCATCAAAAGCAAAATGAAACAGAGATGGTACTGACATTTATTATACATGAACGTCCATCGTGTAGTCTTGGGTTGGGAGCTCCACACCAACACAGGATAATCCCCGATTGGAAACCAGTCAAATTCGTTAGGTGGAACGGGACCGTGCGCCTATGCTGGTACCTCAGATCCAGGCGACTGACCGAATCGATGTGCTGAAGAATGCCACACGAATAGGGCTACCCTGCTGTGATCATCAGAAAGGAAGACAAGTATGAAAATACATAACAGGGGAGTACGTAGAAAGCCGCATGCAAAAAGGTAAACATCGCAGCTAATATATCATAAACAAAAGAAACATCGAGCGACCGGTTGGCATAGAATGCAACGCAAATGAAATAGAGTCCACAGCAAGACAGCATATGAGTTCGGTCCCAAAACTCTGGTCCCTCCACTCTGTTAGTGCTGAACAATGGGTCATTCCTTCGGGTGTGAGGTAGACCGCACTAAATTGCCAACTGTTCAATAGTAAATGTTGGTCTATCTCAAAATGTCTCACCCGGTCACATTGGTGTAGAACGACCGCATTCATGTATGTGGGTACATGTGTACTTGCCAGTCTCGTCCATCGTGAAAACGCTGAATGGCGCAGATGGTTAAGTTGAAGTCAACCTATGGCACGCCACAGGTCAAGTTCATCGATCGATACGTACGGTGTATCCGGCTGGTTGGAACGGAGACAGAAGTGCAAAATCGAAGGAGCAGTGCCTCATTACCCGGCTACTGCGATACAATTGTGGTGGCGCTTCGGCACGCTTAACTGGCCTGAGAAAGGCGTGTGCAATAGGTGTTCAGGGTTATCCCAGCTAGTCACAGAAGGGGGCAACATTTAAAATTTTATATTCTCCTACCTCGTCGTATCGAAACTCTATACTGCCTTTGCTATCACGCTTACTAATCAACACCACGGGAGTGAAACTCTGCTTTCGCGACCGCATGCTCGAATGAAGTTGCCAATTTTCGTTTGGCAATTTTAATGATTATTTCTCAAGGATTCTTTGTTACCTAATAATCAGCAGTGTTGGTGTAGCAATGCTGAAAATGCACCCATACGGGTTGATAAAGCTTACTTTGACTTGACTTAATAATACTGAAATATTCTGTTTCTCAATCGTACAGTTGCGTAGAAAATAGCAGCTATTGTGTATAAAGAAGGGCGACAGTTTAAGGCAGGGACTATTAAAGAAATAGTTTGATACTATAGGACACTTCTGTCGAGAGGAAATAGGATTTCAACGCTGACTATACCTTCTGGATTATCTCCATTGCTGGCATAAATGAAAGCAAGCTAGTTTCCCGTATCCTAAAACGTGTTATTCTACTACTGTAAAGTCACAGAATTCCTTTAGTTCTTCAACAGGAACAGTGTAAATGTAAAAGTAGGAATATATTTTGGCCACAACTGTTTCAATATTAATAGGACGAAAGTCAACTGCCCTTTACAATGTGTTGTGGACAATGTGAGCCATGTAACTAGTTCCTACATGTGTTCCTCTAAGCGAAGATTACAATTTCGCAAATACATTGTCTGATCCATTTCTCTGAAGGCCACCGAAATTTGTGTTGGTGTTGTCAGCACAAAATTTCACAATTTCGGGTCACAATATTGTGTTCAAACACATTCTTTATAGATTTACAAATGGTGTTCGATGTATCATCAGTAAGTGACTACAGGTCTAACTTGACCTCAATACCCAATGACGGCACAAAAGACCTCGCAAGGAGTGAATTGAAGCGTCTGTGTATATTAACACGAATTTTACTTTCTTCAGTTGTTCTTGAAGGTTATCTCTGGCCAATGGGAACAGGAGTTTAGGTATTATTATTATGAATATTATTATGATTAATCTTGCCTCATATTTTGTGCGGGCACAAACAAACTTCGGCTCAAACAATTTCTCTACCAACTTTCTGATGCAATTCATGGAGTACAAAACGTGCTTATAAAATACAGCGTGACAAGAGAAGGCACCTTCTGTGGATGCTAACTTGGCTTCTGTGTTTCCAAACGTTGCTCATTGGAAATAATTATTTCAGGGGTAGAAGATGCTGCCGCAAACACTGTTACCTTATAAAGATCCGATTTAAATTGTTTTATGATATCTGATGTGCCACTGTGAGCAATAGAAAATTCGGGTTTGCAGTTGTCACAAGTAACATGTGAATCGTTGTCGCGTGTTGCCGTCTTAATGAATGGAAAAGCGCTCTCCAATTGGGTACTCATCTTACACGCTCGTTTAAACATGGTTTTCCTAACAAACTGGACAAAGGGCACGCGTTCTCCACTAAAGTGCTGGTCGTTTCATCTACATCCTACATGCTGTAATCGGGACATTCTGAGGTCTAAGACCACAGTGCAGCTATCGAAGTTGTGGCGGGTTGATCGAACCGGCCGGCAGGTCGTGCATGCAAGCTTTGTACCCCACAGATCCAGACGCGCGAAGTCAGCAATCATGAACTGCACTGTCACGGTGGCGACAGACACCTGATCCACCGCTCGACTGAAGCAGAGGCTAAGTACCGAAAAGAGCTAGGGGCCATGTACACAACTGAATGGACACTTGCAACAAGACCTGAGAGCCTGTCCTTACGTGGCATAGCGGCCGCATACCGTGGCCAGATGAACACGTGCGAGCGAGGGAACTAGGGCATGACGTGTTGCTAAAGTTGGCCACACAGTGTAAGTCCCATATGAATGGAGGCACACCATCGGTTCACATACTAGGCCAAAGTTCGGTTTGCGTCAGTTGGACACTACAATTGCATGTGTGACCGGTCTCAGGAAACTCATTCGTGTTAGCATTGATCTGTCCCTATGCTATTCATTAAGAAGGCAATACGCGACAACGATTCGCATGTTCCGTGTGACAACTGAAATCCGAATTTTCTATGGCTCACAGTGGCACACCAGATATCATAAAACACTTTAAATCGGATCTTTATAAGGTAGAAGTGTTTGCGGCAACATCTTCTACCCCTGAAATAATTATTTCCAATGAGCAACGTTTAGGAACACAGAAGCCAAGTTAGCAGCCGCAGAAGGTGCCTTCACTTATCACGCTGTATTTCATAAGCACGCTTTGCACTCCCACGATTTGTCACTCATTTTTTTCGAGCCAATGAGCTTCGCACTTTGTGCAATACGTGATTCTCAGTACCCGCGAGGATTAGATATTGTCTAGAAAAGCAGCTTCTCAGTTCCGTGCTAATGAAATATTGCCTCATCAGTGAATATGTTGGAATGATCGCTCATGGTCCCGCCTGAAACAAATTGGGCAGCGTGAGCACACTTGTTTCCTGCAACGGCGGCCAATACTGCGACGGAAGAATAGGCTATGCGACAGTGGGTAGTCTTTAGGCAGCATAGCTTTTCAAGACCCCTTTCTCAAAACATCCCATTTCATATTTGCAAGACTTAATAGTAAGCAATGCCTATTTCGAAAAAGTAGGTTGTTGGAAGGTAATTGTCGGTACAAGGTCGTTGCCAATAACCCTTTTGTCATTAGCTGGGATAAAACTAAACACCTATTGCACACTCCTTGCTCAGGCCAGTTACACCTGCGTAAGCGCAACCACGATTCTCCTGCAGTAGCCGGCTAATGAGGTATTGCTGTCTCGATTTTGCACACCCGTCTCCTTTCCAACCAGCCCGCTACACGGTACGTATCGATCGGTGAACTTGCTCTGTGGCGTGCCGTAGGTTGACTCCAACTCAACTGTCCGCGCATGATCCGGCGTTTTCACGATGGACGAGACTGGCAAGTACACATGCACCTAGATGCATGAATACGGTCGTTCTACACCCATGTGACCGGGTGAGACATTTTGAGATAGACCTACATTTACTATTGAACAGTTGGCAATTCAGTGCGGTCTACCTCACACCCGAAGGAATGACCCATTGTTCAGCACTAACAGAGTAGAGGGACCAGACTTTTGGGACTCACCACTTAACCACTAAGCACTGAGATCCACCACAACTCATGCTAACACTACCTGATGAGTCCAAACCAGGACGAAACGGCGGTCGTGGTATCCCAGTTGTGGGAGGAGCAACACCCAAATATCTCCATTCGGGATACGGTCTCTGCGATTGGAATGACCGAGGTTTAACTTAAAGTGAACCGAGGTCTCAAAAGAGTTTACGACCCGCTACCTAATCACACAGCGTATTCCCTAAGTTCAACTTTGAAGAGCCAGAATGATTGTTGTGCGTTGAGATCGACTGGCACGAGTGTCAACTCTCAATTGCGACCCATAAGCCCCAAATAACATGCACAGAAATAGTACTAAGATAGGAACGCAAGCACAAGTCGGGTTGAGGCAGGTGGCATAATGCGATGTGCAGCAGAAGCGATCAACATGTGTAAAGATCAAGAGAGTGGGTTGGAAACATTCGTCGTGCCAAAGACCAGCGTTGCACTCAGTGACCGGTCTTGTCTGTTTTGACCCCTCAGGTGCGATTGGAATCCTGAACGTTGTGGTCCTCAGCAGATGCTGTCACCTGAACCGCATTGATTCCCGAGCAACGCTAGTAAAGGCGATTAACGACACGCCGTTAGAAATATGTCTCTAGAAGCTACAAAGGAATCCAAATTTGTATCACAATATGATATAAAAGTGAACAGTAGGCGTGGCAACCCTAACTGAATTGTTCACGATCGTTGGGCAAGCGAAATCTTAGCAGTGAGCAACACTGCTCAGAGGACGGTCATCTTGATCGAAAAATGAGATAACCTGAAAACACGAGGGATAATGTCTCGTATGCCACCGAGGTAAAATGGCACACTTGCGTCTGTTAGAGGCAAGTACCTGAAGTGAGCAGGAGGTTCACATTAAAAGTGCAAGGCTGAATTAACAATGCACGTCAGTAAGCTGTCCTTAAACAGACGGCAGCTCTGCCTAACCAGTGATATATATATATATACATATATATATATATATATATATATATATATATATATATATATATATATATATATATATATATATATATATATATATATGGTGTTGCGAATCCAAGGCAAATTTCATCGATTCGAATTCCATGGACTGATCAAAAGGGAGGTTATCCAGATGCAGAAGGCACTAATGCACGCGGAATAGAACCAATATGCGTACGCTCCCAAGCGAGTTATTAAACCAGGCCAGTAAGGCGGCTTATGTGGTACGTTTGATTGCGTGCTGCGTAATCTTGCATTTCAGAAGTAGATGTTGTTTGAGCTCCCGGTGTGGCTGCGCCTGATGTGCATGTTGACAAGGTGCCAACCTGTCTATTACCCACTACCTGGTCCAGACTGGCTACAGGATACAGTTCGTAGTTGCTGGAGGGGACGGGGTGCACCGTTCTCGTGACGGTGCTAGGCTCAAAGAGTGGTTCCATCCTGCGTGGAGTGGGCTACGGTCCAGCCACCGCCATGTATACGTCTGGTGTGCATGGTTTCCAATTACGCCGGAATGTTTCTGTTCTGCTTGTTGAAGGAGTGTGGGCCCGTTCCGTTGATGAACCGTGGCTCCCATCCACATGCCTCCCGGTCTTATTCCTTCGAGTTTACACCAGATATGGGGTGCGTGGGTGGGACTGTGGATGATGCAGCGCAAACCACCCATGGTCCCACTGTAGGCGCAGGCGCCCTGTGGCTGTCACCATGGAGGCCACAGTGACAGGCAAATCCGGATACGGATGTCGCCAATCCATGAATGTGAGTGACACACCCACGTAGTGGTTACGCTCACCTGCTCGACTACGTCATCGTACGTCAGCGTGATATGCGTGAAGTGCGTATGACACGTGCACTGCGTAGAGATGAATGTGGCACTGAACACAAGTTGGTGCGGACCACACTGTACATATTTTGTCGCAATATGTATTGCACTCCTGCCGTGAACCATCGGAAATGAAACGTTCCTTCCCTAGGTATTGTGGAGAAAAGGATGGAGTTGAAGAAGGCGATGACCGCACGACTGTGTGAGGTGGAATGTATAGTCACACTTGGCGACCTGTGGCATCATATTCGCTACCAAGTGTTAGCTGTTGCCGAGGTGATCATCTGGCACGCCAACTCTAAGCGACCTGATTGGTTTGATGCGAACAATCCGACGATTGGCGCATTGGTGTCGGGGAAGAATGCAGCATTTGCTGCACATGTGAAAGAACCGTGACTTGGTGAAGAAAAGTCAGTTTCGCAAACTTTGACGGTTACTGACCCGACAGCTCCGTCGCATTAAAATTGCATGGGGGACGGAGAAGGCGAAGCAGATGGAATGATATGTCGAACGTCACCAACCCAAGAAATTCTTTGACTCCTTGCAGGCGGTGTATGGACCGAGGTTGGAGCCACTGAGGACGCTGTTCGATGATATTTCAGGAGCTACCTGCACGCAGACTGCAGATCTGGCAAAAACACTTTGATTGTCTCTTGAACAACCGTTCAGAGATTGACTGAACTGTGTTGCACGGGCTGCCACAACAAGGGATGAAGACGTGTCTTGTCGAAACACAGAAACTGGATGAAATGCAGAATGCACTAGCTCAGCTGCGAAACGGCGTGCCGGGATCCGACCTGAAGTATTGAAACACGGCGGACCCGCGTTGGTAAATGCGCTGCACCATTTGGTGCAACGTGTATGGATTGAGGAGGAGGTGTCTCCTGTGCGGAAGGATGCGTTTGTGCTACCAATGTACGAGGGCAAAGGAAGAAAGCAATGTTGCACGAATTATCGCGGCATCAGTTTACTGAGTTGTGGGGGCAAGGTGATCACCCGAATCCTGCTCAACCGGCTAGTCAGTCAGGTTGTGAAACCGACCATGACGGAAGAGCGATGTAGATTCCGTTCGGGCCGCAGCATTATAGATATGGTGTTTGCAGCTCGTCAATTGCAAAGAACGACACCAGCGTTTGCACTCGCTGTCTGTTGATTTCAACAAAGCATTTGATACGGTGAGTCGCGAGGCATTGTGACTGGTGTTGGGTAAGTTTGGCTGTCCGAGTAAGTTGGTAAGTTTACTTGAATGTCTGCACAATGGTATGCGAGCGAGGGTGTAGCTGAGTGGAGAGACCTCGGATGACTTTGCTTTTGCCTCTGGTGTGAAGCAAGGCGGTGTGTTAGCTCCTGCCCTGTTTAATGTTTATCTTCATATCATCTTATCATGTTCGATTGATGCGGCTTTCGCTTACGGTGTTTTCTTGTGGGGCACAGTATTGATGGTGGGTTGCTGAACATCCCTCATCCATTTAGGTGCGAGAACTCTAGTCTGTGAAACAACTATCCGTATGTTGCTGACGACTGCGCGTTGTTTGCACACAGCGCGGATAAGCTGCAGCACATAATTAGAGCTCTGGCTTCGACAGCGACCAAATTCGGGCTCACTATCAACACAAGTAAAGATGTCTGTCTCTTTCAGCCTTCAACCGGAATGGAGTCCGTGGGCCTGCCCCAAATCCAGGTTGCCGACGAAGTGTTGTAAACCACTCCGAGATTTTGCTACCTTGGGTGCGTAATAACAACCGACCTGCAGATAACGAACGGGCTGCGCAGCCACGTGTCGAAGGCGGCGGCTGCATTTGCCTAGCTGAAAAATCACGTGTGGAACAACCACCATCTCACTGTCGGGACGAAGCTGCTGGTGTTAAGTTTATGGTGCTGTCCGTTCTTCTACACGGCATCAAGACCTGACCCTCAATCGAAAGGATGTCCGTTATCTGGAGCGCATCCATCAACAGTGTCTGTACCGTATTACGCGTATCGGTTGGCGCGACAGGGTTGCAGATACGGAGGTGTTGCGCAGAAGTGGAATGTATGCAGTGGACTGCATACTTTTGCGGACACTTGAGGTGTCTCGGTCATGTGGCGTAAGGATTCGACGCAGATACCGAAGCAGCTTTTATATGGACATCTGGGGAAACCGAAGCTTCGTTACCAGGACATGATCAAAGTGAGCCTCTCCCGTTCCTATTTGATTTCAGGTGCTGGGAATCGAAGGCAGTTGATCAGCGTGCATGGCGCGATCTGATTACTAAGGTAGTTTCCAAGGTGAAAGAGAAAGCCCTCGTGCATGCAGAAGTGGCAGGTGCGGAAGCGACAGGCGCCGATGGAGTGCACTCCATCGACGTCGAGTAGTCGCGAGTGCTTGGGTCAGGAAGGTCTAGTGAGCCACGAGCGCGGTCACTCTGTAGCAGCTTGAAACGACGGTGAGTGCTGCTGAGCAGGTAGACAGAACCGCCGCAGCATTGGTAGATAGGCTGCATACTTTTCCATCCGATTTACTAACGGTGTGTTGTGTTTCTTTATTTCATGTGGTGGGTTTGCTATACTTTTTTAGTACTTACTATGTTACCTCAAGTTTATGTCTACATGAATATGCTAGTTTCTCTCACACGTCGCTTAAACGAAAGATGGTGAAGTTCATTAATTTGATTCACGTTAGATCTCTTTTCCTGCCACCGTAAATTTATCGCAAATATTTTGATAACGAGTTTATTTCATATGCAAATTTGATGAAGATTTAAGTCGCCACACCCGTAAGCCTTAATCGACTTATTTTATTTGATGTCATTCCAAGTGATTGGCTGTTGCTTGATATCCCCGATGTGGATGTGCATGTTGACAATGTGCCTACCTGTCTCTTACCCACCACCTCGTTTATACTGGCTCCAGGAGACAGTTGGTCGTTGCTGAAGGGGATGGCGTGCACGGTCCTCGGGACCGGGTTAGGAACAAAGAGTGGTTCTATGCACATGGATTTTGTGTGGAGCGGACTACGGTCCAGCCACCGTCTTATGTGCGCTTGATTCCCCAAATGCATCGGGTTTGTGTTTGCTTGTGAAGGAGTGTGGGTCGGCTGCTTTAATGAGACGTGGCTGCCATCCACATGGCTCCCGGTCTTATTCCTTCCGGTCTACACTGGATATGGGGTGTGTAGTCGGAGCTGTGGGTGGTACAGCGCAAGCCAACTATGGTCCCTCTGGAGGCGCAGGCGTCCTGTGGCTGTCCCTGCGGAGGTCGCAGCGACAAGCAAATCCAGAGTCGAATGCCGCCGACCATGTTTGTGGATATAACGGAGCTGGTCCCATAGTGGCTTGTCAACCCAATGCAAAGAATAGACTAGGAAACTGGCTTAAGAGAATAATTGGGAATTGGTAGGGAATGTGATGGGAAAGATGGAAGTCTGCGCGGTAACCGAAAAGAAAACAGAAGTCTCGTGTGCTGGTGAAAAAGTATGGTGCGTTTATCGAATCGGTTTTGCTATGTGCATACAAACACTCGAGTAGAGCAACGTTAGCAAAAATTAGCAGAAAGGTGTGAAAGGAAAGCACTTGTTGTGAAATGGTAGACACACTGACTCGGTTAGCAGAAGGTTGCCGCACAGCGCGCTTAGGTAAGTGCATGTACACAAATGAGATGATTGGATATAAATGGGCATAAAGAAATAGGGCAAGGGCAAGCGAATCGCTCACGGAGCGCGAGCAAAATCAGAGCAGGAACGATCTGGGGTTTAACGGTAGATGGAATCTGTCAGGTTCGAAGCTCAGAAAATGGAGCACGCATTATAAAAACAGGAACATGTGGAAATAAGCAAATCAGACTGCCACAAGAAATCGGAGTCTGATCTAATCCCAAAAACGTTGAATCGCAGAGACTGAAGGGAACAAATAACAGGTTGAGCTAGACACTCGAAAGCATAAAACGACTCAACGCGTGCCTAAAAGGCATGGCTCTAAAGACACCAAGGAGGATGGAAAGGATTGGGGAAAGTGGGGAGGTGAATGAATTCCGAATCATCTGAATGAATCAATCAGGCAGACGACGGATGTGATCACAGTCGGATGGCGCCTTGCTGCAGTTGGTCGAAAGTTTCCTTGTCTAAACGGCAGTAGGCGTTTGATTTTGAATTCAGCCAATAGACGTGGTCGCCTTCCACGCTCGGATCGAATCCAGCTTTCACAAGTTCGACCTTTCGCATTTTAAACGTGCCTATAAGGAGGAAAAGTAAACTATGTGAAGTAAAGGGAGGAATAGGTTTATCGATCCAGATTGGGTTGGAATTGATATCACTTAGCAATGTGTCGAAAGAAAGCTTGGTATGCCAAAAGGAAAGGCAAGCTTTTGAGAATGAAATTGTTTACTGTTAGATGCAGGGGATCTGTCATGTTTGAGCTTGGATGTGTAAGCCCAATTCGAGCAGTGACGCACTTACGAGCAAAGCTCGGTCGTCTCAAGCATCGAGATTGTGTCCAAAGTGGGAACAACGAAGACATACCATGTCCGCTTAGTATACAGATCAGGTAAGCAAAGCACAAACGTTTCTAATCGCTGTGGTAAGTGCAACCAATCTAATCGCAGATACATGAGTCAGCAACCTCGAGCATCCGGTTACGATGATACTCAGGCACAGGAAGAGTATCGTGCCCACTGATTGACTCCGACATGCAAGCCGGTCTCCTCCTAGTACGTCTTTATTGCTCGCCTCCAGTGCAACAAGCAAATCGAGCACGCCTATGTGGGTATCCGTTTTTAATTCCCCCCGGGCAAAATGAAGTGCATCAAGGCAAGCACACGATGTGAGAATGGAAGTGGGTGATGCCCGAGCCGAATAGTTCGATGAGTACACACTGCACTGTTGAGTAGCATTGCTCAAAGGACGGAACGGAGGGTTACGGTGTTAGAAAATGCGGTAAGGAAACAGAACGTCCTTACTTTGAACCATATGAGAGGATAGCGGAACAACAATATTATCCTGTGCAGAGGCTGAAAATGAGCTGGAAAGCAATATAGAAGTAGTGCATACCTAACCGAAGTGAAAACCGAACTATTAAAACAATGTGTCCAGACAAACTGAGTGGAAGCGCCAGCCCGAATGTAAGCAGCGTTTAAATACACCTTGTGAGCGTGAATGATGAGCACCCACATGTCGCAAATGTTATCGAGAGACAGAAAGAGATCTACTAATTTCTTAAATCAAATAGTGGAAACGAATTTTAATAAAATTGATGGCAACTGAGAAAAACCATCGAATGCTTTCAAGCGGTTAGTGGAATAAAAGACAGATCCAGTCACAATAGGTCAGGAAAAGGACAGAAGTTAACTTAATGCAGACGGTAATCAAGCTGAACGCATGAGAAATTCCATTGGAGAAAATTGCAGAAGCCGTGGGCAATGCGCAAATGTTGCTGAGAGAAAAGGTAAAGGGTTCAAGAAAATAAATGCTAACGAATCAGCTGGGTTGACTTTCATCACCGTATCTTCAAAGGGAATGTCGCAGACGCAATCAGTCTTCTCAGTAACATCTGCTCCCATAGGTGTCGGAAACAACACGTAGCATTCCGTCACAGTACTTCCCTTCCAGAAATTAGCCACAGGGGAATGAGGACAATGCACAGAAGCAACTTTAGCAACGTCATGAATTCCTGTCGATGGTTGCCTACTCTTCGAAGTTCAGTTTAGTTCAGTTGAACAACTATTATAAGGACACCGAAGTGCGTCAGATATAATTGCAACAAGTCGTGTCACTGGAAAAGCAATAATAACGGCAAGAAATTGAGGTAAGTAAATGGAATCAAAAGAGGTGTGGGTTGAGCAAATCTAGAATATTAACAGCTAGATAAGATAAACTGAATGCAGGAATGCTACTGATTGCGCGAGTACGCCATGTCTGACGATTTCCAATCAGCAGTGGGGACAACCCCGGGGCGCCCATCCACGGAGACAGCAAGCACAAGCCTGAGCAAGTTTCTCGATCGATTTCTGCATACCTTCATACCAGATCATGGACTGATCACCTCGAAGTTTCACCCAATTTGGTGCAGCCACAGCGTATAATGCACGCCGATGAAGCCGTTAACAGGTATACGGAGGACCGTAAGCGATCAACATTCAGCAAACATCCGATTAAAGCACCGGAAGGCTGCTTGCCGAAAAACCAACTGGAGGATCTCAGCATTGCTCATCTGGTGTTTCCACCAGACGTGAGCAATGCTCCGAAAGTATCGGTGGGCAAACACGGCTAAGCGTTTAATGTCTCCACTGTGGAATGGTCAGGTATCCGATCCAAACGGTAACATTGGCCCTATCTCAACTTTATAGACCCTAACTTTCGCTGACAGGATGATAACCCACCGTCTAAATATATGGTTGGGCTGCTAAAAAACTACAGGGCTTTTCTGAGATGCGAATTAGGTATTCAGTGATGTGATCACGTAAACCTTAAGGTTAGTGAACCGATCCACCACTCCAGTAGTGGTACGGTGATAGCTAGAACCGGTGGCGTATCGGTCCAGTTCTGTACTTTGAAGGTTCAAAGCCCATGCCGAAGCGTGCGGCGCTTTATATCAGTCTAATCAGTGCTGCCCGCATAGGCACTGCGTTTGACTCAAGGTTTGTTAGTCTATCACCTGGTATAACCTCCATTCAAGAAGAGTATGAAGGAATATGGTCATCCATTTTCATTTCGAGCAGGAGCTTGAAGAAGAAAGGAAATATAGGACAATCCTTACAAACTCCACCTGCAGTTGGGAACTCAGGAGACAGCTTTCTGTAGATACTTTCCCAGACTCGGGAGTCCCGGTAGAGAGAATTCAGAATGAAAAGTTTAGATGGCACATCCTCCACGGATAAGCTGTGGAGAAGTCATAGTTGTTGAACGATTTGGAGGTTGTCAACGGACGACAATAAAAGGACAAAAAATCGTCCGAATGTATCAATGCGTTATATAATACCACACCCAAACCAAATCAGGTACGGTAAAGAGACCAACGTGCAGATAAGCACAAGATGTCCGACTGCAAATATCAGGAGAAGCTGAGCGGTGATAGATCGAGGTTAGTTCTCGGAGCTCAATGGCGCGGTGATCATAGCGATAGCCGAGTTTCATTACCAGCCCGGGCTAGCTCTATCTGACGTGTCTAAATGAGGACAAAACGCGTCATGAAATACAGGGATTGGAGACAGCAAGACCGAAATCCTCTACCCAACTACTCCCTTGTAACCAAGCAACTTTGCATTTTGGTTGAAGAGGCAGATATAGGATGATTCAGGCCGATGACTATTTCATCAGCAAGATGGCTTCCTCGTGGACCGGTATGGAGCTAGGTTAGTAGATAATAAGTGTTGTGACGGAATAATTCCTTGAAGAACACCATAAGTTGTAGAGGCGCTTCTACCGCCAAACCTAGTGACCTGAGCATGTTTGGTGGAATTATCCTCTGGAAAGAAGACTAGGGGAGGTAAAAGGCCAAAAGCGTGTAAATCTTGTAACAGCAATTCATGGATAACACAACCGTAGTCAAGGAAGCAGACAAGTCTATATTTACTCTCACAGTCTAGTGACGATAACACATATTGCACTAGACAAGCCGCTGCGTCTAGTGTACACCTTTAACTTCTGTATGAAAGCTTATGTGGGTATTCTAAGCGGGATTCAGCCACCATTCTTACAAGAAAAAGTTTCACAAGGACCTTCAAGGTCACAGCGGTGCATGCAGAAGCCCATATTTACCCGTCCCTGACCCGGTGGCTAAAGATCTAGAGGTCCCAACTAATATCCCAATCGCCCCGTGTTCGAGGTTTACTATATCCACTTAATGAAATAAAAGAAGGCCGAAACGGATCGTGATGTGCGGAATTTTCGGGCGGGCTCGAATCCGCGCAGGAGTGGGCGTCCTCGCGGTATACTCAGCCCGCTAGTGAGTGTTTACGGTCGCACGGCAGCGAAGCGCTGTTACGGCGTACAGCTGACACATTATTACATTAATAATGTGCGCCCGTTTCTTGATAAAATCAGTGATCTCAGTGCCATTATGCAGCGAAATGAGTATGTAATTACAGGAATCATTATGTTGCAAGAAAGTCGGTTGCACACTGTTGCGGTTATTCAACTCAATGGCTATTTTCACATCAGGTCTGACCCCACCCCAGTAAGCCTCAGTTTCGTTGATCGACGCTGATACGATTCAGCAACTGTGATGTTCACAAACTCAAGCTAGGATCCTACCCTTGTGAGTAAAGTCATGGGTTCGAATCCGACAGGATTAGGCGGGTGCGCGCTACTGACGAGTACCAATAGGACGAGACGGCCGTGTGGCACATTCCTGGATGTGTAGTGGCTGTCTGCATGAGTCCACTTGCGACGAATCTTCATAAAAAGCCAATAAATCCCACTACTACTTACAGGTAGTAAAGAAACAATTCGTGGTGGAGTAAAATAACTAGTTGACTAAGTGAATGAAAGATGCATCTGTTACAAAGCAAGCTCCCAGACGGTATCAAATGACGTAAATGTAAGACGAAAGGAACCCATAAACACCGCTTACTGGTCATTTCGATGCGCTCACAAAGCCGAAGGAACAAAGGACGTGCGTAAACCGGCAGATGATTCGTAACTTCCTGGAGTATTTTCTGCACCATGCTCTGTTCTTCGTCCGGTAGAAGTTCGTTAAAATTCACCACGATAGCTGCCATACCGGCTTTACCTTCGTTACCAGGGACAGACACACCGTAGACACTGACAACCATATCCGGAAAGGCCCGGAGCATAACAGCTTCGACCTCGGATGTTGAAACATTTTCACCACGCCACCTGAAGGTGTCACCGAGACGATCGCTGAAGTAAAGGTAGCCAAGTTCGTCTCGGTAGAGCAAATCACCTGAAAGAAAGAGAGGTAACTAGAAATAATAAAGACAACCTACAACTCAGTTGCCAAGCGGAAGCGAGCAACCTGACTCATTAAGTCAAAACCCAAATGAACAGCTCCGCAAAGAAAGTGGCAGAGACGGGCGGATTGAAAAGATCTATTCTGACGTTGCTGATGTCGGCCGTTGGAAACGAACTAGCGAAAGATAAGTACTCTTTCTTCTAGAACAGACAGAGGTGGTAACTCAACGAGGACAACTGACATGATTTGACAGGATAAAGATTGATCATAAACCCTGGCAACGCAGAAGAGAGAGACAATAGCGGCAAGCGAAGAGAAAAGTTACAATCTACACCATACGGAGATTCAATAAACCTAACACCCAAAAATGAGTAAATATGGCAGCCTTAAAGCAGTCAGAGCTCGTAAGCACCGGTCGACTTTTTACGGTAATTAATAAGGAAGTCTTAAGTGTACTGGACAGTGATTATTGAGCCAAAGGAAGAATCGTAGGCTTGAGTGCTGGAACAGGTGGGTTTGTACGTTAGTCTGACGGGGGTATACACGCGTGTGGATAAGGTGCGGTTGAGATGATGAACAAGTTCAATTGGTATATTTTGAAACCGACTTTCTGTATGAAGCGCAGTTCTGCTGGTCAACTACGAACAGAACGCTGAAATGCGATAGGTCCAGTTGTCTCGAACTAAGTAGCTAAAGCGACTGGGAAGAGTGAAGAAAAAAATGGGATGCAACCAAATAAGAGAGAAGAAGTGAATGGGTGTACTAGTTGGATGGAAAAGTTAGAAAGCAGAAGTAACGTAGGAAACGTAACAGAGTCACGTTCCTCATAGTCGAAAGTCAGCAACTAATCCTGTGATCGATTGCATGAATTTTGTCTGGGAAGACGGTTGATGACAATCTGATCAAGCGTACTGGTCAATGGTGGATAGTGAGAGGCGCTATATCACATCTAGTAACTTATTCACGATGGTCGTTGTCGTCACCCGTAGCTCAGTGGTCTCAACCACGGACTGGTAGTAGTCGAGTTGAGGGTTCGCGTCCCACCAGGGTCCGATGGAATGCGTACTGCTGAAGATTCCCGAAAAGATGAAACGCGCGTACAGTGCTTTTCCGGGCGTGTGGCGGCTGTCTGAGTGAGTCTAGATGTGACGAATTTCTACCTATACCCTTCAACTCCCCCTACTACTATTCTGTAATTTGTCAATTTCTTCACGTCATTCAATGGACAAATTTAGGTTTCACCCAATCAAGCGTAGTATTGGGGACCAATACAAGCCAATCGACCGAATGAATTTAAGGAATCAGCATAGACGGTAAATCCGAAGGGTTGGTGTGGCGTCAGCCTGCTCGTTGCCGGTTGCACGGCTACCAGACACGAGTTGTAATACGCGGATACCAAGGTGTCGCTAATTCCCCCAGTACAATGACGGCAGTACCGCAGTATGCATCCTAGAATCAACTAGTAGTCCGCTGAACCCATAGGCAGTTGAAGCTCTGAAACTCCACGATACTTATCGGTTGGCAGCGTAACCAATGAGGAATAGACTAGGATCATTCGACTGAGTAGCTAAACACAAAAAGTAGAAGTATGATGTGAATGCAGAGTTCTTGTGGTACAATAGCTGAGGTGTTTTCCACATCTAGCCAACGTTTATAATGGTTGAATGATGACTGCAGAGTTCCAAGGGGGCCAAGTTGAGAATGGAGGTTCGGGAAATCCACGACAGGCAGTGGAGTAAACCAACATGAAAGGTAAATTTTAGCACTTTCTAACGTGGGCTTCATGCGACCTCTCGAAGCATTTTGGTTTGGTGAACGTGCTATAACGGCCTAGTAGTAACTACTCTCTCAGCCGGAACGAACGACGCAGTCCACCCGAGTTCTACCCCCGAAGTGAACGGCACGGCCTTGTCGATAGCCTGGCGAAATGGAGCAGACCGCAGTGCGTGTTGATCGTCAGGAGGGGCTAGCACTAAGGGGTAACTTCGACCTGTAGGTAGGCGTCTACCATGTCGATAGCGGTTAAACACGTACCACCATTGAGCATTTTGGACAGGTTCGCTAGAGTTGGTAGTGAATCGCAATTCGGTTCCAATGCAACAATGAGGTCGGGGAATAAGTCGGCAGAGACAGGGAGAGATCTATTCGTTTTCCTAACCACGACAATTGGCGCTGCCAAGATGGTGCAAGCATACCCATGTCTTTCAACCGGTTGAGCTCGGCATCAACCAGAAGTAGGACTGCATACAAGACAGGCCATTTTAGACGGAACACTGATTGAGCCCAGGTGCCAGCTGTAACACGGTCAGTATGCGCGTAAAGCTGCCAAGACCATGCTGGAATATTAACGCGAATCGCCTGATGATGTCATCGGTTTTGTCAATCGGTACTGTCGGAGAACTTACCGTGCTGCAGGTGGCCTGAAAAGACAAATCGGCAAAACTAAGGTTTCCGAGCCAATCAAGATAAAGGATGCTGAGCTTCACTTTTGTGATGCAGCAGATCCTGTAGATTGTGACGTCTCGAAAGGGGACGCAAAGTGCAGCTGCCCAGTTGAATGCACACGAGTACCACAGGCGCTGGTGTTGTATTGGGAAGCCGACTCGAATGACGGCTTGCCAAAAGATCGCCAGATCCTCGGAGATAATAGCGATGTCCGAGGCCATGTCCAGCCGTAACGGCGCAGGTTTGCCGTTGATCAAGGAGTTGTCAAAATCCTCAAAACGATTGACAGCTAGTACTAATCGGTCTAGTGCAACCTGGCACGTTTAGGCGCTGTCACATATGAGGGCAATGTCATCCGCATACTCCAAGTCAAGAAGTCGCTCACCAGGAAGTAGTTCCACATCTTCTAGGTCGTGCCCAGCGAAGGCTGTTTCCATGACTTCATCAATAGCAAAGTTAAAGAGGAAAGGTGATAGCGGGCAACCTTGCCTCACACTGCTGGTGATAATGAAGGGTGGCGATAGTCTGCTATAAACTAGCACTCTGTCCGAACTATGCGCGTAGAGCGCTTTGATAATGTTTACATATTTATCAGGTACACCTTTCCTCAGCAGACAACTCCAAAGAGCCCATCGATTGAGTTAGTCGAAGGCATCATTTATGTCAAGAAACACGACAACGGTTGGTCGCCAATAAACATGACAATGCTCTAACAATTGATGCAAGGTGAAGATGTGGTCGATACAGCCCCGACATCGACGAAATCCGGCTTGCTCTTCACGAATCTGGCTTTCACGAGTGCCAGTCAGTCTGTGGAGAATGACAGAGGCAAGCAATTTAGAGGCAATTGAGATCGGACTTATCCCTCTATGATTGCCACATTTCGAACGGGAGCCTCCTTTGAAAATTGGGACAATGACGGAGCGGCTCCAGTCTATCGGGACAGTCTCCTAAATTTTCATTAGCAACTCATGTAAATCATCTATTAGAAGCAGGTCCCTCGAATTTAAGGAGGGCTGGGGGAATTCTATCTGCCCCTGCGGCCTTACGCAATTACAACAGCCTGATCTCACGTGCGACTTTTGCGCGTGAGGGCGGATCCAAGGAGACGGCCTAGGGAGAAGGGCACTCAATGCCCGAAAAAGAAACCGATAACTCAGGATGGTTAAATTGCTTTGTAAAGTGTTCAGCCCAACGTTAAAAGCGTTTTGACAGGCTGTGGATCGGCTGCCCACTCTCGTCACTTATGGTCTCGCTAACACCAGGTCTTCTGCTGCCCGTTTCCCGTATCAGACAGAATAACTTACGATGCTTGCCAACGGTAGCGGCTGTTTCCATTTTTGATGCACGATGAGACCACTAGGCTTCGCAGTCTCTCTTCAGGGTAACCCGCCGTTCTGCCGAGATTTTTGCGAGTCTCACTGTATTCGCTTTCAGCCGGAAGACGTCGGTGAGCATCCATAAGTTCCAGAGATTGTGTAGAGACCCATTGTCCAGTTAGGCAATTTGATTTGCCACATGAAGATGTGCCTGCTGATAGTAAGGTTTGACGAATATGCATCCAGTGATCTGCGACGGTTTTCAGTGGGCGGTTACTCAGCGCGGATATCAGCGCACTTTGATACGCATTCAGAACACCTGTCTTTGCCGGTTGCCTGGTGTCAATCCGTTCACATCGACGTTGCGAACGTTTACCAAAACGCACACAGAGGTAGGCGCAAACAAATGTCTCGTCAGAGTCAATGCTTGTGTTCCAAATCGAGCGACAGTTTTGGACACAGAATCTGTAGCGGTAAATGATCGCGATGTGATCGATTCGCGTCCATGGCTGGTGCGGGGCTGTTGGGCGCCAAGTCACGCTTCTGCGGGTGCTGTGTCGAAAGTTAGTGCTCGCGAGAAAGAAAGGAGCATCTTCACACAGGTGTAACAACCGCTTACCATTATCATTATGTGAGCCTACACAATGTTGGCCACCCAGATGAAGCTCATCAGAAGAAAATTTTCCGACTTGTGCATTTAGATCACCAGCAAGCACCACAGTATCCGTGCTTCTTCTGTAACGAAGAAGATCGTTAAGTCGGTGATAGAAATCATCTTTCACCGAATCAGGGCTAAAGTTTGTGGGGGCGTAAGCAGTAATGACAAAGAGGCACCGTTTGTCTCCATGCGACTTCGAAGTCCGGAACAAGCTAGCCAACCTAAAGGCGCACATCCGGGGACTCAAAACAAAGCCGACACCAGCTTGATCCTCATTTGAAGCTGCATCATCACCAGACAGGCGTAATGAGAATGTGCCACCAGTGTCGCATGTAGGGGACCGCAGAGTAACCACGGAGCTCGAATCTTGCAGGCGGGTTTCCGATAAACAGCAAACATCGATCGATAGGGTCTCGAGTGTTCGGGCAAGTGCTGCCTGTTGGCCAATCTGTAGCAAAATGCGCACGTTGAGGCATGCCAGTCTGAAGGAGGATCGAGGACACAAAAGGGAAACCGATGAGCCGACGTTATCCGCTTGGTTGAACATGGACTTGTCGACTGGATTGGAGCGACGCCCTGCGAGTGTGTGTGAGTTGAAACTAGAAGACAAGCGACTATTGAAGCAAGGTGGGGGAGGACCAAGAATTGGGAGATTGAAAACAGGGGGGATAAAAGTGAAGTTGGAGCGGGACGCCAAGTATGAAAAAGCACAAGAGAGGGAAAAAGAAGGCGGAAAGGCTTGAGCAGTAGCATCCAAATCCCTATCCACCCTGCTCAATGCAGCAGATATGGCACCGTTTATTATGCTCTGCGACGGCCAGAGCATCAAAAGATGGTTGGAAGGAAATGTCACGGTGTATTGCGTGGGCAGGATACTGTCAGGTTGCCCTGGCCTAGACAGAAGAACGATTAGGGTTCTCAACCAAAGCCTTTGGTTCAAAAACCTTAACACAAGGCAGCGGGGTTTTGGCATTGGACTACAGAGAGCCCGTTTTATGGAGAAAGGAGCCACCTCACTTCAAACCCCCAACCTGGAGGGCCAGGAGACTGAGTTTGTCTGGCCTCTAACCATTGACCAATCTGGTATGAGTGGCTCTGAAGGTTCAAAAAACCACCCAGAATAGCTCTGGGGATCTCTGAGGCAAGCAAACCATCGCACCATGTTAAGGTCCAATCTCATTGCGATGGAGCGTTTGCCACTGACTCGTGTAATCTAAGTGCGTCCAGTAAAATAATCACTCAACAAATGGATGATGGAGGGATGTTTCCTTTAATGAGTAAGTCTTTTGACAGGGTTTAGCGGTTTATACAGCAGAATGCGTTATTATACTCAAGAAAACACGTACGAGTTGATCTATTTCTCTTGTCAAGTGATGATAATATAGAACGTGCGAGGCGGGTCACTACATCTACGGTAGATCTCGAAGTACGGTAAGTGTTTTTAAGGGGGTCATTCGAGCGGGTTTGGGACATCATTTCAGGAATGATTTTCGCTTGAAGCTTCTAGGCAATAGAAGTGCAAACGGCAAGTCGAAGTTTGTTGGACCCTATTTTTGTGGTCAGTGTGATGCTGCCGTTCCCAAGAATAGATTGGATATACACTTAGTGGAGACGGCGTAGCGCTACCTTGGTACGAACAGTAAGAGACCACCCTGAGATACCGACATTTTCTTTAAACGCTCTCTCCTTAAGTCGATACAGCCTCTCCAGATGGAGGAGGAGAAGCTGTCCGCGCGGACGTTGAGAGCTTTTCAAAAACAGCAGATGTCAAAACAGAGAATTGGATAGCTAGTCAAGTTGTCACAATACAATACCCATCGCAATGAGGCTGGACCTTACCGTGGTGCGATGGTTTGTGTGCCTCAGTGATCCATTGAGCTATACTGGGTGGTGCTTTTGCACCTTCAGAGCCACTCATACCAGATTGGTCAATGGTTAGAGGCCAGACAAACTCAGCTTCCTGGTCCTCCAGGTTGGGGGTTGCAATGAAGGTGGCTCCTTATTCCTTAAAACGGACTCCTTGTAGCCCAATGCCAGACCCGCTGCCTTGCGGACAGGTTTTTGAACCAAAGGCTTTGGTTGAGAACCCAAATCGTTCTCCTGACTAGGCCTGGGCAACCTGACAGTATCCTGCCCACGCAATACAATGAATCCTTCCCCAAACAAATCTCTGATGCTCTGGCCACCGCAGAGGATAATCAACAGTGCCCTATCTGCTGCATCGAGCAGGGTAGATAGGGGTTTAGATGCTACTGCTCAAGCCTTCCCGTCTTCTTATTCCCCCTCTTGCGCTTTTTCACCCTTATCGTCCCGTTCCAGCTTTACTTTTATCCCCCCTGTTTTCAACCCCCCAATTCTCGGCCCTCCCCCACCTTGCTTCAATAGTCGCTTGCCTTTTAGTTTCAACTCATAGGTGAACACAGAGCGTCATTCCTGCACTGTCAACAGGCCCATGTCCAAGCAAGCGGCCCATTCCAGTTCATCGGCTTCCATTTGGAGCCCTCGATCCTCCTTCAGACTGGCATGCCTCAATGTTCGCACATTGCTTCAGATCGGTCAACAGGCAGCATTTGCCCGAATGTTGGAGACCCTCTCGATCGATATCTGCTGCTTATCGGAGACCCGCCTGCAAGACTCGAGCTCTGTACTCACTCTACGATCCCCTTCAGGTGACACTAGCAGCACTTTCTCATTGCGCCTATCCGGTGACGATGCAGCTTCGAGCACCGGCCAAGCCGGTGTTGGTATTGCCCTGAGTCCCCGGGCTGAAGCTGCTCTGGTTGATTGGATTCCAATCAGTAGCCGGATGTGTGCAGTTCGATTGGCTGGCTCGTTCAAAACTTCGAAGTCGCGTGGGACTAACAGGTGTCTATTCGTTATCGCTGTCTATGCACCGACAAACTGTAGCGATGACTCGGTAAAAGACGACTTCTATCGCCAATTGAACGAACTCCTTCGCCACAGAAGAAGCTCGGACACTGTAGTGCTGGCTGGGGAGCTGAACGCTCAAGTTGGAAAATTATCCACAGATGAGCTGCATCTGGGCGGCCAACATGGTATAGGTTCCCGTAATGATAACGGTGAGCGGTTACTTCATTTGTGTGAGGATGCTCGCTTATTTCTTGCGAGCACTAATTTCCGACACAGCACCCGCCGGAGGGTGACTTGGCGCCCACCAGCCTCGAACCAGCTATGGACGCAAATCGATCACATTGCTATCAGTTACCGCTGGAGAGGCTGCGTCCAGAACTGTCGCTCGATTTGGAACACAGGTGTTGACACCGATCATGCACTTGTATGTGCTGACCTGCGGATGCGCTTTGGCGGACGCCCACGACGACGTTGTGAGCGCATTGACACCGGCAGACTGGCGATGCCAGCTGTTCTGAATGCGTATCAAAGTACGCTGTCATCCGAGTTGGATAAACGCTCACTGGATGCAATTGAAGCTCACTGGTCTCATGTGCAACAGGCCTTACTAGCAGCAGGCAAATCCTCATGTGATATGTCTAATCGCCAACATGAACATTGGGTCTCTTCACAGTCTTTGGAACTTATAGATGCTCGCCGGCAAATTCCGGCTGGAAGCGAACACAATGAAACTCGCAAAGAGCTTCGGGCGAAACTCCGTGCTAGCCTGAAGAGAGACCGCGAATTCTGGTGGTCTCGTCGTGCAACAGAGATGGAAATGGCCGCTGCCCTTGATAACCATCGTGAGTTGTTCCGTCTTATACGGGAAACGGGCAGCAGGAGACCTGGTGTTAGTGAAACCATACGTAACGAGAGTGGACAGCCTATCCACAACTTATCAAAACGCTTAGAGCGTTGGGCTGAGCACTTTAAAAGGCAATTTAATCGGTCGGAATTGTTAGACTTATCGCCGACCAGTGATCGCCCTGCTCAGTGGGTTGTTCCTTTGGATCCACCCTCTCGCTCAGAAGTCGAACGTGAGATGGGGCTGTTGAAGTTTAATAAAACCGCGAGACCTGATGACCTTCCTCCAGCCCTCTTCAAATTCGGGGGACCTGCTCTTGTGGATGATTTACACGAGTTACTACTGAGACTGTGGGAGCAGGAAACTGTCCCAACCGATTGGAGCCGCTCCATCATAGTCCCAATTTTCAAAGGAGGCTCACGATCGGAATGCGGCAGCCATAGAGGAATCAGTCTGATCTCCATCGCCTCCAAATTGCTTGCCTCTGTCATCCTCCACAGACTGACTGGCGCTCGTGAAAGCCAGATTCGTGAAGAGCAAGCTGGATTTCGTCGAGGTCGTAGCTGCATTGACCACATCTTCACCTTGCGTCAGTTGTTGGAGCACCGTCACATATATTGGCGGCCCACCGTTGTCGTGTTCCTCGATATCAAAGGTGCATTCGATTCGGTGGATAGACATGCACTTTGGGACTGTCTACTCAGGAAAGGTGTACCTGAGAAATATGTAAATATTATCCAAGCATTATATGCGCGTAGCACGGGCAGATTGAGGGCTTACGGCAAGCTGTCTTCCCCTTTAATATCTCCAGTCGTGTGCGATAAGGATGCCCGCTGTCACCTTTCCTCTTCAACTTCGCTGTTGACGAAGTCATGGAAATCGCGTTTACAGGACACGACTTAGAAGGTGTGGAGCTACTCCCAGGAGAACGACTTCTTGACTTAGAGTATGCAGACGACATTGCCCTCATTTGTGACAGCTCCCAGACGTGTCAAGCCGCGCTGGACAGATTAGCACTGGCTGTCAGTCGCTTCGGGCTTTGCTTTGCACCACCGAAGTGCAAAGCGTTCCTCCAGGATTGGCAGGGTTCGCCCCCTGTGCTGACCCTTGGTGGGGATCAGCTAGAAGTCGTTCAGAAATGCAATTACCTGGGAAGTTGTATCAGCGCCCTTGGGATCGAAGACGAGATCACGAACCGCATAGCGAAAGCTCGAAGTGCTTTTGCTAACCTTCGCCACCTATGGCGACGGCGCGACATTACTCTCGCCCTGAAGGGTAGAGTGTACAATGCAACGGTACGTTCGACCTTACTGTACGGTTGCGAAACCTGGCCCCTAAGATCGGCGGACCTGAAGAGGCTAGTTACGTTCGACCACCGGTGCCTTCGTAATTTAGCTCACATTTGGTGGGAACACCGCGTGAGCAACGAGCGTGTTCGACGCATTGTTTACGGCCCAGGGAAAGGATCTGAACCGCTCAGCACCGTTATTTCACGCATCAGGCTCCGATGGCTCGGCCACGTGTTACGCATGCCAGCCCACCGACTCCCACGAGGTGTGTTGTTTGCGCGCCGGGGGTGTGGATGGAAGAAGAGGAGGGGTGGCCAAGCGATAACTTGGTCCAGAGGAATGAAGGCCCTCACTTCTGAACTGGCCTCGGTTGGAGCGTCTCGGCTCCCTGGTTGGGGTCCGAAAGACGATGAACACGTTTGGTTGGACACACTTGCTGATATGTCTAGGAGCCGACCTCAGTGGCGTTCGTGCTGTGAGTTTCTTTGTCCCACCCCATCCCTCTTAGCCTCCCCCTCCAACCACGATCTCATTAATTAGCCTTATATAATTTTGCATAGTAATTTTTTTTGGGTGCACAGCAGCCGGCTGGTAGCTTACCGGAACGATGCCCATCCGTTACCGGTAGCTCAGCCAGCTTTCACCAATTGTTTTTTCTCTCTCTCCTTTTTTCTTTGTATTGCGGCACAGTAGCTGAGGTGTTCCCCACCCCTAGCTAACGTGTATGATAATAAAAAAATAAATGTCACAATACTTGGACACGCCAGGGTCAAATTATAAGCAAAATTATATGGATGAAACTATTCCACGAGGTCGATGGAGAATTTGTGAAGAGCACTACCTCCATTTGAACCTCCACATCAGCCCAATAATAGCCCCACAGAAGCTACCCTAAGAAAATATGTTGACGACATCGTCCTGGGTATCCATCACCAAAACGCCGATTGCTCTCTCAGGTTGGAAAATGAACGGAACGACCTCAATAGCTGGTCCAAAGCTCCTCGTCTGTCTCTTAATGAATCGGAGTATCATAAGGTGCTTTTCTCGCTACAAATAGGAGTCAGGTAAGAGCAGCTCCCTATACAATGCCCCAAGCAGCTTAGTGACGATGGATTCCACTCCGTTACACCAGTGAAGTAATTAGGTATGGTAGTTGAAGTTCTGCCAGGTGACCGACTAGCAATTCTTAGGTACGCGGACGACACAGCCCTCTTTGGGTCTGACTCAGGTGTTGTGTAAACAAACTGATGCGACTGACGTGTAACGCTGCACGCCTCGGCATGTGATCTGCACATTCAAAGTGCAAAGTGTTGTGACATCAGTGGTCCGATCAGCCACCGGTGTTGATTGTCCTTATAAAGAGGGCACTTCAAAGGCTATCCGAAGGGTATTAAACAAAGAAAAAATAAGGATGATTTACCAGAAGGGTTGAACGGTTCATTCGACACAGGTGCAGTTAAATGACTCCCTCCCCGCAGATAGGAGGACACGGGGCATGAAATCGACACGCATAATGTGGAAATCGTTAGAAAGGGTTTGCGATCCACACCCCAAAGGCTGACTGATGAAGCGTCGGAAATTGCCGAAGCCAACAGCTGAGTGAGCAGTGGATGGAATGGAGTTATCGAGTGCGTGGCGGGCTGTCTTAACCTACCAGGCTGAGGGGCGTTGTGAGCGCATCTGGGGCAGAGCGCGAACATCAAACCACTCGTACTCTCATAGTAGACAGAGACGTGTGATGACCTCGTACAATGAACCAACAAATATAGCAATGAAGACTGGTAGCTCAGGTTGTTCAGATGGCTGTTGAACTGTTCGCTGAGCTTGGCAATTTTGTTGCAAACGTTTCGTCACCAATCGAGATGACATCATCAGTGCGTAGTTGTGTGGCGTGCAATAGCGTAGAGGAGCCTCTCACCGAGGCTCCTCTACGCTATTGCACGCCACACAACTACGCACTGATGATGTCATCTCGAGTGGTGACGAAACGTTTGCAACAAAATTGCCAAGCTCAGCGAACAGTTCAAAAACCATCAAATAGTAACGCGTCACTTAAAATGACACTTTGACCTGTAAGTTGACTAACATCCTGCTGGCATCTCGATAACCGCAATTATTGTCCCTTCTCGTAATAAAACCAGTGCCAATCACCTCCTGGTTCGCTTGGCCTGACGAAGCTTTCGTGTCGAACGCAAAACATTGGCCTCTAACTACACCATGAACTAGTTTGCTTTGTTCGGTCTCCTTTTCAAAGAAATATGTAACTTCTTTTGTTTTCCCAAGGTTGGGCGTTTCGGACAAAACAGCTTTGCGGGAGATGAGTGTTGAGAAAGGTAGTCAAAGCTGCCGACGATCTACGATGAGTCATTTCGTCACAGGTAGTGACCTTGTACAACCTACAATAGAGCACACCAAACGGTGGTGATATGTACCGGAACCCCATTAACGAGTTCGGCTTGCTTGTGTGCTTGTGTATCGACTCGGATGGCAATCGCACTTGCACAGGTGCTGCACAAGTCCGCAGTTTGCAAGCCGGGAAGTACTAAAATCGCCCTTGAGTAAATGTCGGCATTTTAAGGGTAGAAATTCAACTGGTGCCCCTAATGTCCAGAAGTGTATCAAGCGTCCCACGTGGATAAGTCAGCATGACGTTTAAGTTAAACCGAGTGAGAGTAAAGAGAATAATGGCAAAGTTCGTATCGGAACCTGCTTGAGATGACACAGGAGACGGTTAAGGTGCACTCTCGTTTAATCAGACAGGCGCTTAAGAGATACTGTTAGGAAGGAAATATCTAGGTAAGCAGCTGAGGTGCCGATCACTGATACAGAGCCAAAAGATGGCCAGTGAGGTGTCACTCTCGCGCATGGAGTAGACGAACATGTAGCCAACTGGGTGAACGGGCAGTTAGTACGAGAACAGCATTGGTTGATTGGTCATAAGTTGACCCTTTTAGATGTTTCCACACCAGCTCTATATACCGTTCGCGAAAGTTCCGTTTGACCTATAGATGGGACGGTGTGATCAACCAATACATCGCGCTTCTCTGCTCGTCCGAAACTGGTCTTTTCTCCTCCCTGTAGGGAGGCCAGTGGCATCGAGTTCCGATCGATAGTCAACCGTCAAAGCAGGCGAGGGACGACCAGTTCAGATACAGTAGTTGTAACTTGAAATCCCAGAAACCAACTGATTAATGGAGTTAGGATCAACAGACCCAAGCACAAAAAGAGGCTGCATAATTAGCCTATGGTGTTAAAGAAGCACACTTCTCAACAATGGACAATAGTGCAAGACTCCACGTGAGCATTTGATGATTCTTAACCTCTGTAGAACGACAAAAGACAAAAGTGCACCAGTAAAGGAGCGCAGAATGAGATGAAATAAACTGCGCTGTTCGAAAGACGGAGGAAAATCCGGGTGCACACCACTTGCCTCTTACAGGTATCAAAGTGATAAGCATCTTCAAATGATCAATGCAAAAGGAACTAACCGGAAGCGAACCAGGTATCGCCTGGTCGGAAAACATTCCGCAAAATCTTTTTATCGGAGGCCTCCTTATTCACGTAGCCATCGTAGAAACGTGAAGGATTGCGATTGTTGATGCGGCCAATCAGCTGTCCCGGTTCGTTTGGCTCACATTCAATGCACAATCCGGAGTCGGGATCTCGCACCGGCTCTTCCGTAATGGGGTCCATTTTGATCAGATAGATTGGATATATTCCCTTGATGCTTTGAGGGATAAATCCAATAGCACCAGGCTGTGAGAAGTGACGAGAGGTAAGTGAGAGTAGTGGGCAACGTGGTGGATACCGCGTGACACACAGTGCCTCAAATTTGGGAGATGCCCTGACGCACAGTCTGGGTGTAACAACCAGAGACCGTATGGCAGGATCACCTGCGTCGCGAAATAAATAAATAAACGTTTTATTCCACAACAGTGCGAGGCACAGACCAATTGGGTGGTCTTATCGACATGTACAACATGATCGCATAATATAGTTAATTTTACGTCTTTTGTTCAATGGTTCCCATATGGATTTTTGAAGTAATTAGCAGTTTGAAAATAGTAGAGCGATAAAGAAACTGGGAACAATAATAAATTTAGATTTCACGGAAACTGGAACTGTCCTCAAGGGACTTGCTTCCATGCAGGGTATTCCCACGATGGGTTTCACCCGCACTTCCTGCTCCGATTGGCTCTGTGCCTGTGTGGCAAAATAGTAAATAGGCCATCAGAACTGGGTATCAAATGTCTTCTTTTTAGGGCTGTTTTATCCTTACATTATAGGCGATGAAGCCTCAGCCCGTTCTGTCATGCGGATCAGTCAAGTATGGCACTTTTTTATTTTAACCCCGCGAGTCAGCAGTAATATGATTTGCATGGGTATACTTTTTATTTTGGAAGCTGTAATCCGTCACCACAAGAGATCATCCCAGTTATGACCAACAGTGAAACAAGGAAGAACATAAAGTATGAGGAATTATAAAACATAATAATGAATACAAACGCTTGCCGATAGGCCAATCACAATTTGATGGCTTAAGTGGGATATAGAACGCATGACATCATGCAAACGAGCTTGAGACGAGTGGTTGCTTAGCGACATTAGTGTCAGTCCTGTATGTCTGGAGTACTGCTAAATTGCGAAGGTGTTAGAACCAAAGTATCGAACTTCCGATGTCAAATACGAGCAGTACTCAGCAGTGCTCATGGTTGATGCAGTCCATTGGTACCGCGTAAAAGCAGACGAGTCAAGATATTTATACACACTAAGTCGCCATGATCGGTATCGTAATGAAAAAAGCCCTACATGATGCCATACATGTATGCGAGATAAAGATCTGTTGCAGTATTAAGTAAAGAAAAAACTGACACAGAGAGGAAATGGTAAGCACGAACAAACCGGTGAAGGTACGAACAATTGCTTACCTTTCCATCACAATTAATTATGCTGGAGTTGGACTCAGTCGCACCGTAGAGTTCACCAATGAGTGGAACTTTGAACCGTCGCTGAAACTCCGTCCATACCTCCTTGCGCAGCCCGTTGCCGAAAGCGAGGCGGACGTGATGCTGTGTATCTGTCTCTTTGGGAGGCTGTGCTACCAAGTACCGACAAACTTCGCCAATATACTGGACGACCTGTCAACAAGAAAGAAGACAACAGGCGGCACAAAAGTTCACCAGAAAGGTCTAAACGATACTGGTCAATCGGCAGTATTGAAAGACATGAAACGTTGTGGGGGTGTTCGTTGCATGAGTGCAGTTGGCTCCTTGGTTACACTGGTAAGCCAAAACCGGTAGGACGCAACCAGCGGGTGTTCGGTGTCCGGTTACGTCTGTGTGGGGAATTCAGGAGAGAATTTCCCGTAGACCCTTACACGGCCTTGGAAATCACAGTAGAGGGTCTTCAAAATGGAAAGGAGTTCAGCTGGCACGCCCTTCATGGATAGGCAGTGCCACACTTGTGCAGTCAACGGAGTCGAAGGCGGCTTTCAAGTCAAAGAAAGCTGGCCATAGTCGATCGTCTGTACGTGTGTAATAGCTCCAAAAGTTGGCGAAGAGTAAATATGTGGTCGATGCAACCACGGCCAGGGCGGAAGCTGCTGCTGCTGTTGTTGATGTAATAAATACACACAACTTTTTGTTTTAGTTGAATTAAGCCACATCTTACATGTAACATACCACGGAGGACAACGAACAAAACACGAGCAGTTGAAAATTTCGAGGGATCGAATGAGCATATTTCCATGGTTCCGACTCCCCCTGCCCTTCTACCTGTTGACCTATGTATCTGAACATATTCACATATTACTATGCGAAAGTATGAAGCATTTGTATTATACTGGATCGGGCCCTATGTGGGGTCAGTATCACGAAAAGTTGAAATATGTACTACGTATTTATCTGAGCGAATGTGGTAAGTCGTGCTACCATGACCCAAGCCTTTCAACCGAATGGCCAGTGTGATATCCAATACAGTGGACCGGCTAGAAAAGAATTAATTACAAGAATTTGAAAGGTGAAAGTAAGGGGTAAAGAAGAGAACTCGAAAGACTGATGCCACTAGCAAACTTTGTGAAATTAGCTAAAACACTGGTAAGTAAGAAGACACCACCATGGTATAAATCAAGTCAGATGACGGACTGTGAGCAGTGAACGTATTGTCTGTCAGCAGTTACACACAACCGAGTATGACAGGTGAGTCCGTGCCCCTTTAAGTAAGTGGTCACACAAAATGGAGATACGATGCGGTAAATAACCTTCGATAGCGCAAAACCAAAATGGTCAATAGGCTATCGGGTTTAGCAACAAGAAAATGTATGGTGTGCAGTTTAGCCTTGTAAAGGGTATAATCGAACAAGCGACCAGAGGATAACAGCTCTGATAAGAAAAGTAACAAGAATGTAGGATAGTCAGTTTGGAAGATGGCATGCAAGTACGAGTTCAGCATTTAAACCACAAAGCAATGTATACATTTCAGTGAATATTTCACGAGTCCATGTGACCTATAAAGTGATGTGGGGTTGGATAAAAGAATGAAATTCACAGTGATAAGTGACTTAAGAACAGATTGATTGTTCGCATTTAGCAGACGAGGTTCTCACAGGCAATCGTGTAAGATATTCAAGAAAATAGTGGTATTATTACAATATTCATGTGAGAATCTTAACAGGAAGACCTGAAATCCCACTGCAGTTATTAAAGTGGTTACTGAGGAGAAGAGATGATGCTGACGCACTCCATAACGGACCGGCCTAGTTGACTCGAACCCCCAGTAGGTGACGATTCAACAGAGCAGAGCACTAACGAACAGTAGAGTTGGTGTGGTAATGTGGTCAAAGTCTTCATGAAACGCAAGAATGACTTAACAATGATGAGGATGGAGAAACGATGTCCGTAACATGGCCTTACGAAGGGTGGTCGGATAAAGTATTTATGAGCTATTACCAGTTTTTATCGATAATTTACGCCGGATCATATGGAGGTTAAGAATCGAGACGCAGGTTGCCAAGGTGAGCTAGATTTTCATGAATGTAGGTTCAGCGCCAGAGACATTTTCCGATAAAATGAAATAATAAACACCGGAGTCATTCCCCAGTTGAAGAGTATAAAGCGCAGAGACATCATTAAAAGCGTTACCTCAGCCATTTGAACTGACGCTTCGATTCCGTACAACTACGGTGACATATGGAATAAAGAAAAAACAATAAGGGAGAGAACGGGGATCTAGCGTAAAACCTTAATGCCCTCAGCGAACATTCAGGGTCAGGGCGCCCAGACCTTGTATCAACAGGTGGCCACCGCAACCGCAAGATACTCCGTATGCTTCTAACGATAAAGTGGAGATAACACCACTCAACATTCGGCTCGCTCAAATGCGTCACTCCAAGAGAGCAAAATATTAACATGGCCGGGGGAAGAGGAGCTATGCTCGTACTCAACAAAGCGCGGTCGGAATTTGAGCAGTTGAGGCAGAATGACAATCTAAGAGCAACGTGTTATCTGCAACTGATTAAAGTATAGTTGATTGGGGTCTCCAAAGCGGTTTTCGGTTCCGCAGGCGCCATATAACAAGATGCGAGCGTGTGGAAAACCGGTGCTTATGATATGCAGATGTATCGACACTGCCGTGGAAACCGTCGGGTGGCAAATATCAACCCTGAGATGGCATCTTAGGTGGACTATCGAACGTTCAACAAGCCAACGCGTGATCCCATGCCACTGCTGCTGAAAATTCCAATGAAGAATCCAAGTCGATGATGGAGTGCGTCACTAATGGTTCAGGGGCAAACTTGTTGAAGGGTACAAAGGAATATCAAAGCCGCAAAAAATCTCATGTGTAGCCAGGTTGATCTCGGTGTCGTACACTATTCGGCTTCACAATCCGGTGACAACTGGAAGAAGGTCGCAAACAGAGGTTTCGAATGTTGTGGTTAATACGACGTTCTTTCGGAGCCCAGACGGGCAGCGTCTTTACGAGACAGTTCTCGGCTTCGTTCAGTCTCGTCTGGAATACTGCATCCAGGCTGGTTTGCCCTCCCTTGTCCGGGTGGGTAGTAGGTTAATTGAGGGATTACGATGACGGAGGTACTCCGAGCATATACTTAGTTTGGGAATGCATTCAATACACTACCGATGGCTTAGAGGAGACCTAATCCTAACCTATCTTAACTGGGAATGTTGCTCCAGATTTAACTTGGCTATTCAGCAGTAACGAGACTGGACTTTAACGTGGTGCAACGGTTTGCGTACCTCCTTGACCCATTGAGCTAAAGTGGGTACCGCTTGCAGACAACTTGAGAGATACTTCTACCAGGTTGGCCAATGGTGAGAGGTCAGACAAACTCAGTCTCCTGGTCCTCCAGGTACGGGGTACGAAATGGGATGGCGTCCATTTCTGTAAAACTAAATCACTACCACCTCCCTGCTGCCTTGCGGACAGGCTTTTGAGCCAAAGGCTTTAATTGAAGATCATAATCGTCATCCTGTCTAGGTCTCGGCACCCTGACAGTATGTCAGCCCACATACAACCATGACATTTTTTTCAAACATAAAATCCATCCTGCATCGGCTGTCGCGCAGATTATCAAGGGTCGCCTTATCTGCTGCATACAGCAGGGCGAATAAGCGAAAACATGCTACTGCTGGCGCCTCCCTTCTTTTTTCTCCACCTGGTTCTCGTGCTCCCACCACGACCCCATTACTGACCTTTCTTCTTTAATTCCCAGCTTAATTGACAGCAACCGAAGTGCCACTGGAGTCACAGAATCTGTAGACACCCCTGCGACCCGCACCGGACATATATAGGCAACAGTCACTTATAAGGCCACGCTGTCCCGTTTCCACGGCGACGTTCAACGTTCGCACCCTAAGAAAAACAGGTCAACAGGCTGCACTCTCACGCACCTTGGATACACTGGGTGTAGATGTGTGTTGTGTGTCCGAAACTAGGAGTAATGACCCTAACGGGGTTATTGAATTGACTGCACCCGGCTTATCCTCTCGTTATTGGTTGCACGCATCCGGAGACGCCGATGCGGCACTCACCGGTCAAGCTGGTGTAGGTATTATTCTAAGCTCCAGGGCTGAGCCATCCTTGGTTGATTGGATTCCGGTGAACAGCCGTTTATGTGCAGCCTGCTTGACGACATCAGCTAGGGTTGATTCACGAAGTAGTACAAAACGCTGTTTGTTCGTGATTTCCGTTTATGCTCCTACCGACTGCAGTTCTAACGCTGTCACGGACACATCCTATCATGAACTGAACACGCTACTAAGCAGTGCTACTATTTCAGATATTACAGTACTTGCAGGGGATATGAACGCACAAGTAGGGCGTCTCAGCTCTTCAGAAGCTCAGCTGGGTGATAATTATGGGCTTAACTCCGAACCGACTGACAACGGCGAGCGTCTGCTGCAACTGTGTGCGGAGCAGCACTTGTTTCTTAGTAGCACTGCTTTTAGGCCCTTGGCATCCTCCTGTAGTTCGCCAGCGATGGACCCAAATTGACCACATAGCAATAAGTTACAGGTGGAGTGGTTCCATCCTGGATTGCCGCTCGTACTGGAATACCTGTGTCGACTCTGATCATGCCTTGGTACGCTGTCGTTCTTCCATGAACTTTACCGGGAGGAGCATCAAGCGTCTCCTTCGACTGGCAACTGAGAAATTGTCTCAGCCGCCGGTCTGGCAAGCCTATAAAGACGCACCGCATACAGAACTTCGCTGTCTTGTCCTAATGACACTGAGCATCAGTGGAATCGGATCTCAGCCACCATGCACGAGGCAGGAGCATCTACTTGTGGCATTATCAATCGCCACCGAACCGGTCACTGGATTTCCGAGAGGTCGGCGAACCTGTTGGAATCTAGAAGAAAGCTTCCAGCTGGCACTAAGCACAATGTGACCAGAGGGGCTATTAGGCGAAAACCAAAGTGGAGCCTACGTGCTTGGTGGACCAATAGGGCTCAAGAAATGGAGGAGGCAGGAGCAGTACGTAATTACCGCAAGCTGATCCGCACCAGTGGACCCAGGAAACCAGGCGTCAGTGACACAATCAGGGACAGCGCAGGTGCACTGATACACAACAAGGTACGCCGTACGGTTCGTTGGGCGGGACACTTTCAAGATCAGTTCAGCTGGTCCCCTGCTCCCGGACCTCTTCCTACTCAGGTGATGCAGGACAAGCCATGGACGGTTAGTTTAAAGCCTCCGTCGGAGGCCGAGGTCCGAAACGCGATCACAGCCCTCAATTGTTTTCGTGCCGCTGGCCCGGATTCCCTACCACCTGCACTATTTAAGGATAGAAATGAGGTCCTCTGTAAAGCACTGACCGCCTTATTCGGACGTATCTGAAAGCAAGAGTGTCCCGGATAATTGGAGCGGGTGGCAATATACCAGAAGGGCAGTCGCACAGACTGTTCTAACCACAAGGAAATTAGCGAACGCCAGTTGTGACAAAATTACTGGCCTCGATTCTTGTTCGTCGCCTCACTGTGGAACGGGAACCTCGGATTAGGGAAGGGTAGGCCGGTTTCCGCTCAGAGCGTGGCTGTATAGACCATATATACACCTTGCGGCAGGTGCTGGAGCAGCACCACATGTGCCGCAGACCGACAATAGCAGTGTTCTCCGACTTCAAGAATGCGTTTAATTCAATCGATCGATGGATTCCGTTCGACATACTTGCGCAGAAAGGTGTTCCCACGAAATATGTGAACATCTTACGTACTGTAAACACGAACACTACAGGCCGCATCACGGTCCACGGTGGCCTGCGGGACATCGTCAGGGTTGTCCGATTTCCCCATTTTTGTTCACTTTCGTTGTAAACTCCATCATGGAGTATTACTTTGCGGAGGCATTGAAGTGCCGCCTGGTGAGAAACTAATTGATCTTGATTATACGGACGAGACCATCTTGTTTTCGACGATGTTGGTACGGCACAATGAAACCTGGATAGCCTGTCAAAAATGGTCCCATTATTTGGTATGCACCTCCAAAGTGCAGTGTTGCTGCAAGACCGTCAACCACTTTATGACCTCTTGACCCAAGATAACCAGGAACTCGTGGTGGTTGATCAATACAATTATCTTGGCCGCTGCATGAGCAACGATGGGTGCATAGAAACTGACGTCAGCTCGCGCATCGCAAAAACCAAAGCTGTCTTCTTGAACCTGCGGCATGTTTGGCGATAGAAGGGAGTTTCCCTCCATCTGAAAGGCTACAGTGAGGACCGTTCTGTTCTAGGGTAGCGAGACGGCCCCTTCGGTCAGAAGACCTGAGGCGCCTTCAAGTCTTTGATCATGGTTGTCTGCGAAGCATTGCTGGTGTTGGATGGCACCAGAGTGTCTGCAACGAGGATGTGGGTAGGCGAGTACTAGGTAGTGATAAACATGCTAGCTCCCTAGAACAACAGATAGCACTGAATAAGTTGCGTTGGCTCGGGCACGTGCTATGTATGCCTGGTCACCGCTTGCCTAGGAGGTTCTTGTTCTTGTTCTGAAGGAGGCAACACTATACTTCAATTGTCGGAATGAGCTCATTGTCTATTATGGTTTGCCGTTCAAGGGAAACCCTATTCTGATCCCGTCAGCGCCCAGAGAAGAAATGCTGAAACACGTTCGTCACGCTGACCTGGGTGTCAACTATACCATTAACCGAGCAAGAGAAGTATTCTAGCCAAGAATGACGGGTCAACTCAAGGATCATGTGTCGAACTGTAAGGTGTGCTAGTTACACGAAATCCGGCAGACGAGGGAATCAATGATACTGCATGATGTCCCTGATCGGCCGTGGCAGAAGGTGGCGGTGAATTTATTCCGTGATGACGGGAAAGATCACTTACTTATGTGGATTATTATAGTGATTATTTTGAAATCGATTTACTCATCACTTTGACCAGAGAAGCAGCAATCAACAAACTCAGGTGCCGATTCCCGCGGCACCGAATACCGCAAGAGCTGGTCTCCGACAATTGTCGCCATTTTACCAGCGCTGCGTTCCAGGCCCTGGCAACCAAGTAGAAATCCGTGCACCAGCAAACCAGTCCATATCACAGCAAATCGAATGGAAAGGTGGTCGACGGCGAAGCAGGCCGAGCGACTGTTATCAAAGGCTAGAGTTACTGATCAATACCCGTACCTCAAGCTATTAAACAGTCCATCAACGGATATCGGTCTGAGCCCAGTGCGGCGCCTATACAGACGAAAGACCGTAACTCTGATGTCGGCAACTATCGCACTTTTATGTCCAGCTCCGCCACAACATGAGAAGTTACAGAACAGTCTGCGAAAATGAATTATCACTCAGAAACGGTACTACGAAGGCGGTGCAGGGGCAACTAACTGAGCTGACATTGGGGGAGGAGGTATGGGTTAAACCAGTACCCGATGGTTAAGTGATGTGGATGAAAGATGTTGTGACTGAGACGGTTGGTCCAAGATTATACGAAAAGGTTGGAAAGAAAAGCTATAAAAGAAATCGAGTGCAATTGGGACGACACCAGAGACAACAATGAGCATTGGGAGTGTAGAGCCCTATTACGTGAGGTAAGGAGACCACTGCGGCAGATACAGCGAACATGACGTAAAGTGGTGAAGTGTAACAGTGGTTAGCAAGATGGAGGCGCAAGGACATAAAAATGGATGAGATAGGAGTATCCTACCAGAATGAACGAATAGCCTAACCGAGGGAGCCAGACAGCCAATAGACGGGCGAAAGAAAATCGATTACTAGACACGGATTAGCCGATATTCGTGTGAGTTACCGTTTGTTTAATAGGGTCCAAGGAAGAACAACATCGACTCAGAAAGATCGTTAGTAATGGAAGTAAAAGGACAATGTCTATCGAGGAGACTGGAGTGCCAAACATGCTGCAATTTTCGATGAGTTGATTTTGTCGAATAAAGGTTTGTCCCTAAAGGACTGAATTCTGAAATAAATGCTATCCAGCTTAAGGTTAAACGTAATCATATGACATATACATTGACGGGAACTCAGACAAAGACAAACATACAACATACTGTCTATGCAGGAGCATTGTACTACTTGTATATATAATCTGTGCTAAATATGAACGCAGCTTCTCACTTGATAAAAAATATACGTATTATTAGTACTATTATTATTGTCCGGGATAAAGTAAGAATTGCCTGGAAAAGCCACCATGTTAGCGATTAATCGATTATCGCATCGATTTCGAACGTTCTGAAATATTCTAAGGCTTGCACGTGACTACAAACCATCTAACACCTTGGTCAAAGCTATGGGGGGCCAGTAATCTTGGTAGTTGACATCCCAATTCCGGAAGTCCAAGGTCAGTAAAAGACCTATAAATACAGCGAAGATCCGCGATAGTTGTAGTATTTGATGACGACGGTTAATACGTTACGTGGTCAAGGTCGTTGGCGTTGTTTTTGCTTCGGTTAGGCTAGAAGTTTTGTGGAGCAGCAAAGTCCCAATTCCGGAATCGCGTTTAATGAGATTATAACAAATGGCGACGGAGAAAATTGAAAATGCGATGAATTTTTCTACTGAACAATTTCAAAAGCTCTTTCTAACAGTAATCTCAAATGGAGGCACAAATAAAAATGATCGAAAATCTGACATAATCCTGAGTTTGCAGACAACAGGAGCAGCGATACGGGACATGCAGTCGAGTTCTGTTAATCTGTTCACGGTTGCGATCACTGAATTTAATTATGACGCGGATTCTGGTAGCATATTTAAAGCGTGGTTCAAGGGCTGGGAAGACATGTTCCGGACGGACTTCATTCTTCAGGACGACTCCTGGAAGGTGCGATTGTTACTGCGCAAGCTCGGAATAATTGAACATTCAAGGTTCATAGACAACATTCTGCCCAAACAGCCGAAGGATCTGACGTTTGACGAAGTAGTGTCGTAGCTAAAGGAAAATTTTTGGTGAGTCGGTATCCTTGTTTAGTATTCGCTATCAATGCCTGAAAATTGTCAAACGAGATTTGGACGACTTTGGGGCCCTAGCAGGCATGATTAACCGTGAGTGTGAGCGTTTCAAACTACGTACCTTAACGGATGATCAGTTTAAGTGTCTCATTTTCGTCAGCGCTCTACAATCTCCCAGTGATGCTGAGATCCGCACGCGGCTTTCAGCTAAGCTGGATCAGGATGCTGATCTGACACTGAAGATCCTCGTAAGTGAATGCAAACGGCTGGTCACACTAAAACAGGATACAACGCTGGCGGAACGGAATGGTCTCGCACCACCAGATACCGTGCACGTAGTGAAAAAGTGCTAGGACTGCCAACCCAAGCATACCCTACAAGATTTCTACGAACAAACCGCCCACAGCATGCTGGTCATGCGGTGAATGGCATTTCGCGCGCTTTTTTCCGTTCAAACGTCATATTTGTCAAACGTGCCATAAGCGTGGGTATAAGGAGGAATTCTGCAGTCAGGTCCGGCCGAAAAACGGGAAGAAGTCTTATCGAAAGCGGAATTCTAGGAAAGATGGTGCAGCGTCACTGTCCATAGTTGCCGCATTCCAAAGTGAGTGTAAACCGAGACGACAATTTATCAACGTGTTGATCAATGGGATCCCAAAAAAACTGCAAGCTGACACGTCCTCGGACATCACGATTATTTCCAGGAACACATGAAATCACATAAAGTGGTCAAAGATGGTCGAGTCTCAGAAAGTTGTACATAATGCATCCGGCGGTATGTTAAATTTAGTGGGCGAACTTGCTTGCAAGATTGCTTCCAAAGGTGTGGAAGATTCAGGAACGTGCTACATTTCAACCGGCCGAATTTGAATCTTCTGGGTCTCGACTGGATTGAAAAGCTGCAACTCTTCGTGGTTCCTTCGAATCAGACGTGCAACCGAGTTCAAGTAAGTCCAGACCCAACATCAAAGTCCGTCGAAAACATGACGCGTACCGTGAAACGAAAATTTGCCTCTCTTTCAGGATGGCTTGGGCCATTGTAGGAAATGCAAAGCAATGTTGAGCTTGAGACCGGATGCTAAACCAGTGTTCAAGGCTAAAAGAGCGGTAGCATATGCAGCCATGTCAAAGTTTGATCAAGAACTCGACCGACTGGAACGAGCCGGAGTCATCACAGTCGTCAACTACTCATCATGGGTCGCACCTATCGTCGCAGTGAAGAAGGTAAACGGCAAGGTACGAGTCTGCGCTGACTTCTCAACTGGCCTTAACGACCACCAGTACCCATTACCCGTACCGGAAGATATTTTTGCAAAACTGAATGGTGATAAGTGCTTTGCTAAGCTTGATCTGTCTGATGCCTACCTTCAAGTGGATGTTGACGAAGTCTCGAGGGAGTTGTTGACGATTAACACTCATCGTGGGCTATTCCATTACAACCGCTTGCCCTTTGGTGTAAAAACGGCGCCAGCCATTTTCCAACAGTTGATAGATACCATGCTAGCGGGCGTTTCTGGAGCCACTGCATATCTGGATGATATCATAGTGATGGGTCGAACACCGGAAGAGCTATTTAACCGCCTGGATGAAGTGCTTGGTTGTATACAGTCGTACAGTTTCCGGATTCGTGAGGATAAATGCACATTTTGCACGCTGATAATCAAATACCTCGGTTTTATCCTTGAAAAAGATGACGTCGACCAGATCCAGAAAATGTAGAAGCCATTAGAAAAATGCCTCCACCAACAGATCTACAGTCCTTGCGTTCCTTTTGTGGGCTCATCAGCCACTACAGCGCATTCTTGCCTGAGATGCACCGCCTGCGTGCCCCGCTAAACAAGCTACTAGCCAAAGGCCAAACTTGGAACTGGACATCAGAATGCCAAAATGCCTTCGAACGGGTCAAGACATTGCTGTCCTCAAACTTGCTTTTGACTCATTTTGATCCCTCCAAAGAGATTGTCCTAACCACAGATGCATCAAGCCATGGGATTGGCGCAGTAATTTCACACACGTACACCGATGGATCTCAGAAAGCAATCGCCCATGCCGCCAGAACACTTACGAAGGCCGAGAGGAATTACAGCCAGATCGAGAAAGAAGCATTGGCCATAGTGTTCGCGGTCAAGAAATTCCACAAAATGCTGTACGGCCGCCGCTTCAAGCTTCTGACAGATCACAAGCCCTTGCTGGCTATCTTTGGTTCGAAAAAGGGCATCCCGGCCTACACAGCCAACCGGCTACAACGTTGGGCTCTTACCTTAATGGGGTATGATTTCGAGATCCACTACCAGTCGACAATTTCCATTGGCCAAGCGGATGCACTGTCACGCCTAATTGATGCCCACCAGCAAGAACATGAGGACACAATCATTGCCTCGGTCGAGATCGAACCTGACGTCAACTATCTGGTAAGTGATGCATTGCACGGTCTACCAGTTACCGCAGAAGCTGTACGAACCGAAACGCTTCGGGACCCAGTACTCAAGAAAGTTACACAGTTTCACAAAACAAGTTGGCCACGTTCATGTCCATCTGTCGAGTTGCAACAGTACTTCCAGAGGAGACATTCGCTCTCTATTGTGAACGACTGCATACTATTTTCGGAAAGAGTGGTCATCCCCAAGGCACTTCAGGAGCGCCTTATTCGGCAGTTCCACGCCGGGCATCCTGGGATCAACCGGATGAAGGCGCTTGCCCGCAGTTATGTATACTGGCCCTTCATGGACAAACAGCTAGAAGAAATAGCTAAACGCTGCCAAAAGTGCGCCAATGTCTTGAAAGCGCCACAAAAAGCAGAGCTCTATTCATGGCCAAAAGCTACTAAACCATGGTGCCGCATCCATGTCGACTTCGCAGGACCGATCAACGGCCGAAGTTTCCTCATTATAGTCGACTCATACAGCAAGTGGCCTGAAGTATTTCTCATGGATAGCACAACCACCAATGCCACTGTATCAAAACTGCGCCAAACCTTCAGCAGATTCGGCTGTCCTGAGACAATTGTAACTGACAATGGCACACAATTCACTTCGGCAACTTTTACGGAGTTCTGCAAGCATTGCACTGACCAGCACATTCGCTCGCTGCCGTTTCACCCACAGTCGAAGGGCCAGGCAGAAAGCTTTGTCGATACGTTCAAGCGAGCTCTCCACAAATCAAAAGGGGAGGGACGTATAGAGGAGGTGGTTGACCGGTTCCTTTTCCTCTGCCGATCAACACCGAATCCGGATGGAGTTTCTCCAGCACAGGCTATGATGAACCGGAAGCTCCGCATGCCTTTCGACGCCATCCGACCGCGCTCGGAATCCTCTGTTGGTGAAAGAAACCGCAGAATGGAACAGGATTTTAACCGGCGGCATGGAGCAAAGAAACGATCGTTTACACTTGGACAGAAAGTGCTAGTACGTGACTATCGGGAAGGCCATGCGAAATGGACGCCAGGACTGTCAAAAACAAGGGCGAGAATGTCATGAATACGTGATCGTGGGCACATAGATCTGGGCCCGGCATGCAAACCAGTTACGGCCAACATTGTGCCAACCAGATCAAGCAAGGCCTACCGACCTCGCGTTCGACTTATTGGTGGAAAGCTTCAACTTGCCGAAGGAAGCAGTGGACGACTGCTCACAGTCGAGCAAGGAATCCAGACCACGGACATCGGAACCCAGTTCTCGGGCACTTCTGCCAAGAAGATGGACCGACAGGCAGAGAACACCGTCCCGAAAAGTGCAAATTAATCCTAGGCTTTCACCGTATACCTCGGATGATATCCCATGAGGGGTGTCGGGGATCAAGTAAGAATTGCCTAGAAAATCCACTATGTTAGCGATTAATCGATTATCACATCGAGTTCGAACATTCTGGAATGTTCTAAGTCCTGCACGTGGCTACGAAAGGCCTGACACCCCGGTTAAAGCTATGGGGAACCAGCAATCTTGGTAGTTGACCTTCCAGTTCCAGAAGTCGAAAGTCAGTAAAAGACCTATAAATAAAGCCAAAGCCCGCGATAGTTATATAGTGTTTATTGACGATGATTAATACGTTACATGGTCAAGGTCATTGGCGTTTTGCTTTTTCCTTCGGTTGGGCTAGAATGTTTGTGGAGCAGCAAAGTCCCAATTGCGGAATGGCGTCTAGTGAGAAGATTATAACTATTATTATTATTATTATTATTATTATTATTATTATTATCAGCAGTGGATTTAAGTAAGTTGAATTTCGGCGACCATTTTTGGCTAAGCCCAGGCTCTGAAGAGCCTATGCCGGTGAATCCCAGCTGAAATGCACTTGCAGCTCTGGGACCTGTGCTGAAATGCTTAAAACTAGGAGATTGTGTTCTTGTGCACTAGGCATTTTCACGTCAAGCACGCCCACCTGTCAACAAGGGTAGAGAAGGATCATGACAATAAAACAGGCTGACTTTGATTCTGTGTCAATTGTATGGTTATACTATCCATTAGGCGCATGGTTGTTTTGGCGCAGCGGCGGTTATCAATTGAGCTAATTTATGTGTAAATCCCCCTCCGGAAGCATCAGTAACGGTGCTCGTCGCCCAAGGATCCACTGTTGGACAGTTGCCCAGGCAGGGTTAGAAGTGACAATGTGAAGCTAAGTATGTGGACAAATTTAACCAGGAGTTCAACCTACTCCATCAATTCCCATCATGGTCCAAGTAATTTCGTCCCAGGGTAGACCCGTGGAGCATACCAATATATAAAGACATATCCACTCCGACTGAAGGTGTGACTATATACGCTTCCATTAACATCGCTCAGGAACCCAGAGCTAGTTAGATAAATGTTCTGTCGGATGAGCGGGGAAGTAATTTGACACCTCTGCACACAGACACGTCGAAAAGCGTCCGCGAGGTGTCGTCGACGTTTAGGGAAGGGTAACACAGGTTACATCGTGCCGCTGTGACTGAAAGGTGTCTTATCTAAGCGTTCCTCTGACGTGCCGGCAGAATATGACCATTTGTATGTGCTGCAGATCACACAATGGTTTGGAAAAAGTGTTTCATGGCCTAGTCTGTGGTACGCCCCCAGTCAAGGTATGTCACGGTGGACTTGCCAAAGGGTTGAGTGGGGTTCGCTGGTGGATATGAAAATTACTCTTTAACTTATGAGAAGAGGACTGTTGATATAATTAATTATGAGTAGGTCGCACCAGTGACATAAGCAGTTGACGGGTGTTGCAAGCCGCCGATTATCATGATTCGAATCCGGGAGGATTCGATGGATGGGCACTGCTGATGATGCCCAACAGGTTGAATCTGCAGTCTAGTATTGTTTCGGGTATGTGATTGAACTGTTTGATTTGGAAGCTGGTGTGGCGAACTCTCAATTAAGTACTCTGTAACTGCTCCACGCAATGGTGAACGGGAACGATTGAAAGTATGTTCGACCACAGGGAATGCACTATAGAGTGACAAAAAAGGTGTCTGATGATTGGAATAATGCAATGTTGGGGACGTGGGCATCGGCGAAACACTGCCCAGAATTAAAAATTCAGGATAAATATAAAAGAGAGAATCATTACACGAGGTGGTCCATTGGCAATTCAAGACGAATAAGTGCAAATCCAGTGATGTGCGACAAAATGCTACGGATTAAGTTACCGAAAAAGAAGAGTGCGAAAAGGTGCGTCCGGCACAGCGGCGCCATGGCTTTGGTGTGATGCACATCTTCGGATTGCGCTATACTGACTGTTTTAGTACTCAAGTCTGATGGAGCGGTTGGTGAATACAACATTACCGTAAGTTGCAGTGGTCCGGATTAAAAATACCGCATCCAACAATTGCGGATGTTTACGCTCAGCAAGGTACCAGAAGATATTTTTCAACTTTAAACAACGCACACGCCTATCAGCAGCTCGAACTGCACGAAAACGCCAGAACAATAACGATGACCAGAATTATCGGACTTTGTAGAAGTATATCAGATCATCATTCGGCATCTACTCAGGCACAGGAGCTCCAAAACCGTTCGCAGCCACAAATTCGCGCGCAGGAATGGATACAGCAACTATTAATACCCAATGGTATTAACGCGACGGAGGAACCTGGACAATACTCGGAGCACGTAACTATATGCACGTTTTGTGAGCACCCATTTTGTGATGAACTGGTGCCCATTAGTCACACTACAGTGTAAATGGAGAGAAGCTTACCAAGCTAAGCTGCGTAACGTGGCATTCGGGTGATAATCCACTCTATCAGGAGAACTCCCTTTGTGCCCTGTGTCATCGTGCAACCGGTTGTCTGGTCACAAGCAGTAAACAGCTGAAGTTCACCAAAGATGGAAGCCCTGATTGTGGCACAGAGCAAGTAGGTGTCTTATTTGTACATGCATCGGACATGATTAACACCAATAGCTCATGGAGATTGAGCGTCAGGAAAACGATAACGTGCGTTCAGAAACGCGGGTGCCATATGCCTCATGGACGACATCAGTCCCAGAGTCCGTTAAGGCCCTCATTAGACCCCTACGTTGGCACATAGCGAAAGAGTAGGGGCTAGCTTAAGGCGAAGTCCACCGTCAGTTTATTTTTATGGTCAGTGAAGGTGATATCGTTCTAATCTCTACGTACTTTTGACGGGATAGCCAACCGGATGCATGTACTCAAATAGTCCAAGGATGAAGGATACAATGATGGACAAGGATGAACACAAGGATGAACGATACAAACCCGTGAGGTCACGATGAAACATCGGGTGCAGGCGAGATGGTTGGATCGCAGAGTTCGAAACAGCTCAGAAAAGAGCATCCCCGTCTGCACCTAGAGCTGTGACATAATGCATTGCCAACGGCGCACCAGTCTTCTCGAACCGATGGTGTTTAACGCTATATTTTTGTAGTGGAGTGTGAGCAGAAGTAGAAGGCGAATATCGTTTCAACCTTATGACATCTATGCTTTTCACTCTGATAAATATTGGGATCGATAATACTAGGCAGTCACGTGCCCTTTTGTGGATGGAATAGTACACCACCCACCGCGACATTGTTTTGTGAATATGCCAGTTGCACATTCCGCGATAGAGCCTTTGAATAAGTCGCCACACAATTTCCGGTTGCGGTCAGTCCACTGTGTGCCGTGTAATTAATGCAACGGAGTGTATTATGTGGTAGATATGAGTAACGGGAGTGCTACACCATGGCCACTATTGTACCAGGGGACTATCCGTCCTTCTAGTTGAATACCAATGGAACGATCTCAGTCCCTGAACAAGCGAATTCAACCACAAATAGCTAAGAGAAACGTAGACCGATAAACAAGAATTAGTTCCGTGCCAAAAAGCAGTTCGCACCACCAAATTCACGCTAAGCGAATGAGTCCAGCGTGACTTTAGATCCGACAGTGCTACGGGGTGTGTGCAAGTGTCGAGGCTTATCCACTCTCCTTGTGATGTCTCCACGACTGATTGCACCGTGTTAATCAACGTGTGAGTCGTCTCACAGGACGTTAGCATTGCCCGTTGGTTCACAACTGTAAACAGTTGTTATCTGTCCCAGTGAATGATTCAGCTACGGCTGCAAGGTGAGATTGAAGGCAGCATCATTCTACTACACGTTAACTAGAGGTGAAAAACACCCGAGTCATTGTATTGGTCCAGTTTTCCGGACTCAATCATAAAATTCCGCATATGGCAATCAATGAACGGTGCTTAAAGATTCAATGTGAACGATAGTAAAAGCGTGCCGCTCTGGTACGTTCGCTCTTAGCGTATGCCTGCTTCTTTTTTCTGGGATAGCTGAGCTGTGTCACGGGTCAAACGGGGTAGCTTGAAGTGACTACATTTGGTCATTACAAGAGCAAATCCTTATTTCCTTGAAAAGTCTTGAGTCTCACTGGTATGCAGCTTATCCGTCTCGAACAGAGCCCCTACACCGAGTACATCAACGAAACATTTCGGATGCCAATAAACCTAAGTGAGCGCATAAAACTCCATGTTAACTAGGAGCGGTTTGCAGTCCTCATAACCGCAACTGTCATGGCCAGCTCACGTAATTCACATTAATCGAAGAAATGTTGACGCTTTAGTTTAAACATAGAGGTGGTTTCGAGTATCCTTTTCGTGATCTACCAAGCGTGACCATAATCGGTGTTAGGCCCCTTCGTTTTACCTGCTAGCGACAGCTGACGATTCGAATCGAACGGACGGGCTTGTTTATCAAAACGTGGTTCCAGATGAGGAGTATGAAGCTTGAATGTTAAGGACTTTACTGAAGTCGAGGAAGTGAGTGCGCGGGAAGGATTTGTAGGTTGGTCGAAAATATTACATGTACATGTACCGGCTGCGGCTGAGAGGTGCATGGTAGAACGGAGCCCAGGGAATCGCTTCGTTTGGTTGACGGGGGCATTATGCGAACGTCCGCTGGATGACCGCACTGGTGATGATGAAGAACGCGACAAGTGCGAAATCGGACGGCCAGTATCAGTAGGATGGGCATCGACCGCAAAATGATCGCTTAGATACCGTTTCGTGCCCGTTAGACGTAGTGTTTAGGCGCTCGTAGCTCCAGTCAAGATAACCGCATCCGTATTCATGGTCATACGGGGAAAGGGTGAGAGCTGCAGAGAGAGAGAATCAGTCTCCGATGGCCTTCGAACTGTAGTCTCAAGGAGAAAACACAAAAACAACAGGGAGATACCGTGGCTTCAGACGGAACCAACTGGTCAATTCGGTACTTCGATGCAGAACCGCGCACTATGGATACGTAGGACAATTGGCTCAGCATCATCAGAGATGGGAAGAACATAATCGCTATCGGAATTCGAGTAGAGGGCTCGGAGGTTCTGTGAGGGGGGTTAGTACGGGTCTCTAGAGGATACGCCACATTGCAACTTAAGTGAGAATGTCTGACAGATCGTGGGCATTGAAAGATCCAATGTTCACTGGGATTCTTGACCTAATAAATAGATAACGAACATCTGTGGAATAGAGTGCAAACCTGTGTGCGGTCATATGTTAGATAACCCGGAAAGAACAGATCCGAAAAGCAGATGAAATAAGAAGAAAAGCTATGATAATTTTGTGGAAGGATGTTCTGTAAATGTCCAGATCAAGAGTGGAGAGTTGTTACAGATTTACCAGCTCTGGTTTTGATTCGTCAAGCTGACTCACATTGTGAAGAAAATTTGGGGGCGGTTGGGGAACACCACCTAGGCTCTTGCATTCGTCTGACACAGAACGTGGAGAATAGATTCAGCAAGGGAATGCGATTGAAGATAAGCTTGAGGATGTCAGTGTGGACTGACAACCACAAACCTTTACATGGCGAAGATTTTTCCCGCCGTATTATGTGATAAACCTATGAACAGGATCAGTCGCAGATGACACAGAAATGTTACACTTTGCTGACTGGTGGCTACGCAACTTAGAGCAGATGATATTAAATCATCGAGCAATTTTTGTACCCGCTCATCAGCAGCGGTAGAATGTGACGCCCGTGCTACTAGATAAATCGGGTCGAACATGTGTTTTCACAAGAGTGAAATTCCCCTAAAGTGTTACAACGTTAAGAGATGAGTCATTTGGACCCTCAAATCTGTATGAAGACGGGTTTCAGAATACTCACCGTGTTCTTGGACTGCGATCGGAAATCTCAAGTTGAAACCCGGTTTATTTTAAAGTGAAATTCGGTCACTTGGATCAATGAAGACGAATTTGAAGTGGAGAGGTAGCCTGATTGCTAACTAGTGAGTTGCCTGATATAAGTGGCTCTGAAAACTGCATGCATTAGGCATGACTTGGAAAGTGTGGAGCTGCCCCCATATGAGCGACATCTGGACTTGGAATATGTCGAGGACATTGTCCTCATCTGTGACAGCTCCAAAATGTGTCAAGCAGCGCTGCATAAATAAGGTATAGATGTCAATCACTTTTTGGCTATGCCCTGCACCCTCGAAACGCGAAGTCGTTGCCCAAGATTGACAGGGACCCACTCCTGAGTTGACCTGCTAGAAGTGGTCCAGAAATGCAAGTATCTCGGCAGGTATATTAGCGCCAGTGGGATCGAAGATGAAATCACGAACCATATGGCAAAATCTTGAAGCGCTTTTGCAAACCTCCTCCACATATGTCGCTGGTGCGACATTACTCTCGCACTGAAGAGCAAAGTTTACAACGTGGCCGGCCATTCAGCGCCCCTGTATGGTTGCAAAACTGGCCCATCAAGTCGACAGAAATAAAATGGATAGTTACGTTCGATCATCGCCACCTTCGCAGCTTAGCTCACATCTAGTGGGAACATCGCGTGAACAATGAGCGTGTTAGGCGTCGTTTAACTGTTACTGTGAGTAGACCGCTCAGCACCATTACACCACGCACCGGGCTCGTATGGTTGGGTCGCGTGCTGCACATGCCAGCGCATCGACTACCGCGATATGCGCTGCTTGCGCGCCCGGGGGTGTCGATGAAAGAAGTGGAGAGGAAACCAAGCAATGACTTGGTCAAGACGAATGAGGGCTCTCACTTTTAAGTTGGCGTGGGTTGGTGCCTCCCGATTACCGGGCCCGGGTCCAAAGAAAATATTTGGATGGATACACTTGTTAATATGGCGACACAACAGCAGAGGTGTGACTCCAACCCTCGGCTAACGTGTATTGACGATGACGGCGAAGAACCGGCCTCAATGGCATTTGTGTTTTGAGTTTCTCTGTTCCTCCTCATCCTCCCTCTAACCACGATTTTACAATCGATGCCCTATATATGACACTAAGCATCATATTATTCCGTTAGTTTTTACAATGGGTTCCGTAATTAGTGTATCTTGTTTTTTCAGGCATGTTATCTTTCGGTATAGCGGCACAATAGCTGAAGTATGTTTCTCACCATCAGTTAACGTTTATTAGAGATGATGGTTTCTAAGAACAAAGCAGACATATAGTCACCTCACTTCTGACTCATTTCAGTACTTCATTTGCGATGTGAACTCCAATGTTCGTTTGAGGTTAGTAACTGCGCTGGCATACAAAACGCTGTACACGTGGAATATGCAGAAAATTGTTTCGCTTTTGGTAAACCCCACATGAGCTGATAAAGCACTTCGCTCCGATGCATGGAAATCATATATGTTGCATTACAAATAAAGTAACAGGGCACTCATTGTGGCTGGACATGATATTACACCTCTTTGTACATTTAAACGCATTTCTCAGGCAACTTAAGAAAGTCCACAATGAGCCATTAACGCCTTGCCACTCAGTAAAAAGCGAAACCGAGTGTGAACTCATTTACCATGGTAAGCGGCATCCGTGTCCGGATTCGCCTGTCACCGCGGCCTACACGGGGACGGCCGCAGGACACCTATGCCTACAGAGCGACCATGGGTGGCTTGCGTTGCACCATCCACATAACCCATCTCCAGGGTAAACCCGAAAGAATAAGACTGAGAAACTTGTGAGTGGGAGTCACGTTTCATCAACGGAGCCGGCCCCCACCCAATCAACATGCACAGCAGCGGCATTCCTGCCTATATGTGCGTTCTAGATGTACTTAAGGCGGTGGCTGGGCCGTAGCCCGCTCCACTCTGGATAGAAACACTCTGAACCTTGCACGGTCAAGAGGACCGTGCACCCCGTCTCCATAAATAACGACCAATTGTCTCCTGGAACCAATATCGAAGTAGTGTTTGTTGACAGGAAGGCACTTTGCCAACATCCTTATCGAGCGCAGCCACACCTTGGAAATCTAACACCAAACACATAATGGGAAATAAAATAAACACACAGACTGGAAAGTAAATGTGCAGTAGAATAACAGAAAACAGGTTTAAAAATGTGTATTAAGTGCGCGACCGAGTGTAAGGGTGATTAAGGACAAATGTAACTCAGTGAGAACCAGCCAATTGACACGGAGAATAAAGAAGAAAAACACGCAAAATATATTGAACTCCCCGGTGGGATCGCTCCTGATGTTAACGACGAAAGGATGCCAACCTGTCTATTATCCACCACCTTGTCCATACTGGCTACAGGAGACAGTTGGTCGTTGCTGGAGGGTATGGAGTGTACCGTCCTGGCGACGGTGGTAGATTCAAAAATTGGTTCCATCCTGTGTGGAATGGACTACCGCCCAGCCACTGCCTTGTGTATATCTGGTGCGCATGATTCCCAATTAGGAAGGTATGCTTCAGTTCTGCTTAGTAAAGGAGTTTGGCTCCGTTGAAGAAACTTGGCTCCCATCCGCATGCCTACCGGTCTTATTTCTTCAGATTTGCATCGGATATGGGGTGTGTGGGTGGAACTGTGGGTGGTGCAGCGTAAGCCACCCATGGTCCCTCTGTAGGCGCAGATGTCCTGTGGCTATCCCCGTGGAGGCCACAGTGACAGGCAAATCCGGACATGGATGCCGCCAATCCATATGTATGTACGCTTGCCTCATGCTAAGGCTGATGTTGCATACACTATGCTACTTCAGCGCAGCTGGGCTACACCGATTTATTATTTACCATTAACCTAGTTATGTCGATTTCGTTTTCTTTGAAGTGCTCAGTACTGTCTCTCCGCCGCACATGCTATTACGGTCTCGTTCGCATGCTTAGTTGCAGCATATTCTTGGCTCGACGCAGTGTTATGTCTGAGGTGCTCTCAATGGTCGAGAATGTCGCAGAATTACAACAAGGCTCAAACTCAGTGTTTTGTGCGTCGTGACGGATGGATGGACCGAATCAATTTATGCCAAGTTGCGTGAATCCTAAAGAAAGTCAGTTGGTAAGCCCGACGGAACGCAGGTATTGTTTGACATTGTCAGTGAATCGTCGCTTATTGCGCACTTACAACTCGACGCGCAACTGCTCGTTGCATTAAATCTTTGGCTGTGATTCTTAGCTACAAACCGAAATCATACACGTTGGCATTATCAAGGTCCATGAGGAATAATGTTCTCCCATTAAGATCGTGGTGTATCATGCACAACTGTAGGCCTACATGATTAAAGTGCATTGGTGCTGACATTCCGCGGTTGTCAAGACTGAGCCTGACGACAGCCTCAATAACCAGATGCATGAATGCGCCTTAGGAATTTTCCTCACTTGATTCCAGTATCCACACGGTGACCGGAGATCAAAAGCATAGGAACACGTTCGTTCGTCCGGTACGGTAAAGGCGGCGCTTTGCAGTCTCAGTCACCGGGGTTTCACAGACTATGTTGGCCTAGTGTCAGACGTGAGTGCGACTTGTACTGCTAGTGACCTCAACTTGTTTTGAAACGTCAATGTGAGTGTTGCCCATTTCGAATCCTTGGGAATGGTCGGCTATCCGCACGCATTCTCATCTTAAAAGCCAGGGGTAGGTGGACACTGCTCGCATGCAATCTAATTTGGTGGCTATTTGGTGATCTGTGCTTGCTGATTCGTAGTTGTGCTGCTACAAGCGCTGATTGTTGTGTACCAATTATCCAGCACCGGCTTCCATTGGGATCGCGTTAGTTCCAGGCTACCAAGCACTTGCTGCTTACAATACTCTACATTCGTTCTTGTATTCGGGGGAAGAATTGGTTGTGGTGATTAACATGTATCCCTGAATCCAAAGTACCCTACAACGGTTCCTCGCTTTGGAGTGCAGTTTGGAATTTCGGGATTCAAGACTCAACAAGTTTCATTGCAAGTGTCCACATTAGCTCATCCGAGTAGAGTGAACTACCTCGACAAGTAACTGAATAGCGATTTTCATAATGTTGATACCATATGTTCGGTTCCACGCATTAGTCATGTGAGTGTAGCTATATTTCCCGTTGTTCATCCACTATAGTGCGCCTAGGAAAAGGCAGCTACTATCCAGGTTAGAGGCGGAAGGGCAATGACGCTTGATAGAATTAGAATTAGAAGTGACTAATCTTCTGGATTGACTTTGAACTAGGTTAGTACAACTGTGCTGCTATGGTAGTGCCTTAGTACACTTGGTCGATAAATAAATCAGCGCACAGAAACAAAACATTTGTAGCGCTGAATGGTTGAAAGCGAGATTTCTAATGACATATTGTTATTAAATAAAGTATCGCCATAGTAGAGTAAACAGCTATATTTCCCTACGGTTAAGTAATTGGATGATAACCAAGTTACTACTTGGAAATTTGCTACAACAGTTTAAACACTTTTTCGAAAGCCGAATGTTGGACAGGGAGCAGCGGGATTTACTTGGTGTATTATTGCTGTGGTCGTATCAAAGAGACCATCAGAGAATGTGTGATATTACCACCTTCCAACGCTTAAGTCTTCGGGAATCCGTACATATCACGGACAGGAGACGATCGGATAGGTCCAGTCTTAGAAGGCGTAGACACGCAGAGATTGCAGCTAACACCCCGTCACATTCACACAGTGCCACTATCATGAGTCAAACTTCACGTATATCAGACGGCATCTACAACACACTAACGATAAGTCATCACCGTTATACTGTACCTCTTATTTGCGCACCATTCCACTTGGTAACCGCATTGATGGCATTTGTTTCCCTATTCCTATATCTATCTCTATCTATGGCTGAGTAAATCTAATGCTGCCGTTTAGGTTCCACATCTAAATGTTAAGTAACCACCGACAGTCGTATCAGTTGCTTATATTTGTATGCGCAATTTTCCAACTCTAAAGGAATATGGCTGTTAGTCTTACATTCAATCCTAATTCATGCACGTTCGCAGTGTTATTGCTCAGGGGGGCTTTTTGTTTCTCCATCCAATTTGTGGTAGTGTATACACAAGTGTGGACAAATGCATGTGAACCTAAGTGGATATGCTGGGTTCGAACTGCCGTTGTCCGCTCGCAACACTGCAAAACAGCAACAGGCGGTGCTCGCCATCAGGTTGAATGACTAAGTGGAAGACATTTAGAAGCACTTGCAAGCACCGCATCTCAGCTTGAGAGATTAATCGCATTTTCACACGCGTGACACTATTATCTGATGGCTCGATGTCTAACTGGGGCTAGCCCAAATTAGAGGCAGCGCTAATATCTGTTCGTGTCTGGTTACTTTCCCACTTGACATATGGATCATATTACATTTCAATCCGTGTGACACCGTGAAGTATTTCGGGTTGCAATGTGATGTCAATGTAACCCGATCAAGTGTCTCTGTACGCACCCTTGTACTGCTGTCGCCTTCAGGCATACACGCACTGAGATTCAGACAGCGGCAACACGATGTGATACTCAACTGGAACCGCTTGGACACTGGTAGCATTGCCGGCACTGATGAGCTGGTCGAGATATGCTCTCATCCAGAACGTGCGGCCAAGGTAACAATAAATAGTAATACATTGACTGCCTGGTGGTTCCACATACCTGTTCATTCTCGCTTACTTCGGACAAGAGACGATCGGACCGGCTCTGGTTCACCTTCCGATACGGATAGCCTGCAGTTAATATAGGAGCTGTCATTCACAGCACACACCAACAATAAGTCATCAATGTTCCACTGTGTTTTTATTTCTTCGCTAAAGTGAGCGCCGCTATAATTCCCGGTCTTTCAACGTGGACATTAACTTAGCTGACCTTATAAAAATCAGTGAACATTAGCGCAGCATTCCCCTGCTAACTTGAAAGGTTGCTTACCCCAAGTCCGTCATCCACTTTGTGTCATCCTTACTCTATCGCTCTTGTAAGTCGAGGTTGGGAAAAGTTTCACTAAAATCATTAACTACTGACTGGTGCAGCGCAGTATTTTTATTGTACCTAAGACGGAAGAGCCACATGTAACCTACCTTTTATTGGGCTTACTTAACTGCGTTGCATTTCGTGATTAGTTCACCTTTTTACCCACTACACTGTGGTAAGCATCGTGACCTATGATACCCTTACTACCTTCTCAAGTGGATTCTAGTACGGTGAAATACGGAGACAGTGAGCTACGGTATCTTACTCTGCGTATTATTATTCCGCCGAGATCCACATAACTATGTAAGCTCCATGGTGTTGCTTGCTAGACCATGCGAGGCTGCCACTGTCCCTTTTGCTACCCTAGCTCGACCAGGTGCCCAGCAGCATGACGCTTAGAGAGCCGGTGCATCGCAGGATAAAGATTCACTCCATCCATGATCTCATTCACCTTAGGCGTGCGCGCGGAGTTCCCGAGCAAACTAATTGTTGATATGGATTTTAGCTAGGGTGGCATATGATGGAATATGTTTTCAGTTCGGTGGATACGCGTGAATCAAAGGTTATCAGTTCTTAGAAGTTTACAGCATCCAAAAAGTGTAAAGTTTGAAATTTGGAACACAATGCTCAGCGATTTTCCCTCGTGTGACCAGGTTGGACTAGGCATCCGAACAGAAATCGCCCTGGAAAATCCGTCGCAAGTGAACCATCCCGACAATTAAGTGACTAGCGATTATCATGATCTCAACAGTTCATATTACGCTCCACATGTTAGTGTTGAGAGTGGGCATAGCTATATTCCCCGTGGTTCATCAGCCATGCTGAATTTACCTGCGCTTATGGAAACGCAGGTCCTATGAGGGTTGAAGGCGAAAGTGCAGTGTCTAGTAGAAGTAGAATTGGACAAGGTCAATCTTCTGGATATACTAAGAAGGTAATGCCAACGGTAATGGTACGTCATTGTCTTACCTCGGAAAAGAATCGGCGCATAGCGACAATTGCATAGGAGCGCCGAATGGCTGCACCCGAGACGTAGGGTACAGATCGTCACAAAATAGCTTAGGGCCACAGCAGGGTACACGGCATTATGTGCCAGCGGTTCAGTAGTTGGAGGGCAGCCATGTTACTTGCTGTTTGGTTAGCCGAATGTTTGACAGTGGGCAGTGGGACTTAGTACTGCGGTTGCTGTCGCGCTAAAGACGCCACAAACGGCGAACATGTGATATCACCACCTGTCAAAGCTTAAGGTTGTACAAAATACGTGCTTTGAGAATCCGCACGAACCTCGGACAGCAGATGATCGCACCGGTCCAGTCTTAAGCACAGGTCGGCGACGCGGAGAGTCTGAAGTGAACACCCCGTCGTATTAGCACGCTGTGCGATCTCCATCATCAGCTCCGCAAGCCCGACTTCACGTATAGGATGTAGCATCTCAAAATACACTATTTTGCTGTACCACATGTTTCTTTATCATTTCAATTGGCAACAGTAGTGATGGCAGTTGCCTCACTATCCCTATATCGGTTCCCCTAAAATATTGATGCCCAAGATTTAAGACTGTCACTGATGTTCACGATTAAACTTCAACGAAAACACCGACAGTTCGTAGTGGGGACTTATAACGTATGTGCGATTTCCCATCACTTGGCGAAAACCGCTGGTAGCCTTACCTGCAAACCAAACCTGTGCACGTTTGTCGTACTATTGTTCATTAGGTTTAACGTGTCTCTACCCAATTTGCAGCAGTTCATACTCCAGTTTGGACAAATGCATGTGCATATGTTGCATTCGAACTGCCATTGGCCACGGATAACGTCGATCCATGTCTATTTGTATGCCGAATGAATTCGAGGATGATACTCATACAGCTTTTGTACGGCTAACAGTGCAAAGAAGCGGCACAGGGGCGAAGCAAGATTTCATTACCAGGACATGAATAAAGTGAGTTTGACGAACTAATGTTGATTTCAGGTGTTTGGAATCAAAGGTAGTTGATTGGTGCAGTTTCCGTGAGCTGATAAAGAGGGCGGTTGCCAAGGTACAGAAGAAAATACAATTGCACGAGGAGGAGAAGTGCGATGCGTCCGTTTCCATTCGATTTACTAAGCTGGGCTAATAAAGCGGATGATGTGGCACATTGATTGAATTCCCCGGTGTGGTTGCGCCTGATGTGAATGTTGACAAGGTGCCTACCTGTTTGTTACTCACCAGCTCGTACATACTGGCTACAAGAGACAGGTAGTCGTTGCTGGAGGGTATGGAGTGTACCGTCCTGGCGACGGTGGTAGATTCAAAAATTGGTTCCATCCTGTGTGGAATGGACTACCGCCCAGCCACTGCCTTGTGTATATCCGGTGCGCATGATTCCCAATTAGGAAGGTATGCTTCAGTTCTGCTTAGTAAAGCAGTTTGGCTCCGTTGATGAAACGTGGCTCCCATCCGCATGCCTACCGGTCTTATTTCTTCAGATTTACACCGGATATGGGGTGTGTGGTTGGAGCTAATCTATAACAGTCCACTGATGAGCTGCGTCTGATTGGCCAGGATGGTGTGGGCTGCCGTTATCAGAACAGTGGGCGGTGCGTGTGGATGCTTGCTTGCTTCTTGCGCGCACTAACTTGCGACACAGCACCCGTCGGATGATGACACTGCGCCCACTAGCGTTGAACCTGCCACGAACGCAAATCTATCACATCTCGATCAGTTATCACTGGAGCAACTGCGTCCAAAACTTTCGCTTTGGTTTGTAGGACTTTTGCATACACTAATCATGCACTTGTATGTGCTGCTATGCGGGTACGTTTTTGCCGTCGCCCTCGACGACCCTGTGAGCGTAAAGACACCATCCAACTGTCTAAGCTAGCTGTTCTCAATGCATATCGAAGTACGCTGATGTTCAGGTTGAAAAGGCGTTCACTGAATACTGTTGAATATCACTGGTCGCATGTTTACCGGGCCTTACTGGAACCAGGTAAATCATCATGGGGTAAATTCACTAGCCAAAATGGACATTGGGTCTCTTCCCAATTTATGGAACTTATAATCGTCGGCACATTCCGGCTATAAGCGAACACAACTAGACTCGCAAAGGCGTCACAGCAAACCTCCCTGCTAGCCTGAAGTTTGACCGCGAATCATGGTGGTCTAATCCTGCGTCAGAGATGGAAGTGGCCGCTGCCCTTGGTAACCATCTGAAGTTATTCCGTCTGTTACGGGAAACGGGCAGCAGGGGACCTGTTGTTAAAGGAACTGTATATGACGAGGGTGAACATACTTCCACAACTTGTCGAAATGTTTGGATCCTTTGGCTGAGCATTTTGCAAAGCTGTTTACTTGATCGGAATTGTTAGCTTTCTCACCGACAAGTGATCGCCCATCTCCCTGGGCTGTCTTTTTTGGACCGTCCTCTCTCTCAGAAGTCGACCATGAGATCGGACTGTTGAAGTTGCATAAAGATGTGGGACCAGATGATCTCCATCCAGCCCTCTTCAAATTCAGGCGACCTGATTTTGTACATAATTTACGCGAATTACTTGTGAAATCGTCCCAACCGATTTTAGTTGCTCCGTCATAGTCCTAATTTTCAAGGGAGGCTCACGGTCGGAATGCGGCAACCATAGAGGAATCAGTCTGATCCCGATCGCCTCCACATTGCTTGCCTCTTCGATCCTTCACAGACTGACTGGTACTCGTGAAAGCTAAATTCGTGAAGAGCTTGCCGGGTTTCTTCGTGGTCGGGGGTTCGTCGACCACCTATTCACATAACGTCAGCTTTTGGGATACCGTCACATATATTGGCGACCTACCGTTGTTGTGTTCCTCGACATCAAAGTTGCCTTCGATTCGATTGCTTGGTGTGCTCTTTGGAACTGTCTGCTATGGGAAGACATGCCCGAGATGTATGTAAATACTATGCAGATGCTTTACACGCGTAGCTCGGGCAGAGAGAGGGCGTACGGCAAGCTGTCGCCGCTCTTCATCATCTCCAGCGGTGTAAAACAAGGATGCCCACTGTCACTTTTTCTCTTTAACTTCGCAATTGACGAAGCCATGGAGACCGCCTTCCCAATACACGACTTAGAAAGTGTGAAGCTGCTCCCAGCTGAACGACTACTTGATTCGGAATATGCTAACGATATCACCCTAATCTGTGACATCTCCCAAACGTGCCAAACGACGCTAGTTGATTAGCACTGGATGTCAGCCGCCACGAGTTTTGCTTTGCACCCTCAAATTACAAAGCTTTCCTCCAGGATTGGTAGGGACCGCCTCCTGCGCTGACCCTTGGTAGAAATCAGCTAGAAGTCGTCCATAAGTTCAATTAACTAGGTAATTGTATCTGCGCCGTTCAAATTTAAGACGGTCACAAAATGTAATGCAAAAGCGCCTCGAGCTTTTGCTAACCTTTGCCACCGATGCGACAGCACTCACGATCTGAAAGATAGAGTTCAATGCAACGATACGTTCGCCCCTACTGTGTCGTTGTGAAAGCTGGCCCATTAGATCAGCCACCGGTGCCTTCGCAGTTTGGTTCATATCTGGTGGTAACACCGTATGAGCGATGAGCTTGTTCGACGCCTTGCTTTTGGCACAGGAAGAGGAAGCGAACCGTTCAGCACCGTTTTTTCACCCACCAGGCTCCGGTGGCTGAGCCATGTGTTGCCAGCCCACCGATTCCCGCGACGTGCGTTATTTGTACGCCAAACGGTGCGGATGGAAGATGATGTGGGGTGGCCATGCGATGACTTGGTGGAGAGCAATGAAGGCGTTTACGGCGAATTTGATCTCGGTTGGAGCCTCTTGGCTTCCTGGTCGGGGACCGAAGGACGATGAACACCTTTGGCTGGATACACTTGTCGACATGGCTGGGAGCCGACCTCAATGACGTTTGCGTTGTGAGTCTCTTTTCCCTTCCCGTCCCTCTTAGCCTCCCCCTCCAACCACAGTCTTATTTATAAGGCATAGTATAACCCCTTTTTGTGGCTGTTAAGTCTCTAGAACGATGTCCATCCGTTATTGGTGATTCGGCCGGCGTGCCTCTGTTTCATCTTTTTTCTTTTGTGTTGCGGCACAAAAGCTATTTTCTACTTGCAGCAGCAGCAGCAGCAGCAAATGAACATACATGAGTACGTGTTCATTTTCGATTTTGTGACCCAAACTGGATGGTAATTATACGATCTGTCTTGGTTCTTTCCACATTAAGCGCTGTTCATGTGCCTTCTCGGCCATTGGAATCCACATAATGTGTTTACCAATGAGTTACGGCGCTGCGCGAACCACCATACTGTCTTAAAAGCGATGTCCTTGCAGCGTGAGAACGAACGATTTCATCTCTCTCGTCGAACTGCACTCGTGATCGCGTTCAATAGCTATAGTGGGGTTCAGAAGATCATCAGAGGTCACAATCCACTCAGCTACTTCAACAGGGACGGTGAGACATTCATCCCATGGTTACTAACAAGTAATGACTTGTTGCGGCCTCAAAACCTTGCAAGCCAATTTATTCGACGTACATCCATCACATGCATATCGACATCGACCCAGTTTATCAGCAGCTCCGACGGAAAGAACTTACGAAATTACGAGACGCCGCTTGAGTAGGAACAACTCGAGCGACGAATTCTGCAGCGTGTGAAATGGGTAGAGATCACGTGGCGCAGATCGAAGCCCCCACTTTCAGAAAGTCATCTGCACGCCGACCACGGATCAACCATACAATCAGCGAGATTACACTCTAAATCTCAACGCACTGATGAGGCCACCTCGTACGTTGGTGAAAAGTTTGCAAAATAATCATTCAGCTCGGAGAGAACTGCAAAACTCATATACTTTGAGTGCCGTTAACTACTGTACTTGCTGTACGCTTTGGGATCCGAATCCCTTGGTTCTGTTCCCGAGGTGAGGACATTTGTTTTTAAACTGATACTGAGTTCCTTTCAATTTTTTGAATCAGGTATTTATTATTTCCTTATCCACTATGATTTTTTCTCACTCCTATAGGTACTGGAAGTCACTCGTCAACTACTCAGTCTGTACGATCTCTGGCGCCGTTTTGACGAATCTGCTGAAATGCCCAGCTTACTACTCAAGAAAATTCCCAAACCCACCGTTCAGCCTCCGCCCACACCTCCAAGCTCAAGTGCTTTTGGGAACACAGCAAATGCGCCCACGAATGCAGCAACCGGTGCGGGGAGCGGTGCTAGTCAGTCATCGGCTAGTTGTGGGCCTCCTGCTCATACATCACTGATGGGCGGAAGCGGCGGGGCTGCGGGTGGCGGCGGTGGGGGAGCAAGCAACCTAACCGACCCGCAACCGCAGCCTCATCATCATCACACTTCGGCTCAGGCCAACCGCCCGGCTCCCAGTGCTTTGCGCATTCATCCCCAACAGCAACAACAGCAGCAGCAGCAACAACAACAACAACAGTCCTCTCAGCAGCAAGGTATACCACCTTCAGGTGTGCGATGATGAATTGTTGCATCTGAAACGCCGGCCCTCTCACGTCGTATTTTCCCACTTGTTTAGATGAATTTGCCTCGCGACTTACCTTCGTACCACTAAATACAATGTTTGCCTCCGTGTTTACGTATTTTTGTATTCGGGTAGGGGCTAACACGCTTTGACACCTTAGCGGTTATATTATGGGCTAACGAAATTTTAGCAGATAGTAGATACTGAACACTTGTGGAGGCTGTCCTTGCCCTGGATGATCTGCTCAGAGCTTTATTTTTAATGTGATGCATGAAATTCGCTTTTGTGTTTTGCACACGACATTGACTCCAACCGCAAACTACCTCAAATATTTACATATCCGGTATCAATAAATTCACTGCATGTACTGCGAACTTTCGGTGTCACATCTTTGTTTTTAAATTGCTTCATTTACGGTCAGCAATCACATGAGCATCTTTTCACCGATTTTCGTGGGCTTGTACTGCAAATTCCCTTCGGATAAACTCCGTAAGCACTCACCTATCTACTACTTATTTCCCGATGAACGTATTGTCCCAGTGATGGCTGTTTGGCATCTCTTCTCGCATTAAACACCGAACTACGGCAGCATTGTCATTCACTAGAATCATGCATCGTTGTTAACATCACGTAAACGCTTCCTTTCAGTGATTGTTTTTCACATATGCGGTTCTACCCATGTCGGTGGATTGTGTTGTGGGCGTTTTGAGCTCTCTTCTCTGCACTGTGGACTAGCTTGACTGATAGTTACCGACAGCTTCGATGATAGCTCTTTGCAGAAAGCAACTAGTTTTGTAGTGGCCCTACAAAGGAAGGTCAGCAGTGTCAATCCCCAGATTAACCCTGCGAAATGTTAATCAGAAGCGGCTCTTATCAATGAAACATTGATTCACATATGGTTGAGCCACTCCGTACCAATTATCGGGCCACTGACTGTTTTCATTAACATGAATCAAGACCAGAAATCAGTTAAGGGTTAAGAATTCTTTTCGGTAAGCTCTCCTCAGACTCAAACGTTTACATGACGCTGTTTGTTTGAGGTAAGCGTCAAATCGGGCTGGGATTGATTTATAAGGTGTTTGAACAGTCAAAATCGATGATTAAAGACGGCTACAGATGGCAAGCAGTGCACCAAAGAAACATTAGTACACAAACTTCAGCAGCCTAAAGTAACTAGGTAAGATCACAAAGTAGAACTAAGTAACCATGTCAGTCGGCCACGATAGTAGTATCGGCCGTATGAATCATTTATATATACATAATTCCGGCTTCAGATGGTGGATGTAAATAGCCTCAACAATAGAAGATCTGCTTTCGGAATCCTTGTGAAAACCGTTCAACTAGTGAGTGGATGACTTTAAAGTCATTCTCACATGCAGTATGGCCACGTTCGAGGAGGTGAAACATGATTGAGCTGTTCAAGGACCTCACTTCGCCTTTGTAAAACCACGCCGGAATATGCTCGCGAATCCTCTGGGATAGGCATCTCGTTGTGGTAGACCATTCCCAAGCGGGCTGCGAAACAAGTGTGCTCAACAACATCTTTCAGGCGTCGATATAACTTACCAGCTGCAGTATCGCCCTTAAGTGGCAAATGTATCAAGAGCTTTTTCTTGTGAGCAACTCGCATAGGTGACTTTCGCTTTCGTTCTTTCAGATGCTCTATGATAAACTTATCGGGGTAAACATTTTCCCTAAGGGCGTCGTTGATTCTGTAGCGCATGTACATATCTTTCTTCCCAACTGTACTTTCCTATTCTCATTTCCATTATTATTGTACAGTTTTGTTTTAACTGACCAACAACCGATAACACACCTTTTCGGGTTTCGATTCGCCTTCTGGTTTCGGATCCGCGTGTTGTGCTGTTTGTCGTCGTCTGTCTGCTGGCCTCGTACGTCGATCATCGGATCTAACGCGTCGATTTATTGTGCCGACTAAGTTCCGTCTTCCGACCAGATTGTGCGACTAACTGACAGCCTAGCGAAGATCGTGCTTACCTAAGGTCAGCTACAGCATTCTTATTTATAGACTGAGTTCTTATATGTAGTTAAGCCCTTTCCGTTTGGCCTTTCCACTACATATTTGGTGACCCCGTTTTTATTTTTGTAAGCTCAGAACTCCTTGTTTTGTGACTTGGCAATGTCGGATCACGATCCCCGCGGTGACATTTCAGAAAGTTTATAGGTTTTTCCTTCCCTGTCTTCGATTCTTCCAATCCTCACGTGTGGTTTTAACAGTTGAAAGCTCATTTTCGCATACGCCGTATTACTTCTTAGTCCTTAATGTTCGCACATGTCACTTCCCAGCTTCCTACCCACATCGCAACTGACCTTATAGATTTGCTCGATCCGATTCCGGCTGACGCACCTTATGACAAACTCAAAGCCGCCGTATTAAAGCGCACTACGGCCTCCGACGAAGCTAGACTTCGACAATTACTTTCCGGTCTTGAATTAGGTGATCGCACGCCGTCACAACTCAGGCACATGCGTACGTTAATCGGTTCCTCTAAGGTCGATGACACGATTCTGCGACAGCTCTGGACGAAATGTCTTCCATCGAACACCTCAGCTGTTCTCTCCGTCTTCGCAGATGATTTGTCTTTGGACAAGCTGGCTGAAACAGCAGACATAGTTCATGAGTACTTTCATAAACCCGCAGCATGTCACGCAGTTGAGTCGACCACTAACACCGATCTTAAGATTGACCCGATTAAAACCATTTCTGAGAGGTTATCGAAACTGGAGCTCGCCATCTCGAGCATTAATCGCTACCGTGGTAGAAGCCCTAGACGCTCCTCTCGAAGTAAACGTAGTCCCGCCAGAAGTTCGAAACGTCATTTCTGTTGGTACCACCACCGTTTTGGCGTTGATGCAAGGAATTGTCGACCTGGTTGTAACCATCCGACGTCATTCCACAAACCGCAGCAGGGAAACCTCCACGCTCTTCGTTGACGGTATCCGGAGTGCAAATATTGCGGACCCTGAAGGCAAGAGATCGGATTAAACTCATCTTGTGCTGTAAATGCCCTGCGCTGTGAAAGTTAGTGTACTGCCCGGTCCACGAATGCTTTCCTTTCTGCTACCATGAGCCGTCCGAGTTGCAGATGACTTCAACATCCAGGAAAGGTAACCGATTCCCGTTTTCATGCTCACAGGTGAAGCGTAGATTCTCACGTGGGTTATTAACGGCTCTCAGCAACTGTTCTGTATGCTTTTCGGATTCGCAAGGCACGAAGGTGTCATCGACATACATACGTCCATTTCAATTCCTTAGATGTGCGTCCTGAGTGGACCATGTTCTGATTTCGCCATAAAGATATCAGATGAATCAAGACCAGAAATCAGTTCAGAGTTAAGAATTCTTTTCGGTAAACTCTTTTCAGACCCAAACGTTTATATAACATGGATTGTGTGGGGTAAGCGTCAAATCGGGCTGGGATTGATTTATAAGGTGTTTGAAAGGTCAAGATCGATAACCAAAGGCGGCTACAGATGGTAAGAAAAGTGCACCAAAGAAAATTAATACAAGCTTTAGCGGCCTAAAGTAAGGTCATAAATGGTAGTTAAGTAACCATGTCAGTCGGCCACGTTAGTAGTATCGACCGGATGAATCGTTTATGTACGCGGCCGATACTACTACTGTGGCCGACTGACATGGTTACTTAACTACCCTTTGTGACCTTAGCTATTTAGGCCGCTGAAGCTTGTATTAATTTTCTGTTCTGCACTTTTCTTACCATCTGTATCCGCCTTTGGTCATCGATATTGACCTTTCAAACACCTTATAAATCAATCCCAGCCTGATCTGACGCTTACCCCACACAATCCGTGTTATGTAAACGTTTGGATCTGAAGAGAGTTTACCGAAAAGGATTCTTAACCCTGAACTGATTTCTGATCTTGATTCATACGATTACAATGGGATTATTTGCTGTGCTGAAAATCAGCGTTGCCCGTGATTCGCTAAAGGTATCAACCAACAACGGCCCTAAAGGTGATCCCATGGCCACTCCAATCTGACAGTACCTCTCACCATTGAATGTGAATTGAACATTTAACGTGCAACGAAGTAGTTTCCCCTATAGCAAATCCTCCGGAAAAGTAGCGTATATTGGCAGTTGCCGGGTCAGCTCGCACACGTAATCCACCGTTTCGAGCAGTGGAATGTTTGTAAACAGCGACTGGCCATCAAAAGCAAAGTTGAGTCCAGATATCTTCCCAATGAATCCAAATCCCGTAACGGTTGCAATTTGTTCTCCATTCATTGGGCCAACAGATGCTGGGGAGAATCCACCATTTCCAAGATCGAACGCATTGGGACACCTCCCTTGTGAACTTTAGGATGACCATATGATCTTGGTACGTGTCTACCTGAAGGTTTCCACTTTTCAAATTCGCTCTTTGTGATAAGTTTGGCTTGCATCATTCGCCTGAGGCAGCCGATCAATTGTTTCTCTAACTTCCCTGTGTGGTTCTTTCCTGCCATAAACTTCTGGAACCTACGTTCGTCACTGAGGATGTGCTACATTTTACAGATATAATCGATCCTATCTATTAACACTATGCCGGATCCCTTATCTGGCCTAGAAATAATGAATTCGTTGTTAAACCGTAATTCTTTAATTTACTGAATTTTTTCTCTTGAAATAATACCAATACTAGATGGTTTAGCCTGAACGTATTCATGACAACTATTCACTAGACTAGATTTTAGGTTCTCAACGTCACTAGGAGTTGCTGAAAACCGGTCTCTAGTCTGTAACATTAAGCTTTCAAACTGCACCTCTAAGGCTGCTTGGTCTTTTTTCTTACATGGAATACAATACTTGGGACTTAATGATAGCACCTCCAGTTGTGTCTGGCTTAGTACTACACTGGAAAAATTGAACACACCGTTCTGGGTTATTCAGAGAGGTCAATTGTGGGACCTGATGGTTAAGCGTACTAAGTAATTTCCTTCGCTTCCTTAATCGCATTTTCAGCTTAACCAATTCCATATATTGCACAAAAGGCTGTCTTAGATCCCCAGACAAGTCTAATACCGTTGGAAACCTTTGCGAAATGAACCTCTCCAACTCCGGCAGTTTAACGCGGATGGTATCCACATAATTGATCGCGTGTTTCGCGAGGCTAGTGCATTTTCGCACCCACAGCGCGAGCTCGATGCGCACCTATATGCATTATGATTATGGTCTCACCTACTTTTCGCATACACACAGCGTGTTCGGTATGAATTGCAATAACCTGTAGCACTGTCTCAGTTGACAGTCGAGAGTATGGTTAGATATGTGCTCTAATACAGTCAAGTTGACTGTACCATGGTCGCTGTACATGTCAAACAATTCATTAGGGTCTATGTTTAAATGTGATAGTCGTCTCTCCATTTGATGAGACGTGAGCAACATTCGCTGGCCGGTACATAACGACAGCTAGCCGTGCTCCAGCAGGTTCTACTCCAGCCGTGAATGTTTACATTCTGCTTAATCACGGATAGTTTCTACTCATGGGAAACTCTAGAACAGTGGAATATCCAAAGACGTACGTTAGCTAAATAATCTATAATTCCCGACAGTACGTAATACGCTTGCATCAACGTGGTCTGGTAATTACGTACTGCATAGAATGTTGATCACAAATGTATCAGGAACACTAAAAATCAGCTACTGACGTTTGAAATGACAGTAATGGTACGTAAAATGGTTGACTGGAATGCTTTGATGTTGAATGAGACCCAAATTAATCCATCGCATATGTTTTCCGGACATGTGAAAACTCTGCTTTGGAAGCTGCTGCGACGAAATTTCTGATTTCTGGGATTTTTCATCCATTCCCAATTACCATACTCACACTTTCATCAACTTTAGCGGCCGAACCCTAAGTCCACCATGGTTATTACACGCTACCAGTATGTGGAACACACGTCTTAACTCAGGTATCTGTTGACAGACGAGCACCTAAACGCTTTCAAGGCGCTTGGACGGAACGAGGAGCAGGGATAGTCCTAATATGGAAATCTGACTGTCTATAAGATAACTGTTAACCTTAGCGATCACTCGAAATTTCAGAGGATGGAGAATGATCAAGATAAAACGGTTGCGATCGAAAAGACATTTACGAAATTGTCACGCTATCTGAAATAGGACAGTGCGATTGACTCAGCCGTGTTCAGATATACGCGTTCCACAGTGACTGTCATTCCACGATTTTATTGCTTGTCAAAGTACATAAAGGTGGGCTACTACCGAGACCCATAATGGACTTGTGTAATTCTCCATTTCAGTCGATGACAAAACGGCTGACTAAGATTCTATTACCGGTCAGGAAAGTAATATCAAGGCACAGCCTCAAGGATACCTTCAGCTGTGGGATAACCCATTGCGAGCAATACACGCTTGACGCGCGTGCTCCCGGGTCATTTGGAATGATCCTCTCCATCTTCTCCCTATCTTCTCGCAGTATAGTCACCGTACGCTCATTCGAACCGTATTTATCAGCTCTACACAATGATACAGCATACGTGGAATTATCTTTTACCACTAAAGTCCTAACCATCACTAACGGATTAGAAGTGATTGAACATAAGCGGATGACTCATTCACTTTGTGCCCATTGCCTTTCTGTGTAACAACATTCGGTGCAGAATTCTCGAGGCAGTCCGAAAAGCCTAAACTTATTCCAATCCGGTGTTTATCAATGCATCTGTGAAGGAATTTATGATCTCGCAATCAGTGTTCACCGTTGTGTTTAGGTTCATTTACTAAGTCCCAATCCAACTGGACCTAACATCAATCGATCAACCGACCAACTACAACGTGTGCTTACAAGGGATCACCGCTGACAGCGGGCGCACCACGCTGACTCACGCTTATCATTGACGCGGAAAGCTGCACTAACTGATCATCCGACAAACGCGTGACCTTAAAACTTCACACCCTCGGCTAAAATGTCTCACTTTTCGAGCATGTGTGAGTTGTGTGTTAAATTGGTGAAGAGTGGTGCGATGGTTTGTGTGCCTCAGTGATCCGTTGAGCTATGCTGGGTGGTGCTTTTTTTTGCACTCATACCAGATTGGTCAATGGTTAGAGGCCAGACAAACTCAGCCTCCTGGTCCTCCAGGTTGGGGGTTGGAATGAGGGTGGCACCTTATTCCTTAAAACGGACTCCTTGTAGCCCAACGCCAAACCCGCTGCCTTGCGGTCAGGTTTTTGAACCAAAGGCTTTGGCTGAGAACTCTAATCGTTCTCCTGTCTAGGCCTGGGCAATCTGACAGTATCCTGCCCACGCAATACAATGAATCTTTCCTCAAACAATTTCTTGATGCTCTGGCCATCGCAGAGGATAATCAACGGTGCCCTATCTGCTGCATCGGGCAGGGTGGATAGGGGTTTGGATGCTACTGCTCGACCCTTCCCGTATTCTTATTCCCCTTCTCGCGCTTTTTCACCCTTATCGTCCCATTCCAACTCTACTTATATTCCCCCTGTTTTCAACCCCCCAATTCTCCGCCCTCCCGCACCTTGCTTCAATAATCGCTTGTCTCTTAGTTTCAACTCACAGATGAGCGCGGAGCGTCATTCCTGCACTGTCAACAGGCCCATGTCCAAGCAAGTGGCCCATTCTAGTTCATCGGCTTCCATTTGGAGTCCTCGATCCTCCTTCAGATTGGCATGCCTCAATGTCCGCACATTGCTTCAGATCGGTCAACAGGCAGCACTTGCCCGAACATTAGAAACCCTCTCGATCGATATCTGCTGCTTATCGGAGACCCGCCTGCAAGGCTCGAGCTCTTTACTCACTTTGCGATCCCCTTCAGGTGACTCAAGCAGTGTTTTCTCATTGCGCCTATCCGGTGACGATGCGGTTTCGAGCACCGGCCAAGCCAGTGTTGGTATTGCCCTGAGTCCCCGGGCTGAAGCTGCTGTGGTTGATTGCGTTCCAATCAGTAGCCGGATGTGTGCGTTCCGATTGGCTGGCTCGTTCAAAGCTTCGGAGTCGCGTGGGACTAACAGGTGTCTATTCGTTATCGCTGACTATGCACCGACAAACTGTAGAGATGACTCGGTAAAAGACGACTTCTATCGTCAACTGAACGAGCTCCTTCGCCACAGAAAAAGCTCGGACACTATAGGGCTGGCTGGGGATCTGAACGCTCAAGTTGGAAAATTATCCACAGATGAGCTGCATCTGGGCGGCCAACATGGTATAGGCTCCCGTAATTATAACGGTGAGCGGTTACTTCATTTGTGTGAGGATGCTCACTTATTTCTTGCGAGCACTAATTTCCGACACAGCACCCGCCGGAGGGTGACTTGGCGCCCACCAGCCTCGAACAAGCTATGGATGCAAATCGATCACATTGCTATCAGTTACCGATGGAGAGGCTGCGTCCAGAACTGTCGCTCGATTTGGAGCACAGGTGTGGACACCGACCATGCACTTGTGTGTGCTGACCTGCGGATGCGCTTTGGCGGACGCGCACGACGATTTTGTGCGCGCATTGACACCGGCCAACTGGCGAAGCCAGCTGTTCTGAATGCGTATCAAAGTACGCTGTCATGCGAGTTGGATAAACGCCCACTGGAGACAATTGAAGCTCACTGATCTCATATTCACCAGACGTTATTAGCAGCAGCAAAATCCTCATGTGGTATGTCTAATCGCCAAAATGGACATTGGGTCTCTTCACAGTCTCTGGAACTTATCGATGCTCGCCGACATATTCTGGCTGGAACCGAACACAATGAAACTCGCAAAGTGCTCCGGGCAAAACTTCGTGCTAGCCTGAAGACAGACCGCGAATCCTGGTGGTCTCATCGTGCGTCAGAGATGGAAATGGCTGCGGCCCTTGGTAACCATCCTAAATTATTCCGTTTGGTACGGGAAACGGGCAGCAGGAGACCTGGTGTTAGTGAAACTGTACGTGACGAGAGTGGACAGCCTATCCACAACTTATCAAAACGCTTAGAGCGTTAGACTGAGAACTTTAAAAGGCAATTTAATCGGTCGGAATGGTTAGATTTCTTGCCGGCCACTGATCGACCCCCTCCCTGGGCTGTGCCTTTGGATCCAGCCTCTCGTTCAGAAGTCGAACGGGTGATCGAACTGTTGAAGTTAAACAAAGCCGCGGGACCTGATGATCTTCCTCCTGCCCTCTTCCAATTCGGGGGACCTGCTCTTGTGGATGATTTACGCGAGTTACTAGTCAAACTGTGGGAGCAGGAAACTGTCCCAACCGATTGGAGCCGCTCCGTCATAGTCCCAATTTTCAAGGGAGGCTCACGATCGGAATCCGGCAGCCATAGAGGAATCAGTCTGATCTCTATTGCATCCAAATTGCTTGCCTCTGTCATCCTTCACCGACTGACTGGCACTTGTGAAAGCCATATTCGTGAAGAGCAAGCTGGATTTCGTCGAGGTCGTGGCTGCATTGACCACATCTTCACCTTGTATCAGTTGTTGGAGCACCGTCACATATATTTGCGGCCCACAGTCCTCGTGTTCCTCGATATCAAAGGTGGATTCGACTCGGTGGATAGACATGCACTTTGGGACTGTCTACTCAGGAAAGGTGTACCTGAGAAATATGTGAATATTATCCGAGCATTATATGCGCGTAGCTCGGACAGAGTGACGACTTACGGCAAGTTGTCGTCGCCCTTTAATATCTCCAGCGGCGTGAGACAAGGATGCCCGCTGGCACCTTTCCTCTTCAACTTCGCTGTTGACGAAGTCATGGAAATCGCGTTCACGGGACACGATTTCTAAGGTTTGGATCTGCTCCCAGAAGAACGACTTCTTGACTTAGAGTATGCTGATGGTATTGCCCTTATCTGTAACAGCTCAAAAACGTGTCAAGCGGCACTGGACAAATTAGCAATAGCTGTCTTTCGCTTCGGGCTTTGCTTCGCACCCTTGAAGTGCAAGGCGTTTCTCCAAGCTTGGTCTGGACCGCCTCCTGTGCTGATCCTTGGTGGTGATCAGCTAGAAGTCGTTCAAAGATTCAACTACCTGGGAAGTTGTATCAGCGCCCGTGGGATTGAAGATGAGATCAGGAATCGTATAGCAAAAGCTTGGGGCGCTTTTGCTAACCTTCGCTACTTATGGCGGCGGCGCGACATCACTCTTGCCTTGAAGGGTAGAGTGTACAATGCAGCGGTACGTTCGACCCTACTGTACGGTTGTGAAACCTGGCCGCTTAGAGCAGCGGACATAAGGAGGCTAGTTACGTTCGACCACCGGTGCCTTCGTAATTTAGCTCACATCTGGTGGGAACACCGCGTGAGCAACGAGCGTGTTCGACGCCTCGTTTACGGCACAGGTAAAGGAACTGAACCGCTCAGCACCGTTATTTCACGCATCAGGCTCCGATGGCTCGGCCAGGTGTTACGCATGCCAGCCCACCGACTCCCGCGACGTGTGTTGTTTGCGCGCCGGGGGTGTGGGTGGTAAAAGAGGAGGGGTGGCCAAGCGATGACTTGGTCAAGAGGAATGAAGGCCCTTACTTCTGAGCTGACCTCAGTTGGAGCGTCTCGGCTCTCTGGTTGGGGTCCGAAAGACGATGAACACGTTTGGTTGGGCACACTTGCTGATATGGCTAGGAGTCGACCTCAGTGGCGTTCGTTCTGTGAGTTTCTTTGTCCCACCCCATCCCTCTTAGCCTCCCCCTCCAACCACGATCTCATTATTTAACCTTATATAATGTTGCATAGTTATTTTTTGGTGCACAGCAGCCGGCTGGTAGCTTACAGGAACGATGCCCATCCGTTACCGGTAGCTCAACCAGCGTGCACCAGATGCATTTTCTTCTCCGTTTTTTCTGTGTATTGCGGCACAGTAGCTGAGGTGTTCCCCACCTCCAGCTAACGTGTAGTATGATGATGACGATGATGATTGCAGCGGTTGCTTGAAAACCTGTCGCACAAAATGCCTTGGGATGGAGTCGATAAAAACGAGACTGTACAATAACACGGTAAAGGCGTTTTGGTTCTGACCAGTATGCAGTGCTATCCCAGTTGTTAGTTGCTACTGAAGAACTGTGAAAGACTAACAGAAGCAGTCGAGCAACTGGTGTGCGCCAGGGTTACATCTGTGAGAGGAAACGGGTCTGCACTTGTATGTGAAAATAACACTCCGAATTCCCCATTCAGGCCGAAGAAGGGAGCCAGCCGTCCCAACATTACCCCGACAACTCAGTCTCAATCAGCACCAACTCCCTTCTCTCTCTCCCATAAGTACAAATATTGTCTGCAGCGTGCCTGCTTCAACTTCTGTACAGTATGTTACACCTAGTAGTTTGTTCGCTATACAGGCGACCCTAAACTGCAGTCAACTAGTCATAGTGAGGAACCAAGTAACATATGCATCGGTTGCCTCCAAGCAAACACCGGAAATAGCACTGGTAACCTTTGTGGCCGAACTAATGAAAACTAGAATGTCGCAGCACGGATGGCCCCCATCAGTGCCGTTCACAAATTCACCAAAAGCACCGGAAACTAAGGCTCCAAAACCAGTAGCCACCAGGCGCAACCATGGTGCCTTAAACCTTGTGTGTACTAATGTCCCCGAACCCAAATCCAATACGATTAAGAATATGCTGACAGACGATCAAAATCAATGGCGTTCCATCTGTACGGCAATCGGTGTTCATGCTGATCCCACGACATTGAAACGCATCTCGCGTCACCCGAACGCGTTGCACTACGGTGAACTCCGGTTACTTCGGGTAAAACTGACCTCAGTGGATGAGATAGAGGCCGTTCTACTGTCTGCGAATCGACTTCGCAACGCCTCAAGTGGAGTGCGCACACTACCTGAAATCCCGTGGAAAGTACGTGCAGCGGATCCAACTAACGGAGACAGGAACAGAAAAGGTAAAGATAAGCAAACTGCGATTGCTCTTGGTGTTCCTGAACTTACAGATTCCTCTTCCGACGATGCCCAGGTACACGATCGGGAACAATGGCACCACATCCGGGAGGCTCTTTCTCTCGAAATGTTGTTGCCATCTGGTTGACAAGGATCCCCGTATCGCCCAAATATACGGGGGTGCGGTTCCAGGCTGTTGCAACTAGTGTTGCAATCAAAATTAGCGACACAAACTCTTCTAGAAAACTGGACTAAATTCCGTATCAGCTTACCAATATAAATCCGTCTGAAAGCAGCAGGAACACAATCACCTTCTAATGACAACGCACTGGAGGCGCAGCTCTGTCGATGAAAACACCAACTGTAGGACCTGACTCGGTGATGGTTTCAACAGTAGCCATAACACCCGAAGGGACAGTAGAGCACGAGCGAACACCGGGACCTGTGTCATCTGGTACTTGAAAATATACCAAATTCATCACGAGCCTGCAATCTATCCCAAAAAAAACGATTAGCCGCCGACCTTTCATCGGTTGGCGTAAACTCGCTTCATCCATCCCATTCAACACACTTGGTCTCCGAGAAGCTCTCATGCATGTACGCAAATGCCCAAGGTCTACTCAGCAAATTAATTGAATTAAGGCTTCGACACGCCTCAGCAGCTTAGGACCTCATCGCTATCACGGGAACATGGTTGCGCTGTGAGATAACGGATGCCGAAATCGCGCTAACAGGCATGTCCGTTGTCCGGAGGGATCGAGCCAACAAAGGTGGTGGGGTAGCCCTCTACTTTCGTAACAACCTGCAGTGCGAACCCACACACGATTCGGAAACCGATGTACCTGACACCATTTGATGCAGCTTCCGGCTGAGAGGGAATGATCTTTGCCTAGTGGGTGTTGTTTACCGCCCACCACCGTCTTCACCTGAGATGGACTGCAACTTGTTGACTGCGTTGAGGCAGGTGATAAATAGGAAGTACAGTCACGTTCTGGTATCCGACGATTTTTAACTCACATGCTCTAGAATCCCAGGCCACATCTGGACTACACTTCAAAGCAGACCTGTAATATCTTTTTTAGATTTTCTGCTTTATGGCCACGTCACTTCGCTCACCATATTCAGGGGATATAACAGGCCATCCATATTGGACCGAATATTCAGTAATGATGATCGAGAGGGTGCTAATCGATACTCCTCTAAGGCGCAGTGCTTATGCGACTTTGCATTTCATGTACGCTTGCTATGCTGAATTTCCCGAGGACAGAACTCAAGCGACGCGATCCATAACCAGCAACGACACCTTAACTCTACTCGTTGAGGCGACCGACTGGAGTTTCCTAATCGAGGATGCACCCGTTTCGTCAGAACGTTTAACACCTTGGTTAGTGGAGCATTGGAAAGCAAAACTGTCAGTTCGAGAAACATGGCGTCGTTTATGTGGAGTAGGACACGCAAACGCATGGTGATGCGCAATGCGGCGTGGTATACCCCTAAAACCGATCCGAGTCCGAGTACCTGAAAGACATATGTTGTCCACCGTAACCGTTGTATCCAATTAGTGTGAGAGAATAAAGTAGCTTATCAACATGCTTTAGCCGAGCGATTGACTGCAAATCCTAAGCTTATGTACAAGCACGTGAATAACCTCCGCAAGATGAAAAGTGGATTTCCCCCTCTTCAAACAGCGGATGGTCTAACTCGACCTGCTAAAGATGCATCGAATGATCTGCAACAACAGTATGCACCAACAATTCATTGCATCCCGTGGTCTCCTGAATCTTTGAAATCTATGATGTCCACACCAGGAATTTTACGACTGACATCGTGATGAGAAAGTTGCTATCCATTAGCCCTCACGCCTGTGCCGGAATTAACGACATCCGCCAAAGACGCTTGCTGTGGCGGCTACTCTTTCGGCTGAACCTTTGGCGCCGCTGTTCCAGCACCGCCTTGACGCGCAGCATGTTCCTGCAATGTGGAAACACGGAATAATAACTCCCATTTACAAAGGGGGTAGTCATTCCGATCCAGCTAATTATCGACCAGTGACTCTACTACCAGTTCTTTCAAAAATTGTGTAATCTATCATTGTCGACGCACTCAAGTCTTATCTGGACGGCTTTGGTTACACTGCTAAGCAGCAACACGGCTTCCGCCAGAATCGGTCGTGCACTACCAACCTATTGTTAGCACGAGACAGCTGGACCGAAACTGTGGACGCTGCTGCAGAAGTTGATGTGCCTTACCTTGATTGATCTAAAGTATTCGACGGTTGGACCATCGTATCCTTCTCCAAAGATGTGGGGTTGCGTACCTCCTGTATTGGATCTGCAATTTTCTCGCACAAGCGTCTGGAGGTGAGAGTACGTGAATCCATGTCAGATCCAATTCACATCGAATGCGGTGTGCCACAGAGTTCGGAACTGGGGCCCTGTCTATTCTTGGTCTTCATAAACGATCTAGGGAGTCAAATTGCGTCAAACTATTTACTCTACACCGTTGACATCAACGTTTGGCGAGGGAGCAAAGATCCAGAAGACCGTATCCAGCTTCAAATCGACGTTGACCAGATTTATAGATGGGCGGTGCAAAATCGCCTTTTCTTTAATATGGCCAAATGTTGAGTGCTCCGTCTACAACACCGAATGGTTCACACATATAAGCTGGGGGGACCAGGATCTGCAACACTGTTTTCTCGAAAAGGATCTCGGTGTATTGGTCCAGGAATATCTCGGCTGCTCGGAGCAGTTCAAAAAGCCTTTAAGAAGTGGATCCAAATCGTGGGGCTTTTGCGGAGAACTTTGGGGCAATTCGGATCGTCGATTTTCCGCCAAATTCTTCCCGCTTATATACGCCTTCATGTTGAATATGCAACTCAGACACGGTACGCATGGCTAAAGCGGGATCTCACGGCCTTGGAGCTTCTACAACTTCGGGCGACCAAAATTGTCAATGGGCTGCGCCACTTGTCACGCGAACAGCGCCTCGGAGTGCTTGGGATTTTCAGCGGACCTTATCACCGTTTGTGTGGTGACCTCATCATGACTTACCAAATAGTAAACAACACTAATCACCCCAGCCATCACCTATTGAAGCTGAGTCACAAAAACCAACTGAGAAGTCATCATATCGAATTGACAGAACAATATGGTCGTTTGGAGTGTCGCAGTAACTTCTTCTCGCTTCGTGTTTGCTGCACATGGAATACCCTCTCAGAAGCTGTTATTTCATCCCCCACGTTAGCCGTGTTCAAGGCACATGTCGATATTGCACTGACCCTACTACACCATATTACGTAATCCAGACGACCCATACAAAGAGCAGAAAAACAAACCAACCCATCTGCATTTTTGCCCGAAAATCACAGATGATAATCTTGTATAGTATATAAAACGGACGGAAACGCTGTAATCGGCAAATTCACAATTTGCAGTTGTTCACTATTTCCTATTGCTATTTTTGCCTTTATTTTGCTCACCCGTAACCGATCATCCGGCGGGACATGTCAGGTATCGGCTTTCTTTTATCCGCAATATACCATTGACCGTAGGCTCCATAGATAACATAGAACTAACAGGAGGGAGGATGTTTTCGCTAAATGTTGTGTCATTCTCCACGAATGTCCCGTTGGAAGAGACTATCGACTACCTATGCGATACTGTTCGATCACATCACCTGGATGTCGACCTCTCTAACGACCGACTGAGACAGCTACATCTGATATGCACGAGATACATGCAATTTAAGTTCAATGGGTCAGTCTATGGACAGGACTGAGTTGTTATGGACTCACCGCTAGGACCACCACTAGTAGATGTGTTTATGGGTAAATTGGAAAACAGCTATCTCAACGGAGTTATTATTAACTTAGTCTACTACGCGCGTTACGTAGACGAGATATTTTGCATCGCAGATAGTCGTCTGTGCACAACAGAACTATTGATGCAGTTCAACGGCTCACGATAACATACAGTTCACCCTGAAGTCTGAATGCAACAACGCCATGTCGTTTTTAGACATTCAGATGAGCGGAAGACCGGGCGGGTCGGTCAAACGGAGTTTTCACAGGAAGGCAACGTGGAACGGGCAAAACACACATCTTGTCAGCTTCATCTCACTTAGTCAGAAACGGAAACATGTTCGATGTCTGACTGAGCACACAAGAAAGATATGTAGCGAGGGCACACTCGCGGACAAGCTAAACTTCGTTATCCGGTTATCCGGAGAAGCTCGTTCGGAGAAATATGGCGTCTCCAGAAACAATGGGTGAATAGGTTTCTGTGAAAAAGAAACCGGTCTGTCAATGGCCACCCTTCAAGCGGGACGGGATAGCGAGCAATGTCTAGAAGGCTTTATGAGGCCATTTCTTAAATCTACTACGCAGCAAGCTTGCGGTTAAGCTTCAGTTAAGTGCTAATTATGAACCAGCAACTTAGGGACAGAACTACGCGGTCAAGCGTTTCCTTTTATATTTACTCTTTCTCTTGTTCGTGTCGATCAAAATATATCGGAAGAACCATCAGGAGACTGTCTGAGAGAGCCGGGGAGCACTGCCCAGCTTTGCTTTATAGCGGATTAACTAGAACATTGACAAGCGCCGTGTGTGTTCTTCTGGTTGACTTAAACCGCCGGCTCGATGCACACCAGGCGTTCCATCCTATCTGCTCATACATGAGCGCTTTGATGTCGCCTACTGACAGCGTCCGAAGCAACCGCCATTCGGCTTCATGATCCTAACCTATGCGCACATAAGAAATTTACCCAGTCACTCACCCGACGCTGACATATTGTCTGGCTAATACCGCACACACCCTTGATCACTGTGGGGCCAATCACCAAGCTTGGGCACTTAGTCCATCTAGACTTCCGAACATAAACTCTTGTCTGCTGTTTACCTTTCCATGTCATTAATTCGTGGTGTATTAGCCTGATGAAGAACCACTGAAAACAACAGCTTTGCTCGCTAACTCTCTCTGATGTATACGCCTGTGTTGTTTTATCAATTGAACTCTTAATTAGTTACATTCAAATCCCCTACTCATGAGTATATTGTAGATTAGCTAACTTACCTAAGTTATTAAGGCAGCGGACCCAGTACTGGCGCAGCTTGTACGCTTGACTTGTGATGGAAAAGTCGAATAGATATATCAAGTTTTATACGATTAACAACTTGTCGATACTTTTGCTAAATTGGTGCATAGGTCTGCAAGCGCATACTCCGGTTGGTAGCATGTTCTGTACATAGTAGGAAAAAATTTGCAGATCTGCTGATCCTGGTCCTGACCTTACCGTCAACGTCAGCAAGAGAACAACTTTTTACCATAGAGGGTGGGTCATTCAAATGGTTCGTAACACTTGCTCAACAAGCACAATGCCCAGTGTGCCACAGTCTAAAGACCTATGTGGCTCGTGTTCCAAAGTTGTCAAGCGGAGCATTCCGTGCTGTAACTGTTGCAAGATTTTCCATGCGCGAGGTCTCCGAGTTAAATTTAGTCGGTCCAAGTTATTAAACACACCAGATTCTCTATGGTTCTGCGTATAATACGCATTTATTCTAATGATAAAAAGCGTGCTTCTATTATCTCAGAAGTACGACCAGCTATTAGCTATCACAATCACCACGGTTGAGATAAGCAAAGCGGACTGTGCAACCCAAGCGTCCCCAGTAAGTGCTGCTCCTATCCTAGTAACACTAAACGAAACGACACCAAGAGCTCAGAAAATCAACTGCTGTTCCAATACCCCACGGGGCCCACTTGACCAATGCGGTTCCCAGTGCGATCGGAGTAACTACACGTAAGGCTACTTCCAACCTCCCGGCGGAGTACGTAGAAAAAGAGCAAGCCGGTACTAGCAAAAGTTGGGTTACCGTTGCTTCCAAGAAGAGCCGCCATTTAAAATTGATATCACCCCCAACTGGATCAGAAACTGAGGAGCGTAGCCGAGTTCTTTTGATGCAAGCACCACCAGTTTCCTGCGGTACATCACTGGGTATCTCAATCACTAACCGCGACATATCGAAAGATGTAAAGAAACAACTACCTGTACTGAGCGTACTGTGCTCCCATATCCCAGAATCAAAGTCGACATCAATGAGAGGCAGGCAGTTGGATGATCTCAACCAGTGGGACATTATTTGTAATCTAATCGGAGTTGTACTGAAACCTGTACACTTGGTGTGTATTACGCGGCACCCCAACTCTGGGCATTACGGAGAGGCAAGACTTCTGCGCGTTGTGCTGAACTGCATCACTGAAGAGAATCAGTGCTACTGTCGACAGGCAGACTCAGCAATGAACACTGCTCCATCCGTATCTTTCCAGACATTTCATGCGACTGGCGTTATCTAGTTACCCGCACCGGAAGTGTACTTCAATCAGAACCATTCTTCACGGGGTTCCTTAAACTGAAGCCTGTGATGAGCAGGAAATAATAACCCATGATAAAGAACAATGGTGTTATATTCGTGAAACACTGCTTGGTTCATGTGCTAGCGAACTACGTGTCACAACTGCATACCTTACCGAACTACAAAGGAAGTGGCCCGGGAGTGTTGAAGATGGTCCTACAGTCAAAATATATGGTAGCACGGCGCTTAAATGCTAGTACATGTTCCGTTGCAGGCTACCATCTGAGCTTCAGCTGAAGACAGTCGACGATATGCCTCCTAGAGATATGTCACTCAAAGAACCAAACGCAGTAGGATCTATAAAAGGACAATGCACCAGTAGTGCTTCTAAAGAGCTTATGCAACCTGTAGAAAATGATATTGCCCAGACATCTTGCGCTGTACGTAGAATATTAGACACGGGACTAAGTACGCAGACGATAAATAAGACGTTAAACCATTCTCCAATACACACCGAAAAAACGATTAGTCGTCGGCCACTCACTGGTCGTCGGAACTTCACGTATAAGTTGCACAACCTCAGAAATCTTGCTTAAATCTGAGAAACTTTCACGTATGTGCACTAACGCCCAAGGAATCATCAGTAAACTTACGGGACTTTGGCTACGTCAGGTTACGAATGCTTGGGGCTTAATTTCTATTACCGAAACTTGGTTGCACCAAGAGGTGACTGATGCTGAGGTTGAGATAGCCGGAATGTCACTCATCCGGAATGACCGCCCCAGCAGAGGTGGGATCCTTCTACACTACCGCAGCGACCTGCAATGTGCAATAGTTGATGATCTGGAAATTCACGTTACTGACTCATTCTGTTGTCCTCTCCGACTAAGACACATCGACGCATGTCTCGTAGCTGTCGTTTACCGCTTCCAGCGTCCACTCCGGAAATGAATTCCTGCTCGATACGACTCCTGAACAGAGTAACACACAATTAGGTACATCCACATTCTCATCTCCGGGGACTTCAATCTACACGATCTGGAGGTATCGGCATCACACAGTGAACAGTTCAAAGCAGACTTGCATGAACTTATCGCTATTATTCCCTTGTACAATCATCGCAATACGCCCACTAGATTCAGGACAGCAAACAAACCGTCCATGCTGGACCTTGTGCTCACGAATGAAGAGCTCACAGCTGACACGTTATTGATGCATAGTCCATTAGGTCTCAGTGACCATGTAGTAATAACTTTTGACTATGTGTGTTATGCAGAGTATCCATCTGAACACTCGGAACTAACTCGTACGTTCACGCTCTATCACGTCTTGAAAGAACTCGTCCACGCATCTGTTTGGGAATTCTCTAACAAGTACCCTTGACAACCTTTGGACAGCGTTCGTTGAAAGACTCGGCGACATCGTCAACAGATCAGCAGAGACCGTCTCTTCGTCCCGCAAAAATGACTTCAATACTATGGAGCAGAACTCGAAAATACATAGCGATAAGTGATGCAGCATGTCGTGCCTAGAAGGTTAACGTCGACTCAGACTTGGGACAATTTCCTGACCCATCGCAATCATTGCACTGCAATTGTCCATGAGGACAAAGTAACTTATCAACAGTGCCTAGCTGAAAAATTCCTGGCAAACAACAAATTACTGTATAGGCGTGTCAACAATCTTCGTAAAGTGAAGCTTGGAATCCCTCCACTTTGCACGACAGGCGGTAGAGTACAAAACGCCGAAGAAGCAGCTTATGCTCTGCGGCTACAATACGTCCCAGTTTTGAACTCGCATTCACTACCTATCGCATAATGTCATGCACATTACCGACTCCATTGTTTCACACATAATTTCCTACCCGTCAATTTGGCTTGGGTAGTTACTCTCACTGCGCGATCATAGTTCTCCGGGAGCAGACAACATCCCCTCGAAAGCACTGAAGACTGCAACCACCAAGCTAGCTGAACCACTGTCACAGTTCTTCCAAAGGTACTTCAATGAACAGAAGCTCCCCACTATGTCGAAGCTTGGCATTATCAGTGCACATTTTTAATGGTGGCAGCCGTTCAGAGCCTGCCAACTATCGCCCGGTGACTCTCCTCCCTTTGCTCGCGAAGTTGATGGAAGCGGTCGTCGCTGAGGCTCTACTGGACCATCTAGAAAAATGCAACAACTTGGCACCGGAGCAGCATGACTTCCGTGAACACCGGTCATGCAACATCAACCTGTTGATTGCGCGAGATAGTTGGACGTAACTGCCTGGTGATGGGGTTAGCTTTGACGTCATCGAACTGGACTTCTCCAAAACTTTCGATCGCCTGGATCACCGCATCCTTACTTCACCGGCTAAAGAGCTATGGAATTGGAGATCCCGTTTTTGGTTGGATTAACAATCTTCATCACCAACCGAAGCTTCAAGTGCGTGTTATGGGATCATTCTCTAACCCGATTGAGGTGGAATCTGGTGTCCCACAGGGCTCAGTGCTGGGACCGCGCTTATTCCAGGTGTTTACCAACGACTTTGCAAGAGCTGTCTCCTCGAATTTCCTGCTTTTCGTCGATGACGTCAAAATTTGGCGGAGGAATAGTAACAATGAAGATCACGGTCTACTCCAACATGACCTAGATTGCATTTAGGAATGGTGAACTAGGAACCTGCTTCAGTTGAACATAGCTAAGTATAAGATTATCCACCTGCGTCACTAGCCGGTGAGCGCTTAGCAGTTTAGAGGCCACACCTTGCAGAAGGCCTCACAGGAGCGTGACCCAGTGTAGTGAGAACGACAAGACAGGGGGGTAGACGTTTATTGCACACCGAAAATGGGCACATTAGGGTCTCGCGCGCGCCATCGAATATCGACTAGATTTCCGTCCCACAACGCAACACAGGTACGAATGTTAGAGACGAGCCAGTCCTTTCGCCGCGGGAGCTCTGACTTGGAAGATCCGCCTTCTTGTTTTCGCTTCGATCTCCGCTTCTCTGCACTCGATTTGGATCGGCCAGGGGTCGTTCGAGAGCTCTCGACTTGCTTGTTCTGGGCTGTGTCAAT
>OX104066.1:96909774-96993612 GCA_944474145.2 Dicrocoelium dendriticum
TATCCGAGACAATCTCGATAAGAATGAAACAGTTATGTTATGTTGACCTCGGTCGTGATGTAGGTCACGCGACTCAATTACACGATGTGAGGATGTGGTGTCCAAGGCAATTTCGATAAAACTAGGTTTTATTAGGTTGACCTCGGATTTAAGTACACGTGCACGTGGTGATGAAATCTTCCGTTCCGAAGATAGTGTAACGGAATCAAAAGTGCATGTGCAATGCGACCTCACAAGCCCGTGTGGTCCACCAGGCTTCCTTGTCAGCACGTAGGCTCCGCTTTAGTTCATGCCTAATAGTTCTTTTGATCACATTGTGTTCAGAGCCAGCTGGGAGGTTCCTTCTAGACTACAACAGGTTTACCGACCTCTCGGATATCCTGTGACTGATGCGGTGACGCTTGGTTGTGCCACAAGCAGATGCTGCTGCGTCGTGCATTGCGGCCGAGATACTATTCCACTGAAGCTCAGTGTCATTAGAACAAGACAGCGAAAGTTCGGTACGCATTGCGTCTTGATAGGCTTGCCTGACCGAGAGCTGACAATTTCTCAGTTGCCAATCGGAGATGCTTGGTGCACCTCCCTGTAAAGTTCATGGAGAAACGACAGCGTAGCAAGGCATGATCAGGGTCGACACAGGTACTCCAGTACGAGCGACAATCCAGGATAGAACCACGCCACCTGTAACTTATGGCTATGTGGTCAATTTGGGTGCATCGCTGGCCAGCTACAGGAGGACGCCAAGTGGCACTTCCGCGCGCACTGTGTCTAAAAGCAATGTTAGTAAGAAACAACTGGTGCTCTGCACACAGTTGCAGTAGATGCTCACCGTTGTCAGTCCGTTCGGACTTAAGCCCATAATTACCACCCAGCTGAGCTTCTGAAGTGCTCAAAATGTCGTACGTGTTGTGAAAGATTCCTTGAGAGGGTGCATTCTTACTCCAGTAGTTGCCATCATGGAGACCGGAAGGAGAGTAAAAGGGATGGGCGCACAGTGAGTTGGGGGATCACGAACCGCTTTACGAATTAGGATAGCCTTGGTTTTGAGAGAAGCGGTGGATCCATTTGTAGATGTTTAAGGTAAAGATGCCTTTTTTGCGTCTTGCGTCTTTGGAAAGTTATTGATAACTCTGACTATAGCCATTTTTTACATGAATCCCTTGAGATTTTGGTTCTGACCCAGCAATCTGTGCCACAGCCTCGAACATGTAGGGCTTGCCGCTTGGTTGGCCGTTAGTTTTGCTACCTATCTGATAAGCAACCGGCGTGTTGCATTGTGGCGCTTGTGGCCTATTTTACACTAATTTATGCTCGACGGTAATTTTGGCTTTTATAGGTATGTTATCCACAGGCTCATTGTCTGTATACTATCCACCCAGTGACTAGGCAAACTTCGAATATCCTGAACTTTCACTGTTGATGGGGACAACGTTTATATGATTTTGAAGACTATTATGAGAAATCTCATCCAAAGGCTGAACTGGGTAATTGTTAAACATACTGTTTATTCCTTGGGTAGCTGTTTTGGACGTACTAGATGGTGCCGATCTAATAGGTGCAACACCCACGTTGGGTGGTACATTGGAGTGGCTATTGTCATGGTCCACTTCGGCATTTAGGCTTACGTCGCTGTACATATTTACAGAAGTATGTTCTTTCAGGCCTACCAGAGATCGTCTACTTCGAATCACTTCTCTCTGGAGTGGTGTCGCATCGTGTTTAAGGATTATCCTTTCGAAACTGGGTCTTGCGGCTATAAGACTTTGAGAGCGAATGATCTTTTCGACATTTGCTTCGCCAGAGAGCATGAACACCTAGTCAGCAATGCTTCAACGAGCTCTTCTTTACTCGAACGGATGTACAACGTATAGACCGTAAGTTGCTGGCTTTAAGTAAACCTTTTCTACGGTTTAGATTTTAACTTTATCAGGTACTTTGAACGCGACTACATTTTTTCGACAGCGTATACGTTCACAAGCTTCTGATGCAACTGCAGAGGTGAAGTGCAAGTGCTCTAGGTTAGCTTTATCAGGCGTACTACACAAGTAGGAGAAGGGACGCAGCATGTTACAGAAGTCGTTCATTGCCGAGAGCTTTTCATTGATGGATTTGACGTCCTTTTTAATCCGATCAACTCTGTTGTTTACTTCTGTAGGACTGTTGATAGTGGAGGCTAAACGATCTTTGTGAATTTTAAGGTCCTTAGATCCTGAAGACTTCATGGGCATCACTTCTACTGGACTGCTTGAACTAGCTATATCGGACCATTTGGAGATGTTTCAGATTAAGCCCAAGTAACAGACTAGAAATTAGGATCAACTTTACTTATCTTGTGGTTTGCATTTGGAACAAGCTTCCCTCTACTACCGTGTTTAGAGCTCCAATCTAGAACAGCGGCTCTACATCGACTTGCCTCATTTCACTTAACTTTAGGTCAATGCTCGAACTTCCAAATATTTGACAGTTAAAATTCGCATCACCTAGATATTAGTGAAATAATATCAGGTGATTCCAGGCAATCGAAAGCTAAGAACTCATAACAGGGATACAAACATTAGGTAGTGTAACTATTTACTATGATGGCTCGAATGCGATAGTGCTCTAGGCTTTAAGATAACACTGGCTATATGTGAAAATAGCCTAAGACTCATGAAATATGCATGTTTAAGCGGTCGTTAATTGTGGTTGCGAGTGGTCGGTCGGCAAAACACTTGCCGATGGGACACTGTGCTATTTCACAATAAACCTAATCCAAGAATCATCCATTTTCTCCGTGCTGCAGTCTAATACCTCTGTGATACGGGCACGATAGCTCGTAACATTCAAATTACCTCCACCAGAAGTACACGCACAAGGCATCCGCATCAGCAAGTCACACCGTCGCTGTGCTGTCATGTAGTCTCGTGGGCTACTTGGATGACCTTTTTATTCCCCATCACATGCTTTATACCTAACGTTTTTTTCTTTGTGATCCTGATGAAATCACTTTTTTGTTTTTGCATATTTTCAGTTTGGAATGGCTGTTGGACCGGCAAGACGTGATGATACATAGGGTTGGTGACCTAAAACTTTTGGGCAGCGAGGAAGATTACCAGAAAGTGATGATATTTTTCGCTGAAGGTATTTTCATTCATGTGAGGTACCCCTGCTAGTTATCCAGATGTTTGGCAAAAGCATTGAAGTTCGACAACAAGTTATTGCGACAGCGACTGTATACTTTAAACGATTTTACAGTCGGTAATGCCTTTTCTAATCATATTTCAAAGTAACTCGCTCAAAACAATTGATCCATGGCTGATGGCCGTCTCTTGTTTGTTTCTGGCGTCTAAAGTTGAGGTGAGCTCTATGTGCACTGAACTTGAGCCTTATTTGCCTTTTAGGAGTTTGGCGTACTTTCCCAGAAGAATCTCCTCGCATCTTGCAGAAATGTAGGTGCGTATCCATATTGCGGTTTTTTAGAGTTTTATGTGATTAGTACACGCTCACTATTCCGCTTACTTTCCTGACGGTTTTGGTTACCCATACCGTGCTCAAGACATCCTTGAATGTGAATTTATCCTATTAGAGGCAATGGTAAGTTTTGTGTTCCGTTTTCCTTTATTGTCTGTTAGCTCGAGCTACCTTGTTCCTTCCCATATTTGTTTATTGCCTTTCTCGTCCTTTTCACGTGGACCCCAACTTATTATGAGTTGGAGTTTCAGGCCTTTTCACTGCAGTTTACTTTACAATTGGCATCTCGCTTCATCTTTCCTGATGCACCCGTGTAAGCGATGTTAACAAGTACAGCAAAAATTTCCCACTTCAACGTTACACCTTCGCCACTGTGACTACATATTCTCTGTTCCTTGATTTTACTGTAGTACTCCATGACCTATTTATACCCTACTTCGGATGCGGTCCCAGTGACCAGAATAACCCGTCTGTTGTAAATTAACTCAGTCCAGGGTGCGATGGCGTGTCACTATCAGAACGCACATGTATTCCAAATTCCAAAGGTGGGCTAACGTGGTTGTCTCACATGGTCTCGGTTCGGATATGTTCCCTATTTTCTTCCATACTGGAACACGTGCTTCAGTTTGAGAGAAATCGTATTCCCTGTCCTCTCAGGATTCCAAAGAAACTTAGTAGTCGTGGATATGATAGCATCGCCTGGACGGCTTTCTTGCAGTTTTCACTACCCTGTCTTTTTATCAACCTTACGCCACGAATAGATTACCAACACTCGCACCTTTAACATATGGTCCGAACGGTCGCAGAGTAGTTCAGATGTCAGTTTGCAGTCCATAGGTCACCAATTTGAGACTGTCAGTTTTGTCATTTACTTCACTCCAGTATAGCGCCTACAGGGCATGTGCAACGAATTAAGACATATATGCTTGGAGGCATCCGGTTCCGGATTCGTTTGTCACTGTAGCCTCCATAGGACAGCCGCAAGACGCCTGCGCCTAGAGGGCGACTATGGGTGGTTTGCACTGCACCACCCACGGTTTCACCCACACACCCCATATCCAGTGTAAACCCGAAGAATTAGCTTTGGAAGAATGCGGCTGGAAGCCGTTTTTTAACGGAGCCGGTCCACCCTCCTCCACAGGCGAACGCACGCACGCTGTATTTGGGGAATCAAGCGCACACAAGGCAGTGGTTGGACCGTAGTCCGCTCCACACTGGATGGACACTCTAGCGCGGCCATAGGGACCGTGCACTCCTTTATCCTAGCAACGATTCATAGTCTACTGGAGCCATTGAATGAGGTGGAGCGTGTTAGGTAGGTAGGCACCTTGTTAACATGCACCTCAAGCGCAGCTACACCGGGGATGTCAAACAACACCCAATCACTTGGAATGACAATATCAGCTAATAGTTATCGAATGAAGCACACGGCTACATCGACTTAACTCTTCGCTAAATGAGCATATGAAATGAATAGGTTATCAACAACTCCGCGATAATTTTTAGACGTCAGTAAATGATCTTTTAACAATGCTACTAACTAGAAAAAATTTAACCAATATAATCACAATCTGCTTAAGCGACGTATGTAAGTAAAAAGAGATTATTCATACAGACATCTAAGTGACTTAACAAAGTAAGCATTACCAAAATATAGCAGACCAACCACCTGAAGTAAAGAAACCCAGAATGCAAGCGTGACGTTAGTAAACCGAATATAACGTACCTACCAACGCTGCGCATACATGGTTGGCGGCATCCGCTTCCGGGTTTGCCTGTCACCGTGGCCTCCTTAGGACAGCCACAGAACACCTGCGCCTAGTGCGCGACCGTACGTAGCTTGCGCTATACCAACCACGGTTTCAACCACACACCCCATATCAAGTGTAAACCCGAAGCAATAACACCTGAAGACATGGGGATGGGATCCACGTTTCGTCAAAGGAGCCGGCCCACCCTCCTCCACAGGCACACACAAGCATGCTGTATTCGGGGAATCAAGCACACACAAGGCGTTAGCTGGACCGTAGTCCGTTCCACACTGTATGGATCCACTCTTCGAGCTTAGCACGGCCACAGGGACCGTGCACCTCGTCCCCCAACAACGATTCACAGTCTCCTAGAGCCATTGATTGAGGTGGAGCGTGTCAGGTAGGTAGGCACCTTGTGAACATTCACATGACGCGCAGTCACACCGGTGGTATCAAACAATTAACAGAATTTAATAGAAAGCAAATACGCAATATTGACACCGAGTATGTAGTGGAGTTATAAAATTGGACAAACCAAATAAATTGGAATGAACTTTATCCAGATTAGAAAGACCTTGTTTAAGTGTAAGTTGGTTTAGCGGTCAAGAAGCATCATGAATCCAACCTCAACCTCAGCATGGGGATGAGACAGCGCAAGTTACTCATGGTCATTCTGTACGCTCAGACTTCCTGTAGGCGTTCATGACCACAGTGACCGGCAAATTCAGTAACGGATGCCACTAATCTTATCTTCATAGTACGTCTGGTGGTTTGATATGTTTGCAGGATGAATGTTTTGCACTAACCTGCAATACCGTTCGCTGATCTATTTGGCCTGCCCAACCTAGAGAAATCCGGATGGTTCCAGCAGAGCGCACAATCATTACTTATGCTCTTCACCTAGGTGCTGTTATATTAAATGAATGTTCCACAAAGTACTTTAGTTTCTGCATATTTTTTTCGCTTTCAAAATTCGTCTGTTGTTCCTTTTATTCCCATGGCCCTTGAGTGTTAACGTTGATGTTTTAAAAACGCAATAATAATAACGCTAGTAGTAACCATAATATCCATATTTCTCAGCAACGTGACACTGTCCAGTGAATCGAGTCTCATCATTACGTATAGTCTTCATTCCGAACTGTTCTCGCAAATTGGTTGTTCATTAGTTGGGGGAATTTTGCTTCAGTTTACAGTCATATATCAATAGCGCTCCAAAAATGCATCGTTCGTTGGTGACAATCGGGTTTTCACATCTTCGTGCTCTAATTCCCCGAAATCAGTGATGGTACTTACAGCAGTTTGGCGTTATTGAACTGTGCTACATACATTATGTGACCATCACTCTCTTATCAGGAGCTTTAACTTTGATTTCATTCGGTTGTCCTAGCCAACTTGAAATTTCACCTTCTCTTCACTCCAGTAATCTGGTCCGTTTTTCTGAGCTGGTTATATACAATAAATCTTGGCTGTTGAACTTGTTCCCACTCCTAGCGATTTTATTTTTCCTCTTATCTTACAGGACTGCTCGTTAATCGTTTTCCATCCTTATCGCCCGCTGGTGCAGTTTTGCGAGGAGTTGCGACCACAGTTGCACGAGTTAGCCGACTTGTTACTGGAACGTGCTTGGTAAGTATTCATCCCATTTAAACACGTGACGTCGTACAATTTAGGAAAACAGTAGCTAGCAATTCTGAGGAAATTAAGTGGAACGCAAGCGGAATACCAGGGGAGAGTGGTTAAGAAAAAAGTGCAAAAGTAATCGGGATGGATGAAAGAAACCGAATGTAGGTGCACTATTTAGCCCAGAGCTGCACCGTCTCAGATAGGATGTCTAATGATTTGGTTGGCCCATCCTGAGGTCCCTGTCTTTGCTGACGGCATGTATAAGCCTGGTCAAACCCCTAGGTCCTTTTCACACCTTTCTACCATGGTATCGACTGATCGGCTCGCCATTCCACCTAGTTAGCTACAGCGACTGCACACTAAGAACTTGAGAGCTAAGCGGTTCCAATTTCATAGACGCTCCAGTGCAACACTAGAGGGATTTTTCCAAACACCAACTAGTGGATTTCACCATTGCACACCAGACATGAGTAATATTCATGATGCACCGCTAAAGACTGCCACTCTTTTGACTGCTAGACTGATTTCCCACCATATGCTTAAATGATTTTGACTATACAATCCACATACGCTTTGTTGGTAAATGTGGTAACCTCGGTTCTGTGACTACCATAGGTGACGCAATACAAACTTAGTTGAACCAACCAAGTGCTATCCTTGGCTGTTGGGGATAGCTGGAGCAGGCTGCGTGTCTCAGTACTACAACAGAAACCTGTGGTTTGGAGAGGGGGAGCACGTGACCAAGCGGGCGGAGCTTTTCATCAACCTATCCAGAAGCTCTTGCACATAGGATGTCTATATCTTGCACGTACTCCAGGTTTATCGGTTAGTTCCGTGGGAGAATTTCAATTCCAGCAGAGACTGTGATGTCAGCATCATTTATGCTTTTTCCAATCACAAGGTTGGCATCAGGTGAGAATGTAGGACCACACATGTGGTGTTCTGGATGCCGCAACGCTCTGTCCGCTGCATCAGGCGCGGTTGATAGGAGTGTAGGTGCTGCTGCCCAGGCCTTCTGGTCTTATTCCTTCTTATGCTTCGTCATTTTTATAATTCTGTTCCAGTGTGATTTTTCCCCCGCTTTCAAAGTTCTAGTTCTCGGCCATCCTTCCTCTTGCCTCGATAGGCGCAAATCATCACTCATACTTCGTCAAAAAGTCTGTGTCCAACCATTCGGACACCCCAGTCCATTCACTTCCATTTGGAGCTCTCACTTTTCGTTGATGGCATGCAACATAGATACTTGTCGAAAAAGCGGTTAACAGCTATCACTTGCCAGAACATAAGAGACCCCATCAGTTGGTGTCTGATGCTTATCGGAAGGCCACTATAAAGACTGAAGTTCTGTGCTCACTCTACGATCCCTTTCATGTTATACCGACGGCACTTTCTCAAATCTTGGTCAGGCCGGCGTAGGTTTTATTGATTCCTCGGGCTGAAGCCGCTCTGGTCACTAAATTCCAATCAGTGGTTGGATGTGCACCGTCAGATTACCTGGCTTATTCAAAGCTTCGAAATCATGCGGGGACCATAGGTGTTTGTTTAACTTCGTTTCCTGCGCATCTACAGAATGATCTACTGACTCCGTGAAAGATGACTTCTATCATCAACTTAAGATGCTTCTTTCATACAGAAGTGCACATATTGTGGTGCTCTTTGGTGATCTGAACGCTCAACTTGTAAATATGTTTACTGTTGAACTGCATCTGAGTAACCAACACAACAAAGGCTCCGGTAATGCTAACGTGAAGATGCTGTTCTGTTTCTCACGAACGCTAATTTCCGACACATCATCCACCGCAGGGTTATTTGGTGCCCACCAGCCTTGGACATTCCATGGGTGCAGGTCGATCCCACCGTGGTCAGTTACCTTTGGAGCACAGGTGTGAACTCCGATCATGCATTTGTGTGTGTGCTGCCCTTTACTTGCGTTTCGATGGACGCCCGCGACAAGATTATGGGCATTAGACAGTTGCTAAATGAAGAAGCCAGCTATTCTTAACGATTATCAAAATACGATGGCATCTGAACACAGTGTTTAGGAGCACTGGTTACATTTGTAGTGTCGTATGACGAATCCATTTGCTAACCTCAGCAATAGTAGCCGACACACTCCGGCTGAAAGAGAAAACGACGAGACTCACAAAGCTCTTAGCACAAAGTTGTATGCTAGCTTGCAAAGGGACCATGAATCCTGGTCGTCTCATCCTGTTTCGGACATGGAAACTGCCATATCGGATGAAAACCTCAAAAAAATTACATGGTAATCGTCTGATCGGCCCTTAGCCTAGAGCTAACGAGCTCGTCTCGTAATCTTGCGGCACGGGTTCGAATCCAGGTAGGGGTGGGTGTCCTCGCGGTACACGCATCCCGCGTGGGACTGGTTGTGGTCGCACGGAAGCGAAGCGCCGTTACGGCGTATAGCTGACACATTATTATTATTACTATTATTATTATTATTATTATTATTATCGTCGGGAAACGGGCAACACGAGACATGTTTTTCATCATCAAGGCAAGTCCTAAGTTGTTATTGTCCCTCCTTAATAAGCTGAAAGGTCTAAAGATGCATGTGCGCACTTACTTAGACCCAGCAGACAGAAACTCAACTCTGCAATGCTTGAACTAAAGCGACGCACGGACGTTGGAGAAACAAATCCCCGTACTGTAACTTTTCGGGTTTTCACCCGGATTGCTCTACGAATCCGGATCAACAGGTTTCTGATGTTTCAGGCGTGCCCAGCGGTTCCTACCGCTACGTGCGCGTAGCCTTTACTAACGTCTGCAGTCTGATGAACAAACGCGATGAGCTGTGTTACTTTGTAACTTCTCAGTGACCAGGCGTATTAGGCCTTGCTGAGACAGTTAAACTCCGACGTAACCGCCCAAGAAGTGGAAACCAGTGGCTACTCGTGCTTCCGCCGTGATAGACCATCAAATGTTCGCGGTGGCATTCTGCTTTATATGAGGTCTTTCTTGTGTGTGAGACTAGTGGGCACCTACCGAAGCACTGTTGATTTATGTGAACAGTTATGGTGTTCGATTCACCTCAGACGCTGCGAGATGTTCGTGGTCGCTGTATATCGCAGTCCACTGAGCTGCTGCTTACACTGGTTGCAGCATGTCCGCAACCACATGAATCGTCCGCTGTTCCTACTCATGGGTGATTTCAACTTACGCCTGAGGCTGAACTTCTCCCCGGCCATTGTGAAGTCGAGAGGAAGTTTTCGGAGTTATTTGAAACTGGGGCCACACAGCACATCAACCAACCGTCGCGCATAACTGCGCACACAACTCCATCGTGCTTAGATCTGCTTTTGACCGGCTGTGAGCAACGTGTGCATGACATTTGAGCCTGGGAGCGAGTGACCAGTCGATGATCATAGGTAACTTGTAACTGCCGCTGCCGTATTCTCCTCCGCTGGCGCCGGCCTTCAACTATTGGAAGGCGGACTTTGATTACCTCACTCGAGCAGCGAACCAGATGGACTGGTCTTTATCTCAGGACTCGTCTATTGAAACCTGTTGGACTATCATTAAAGAGGGAGTGAAATCGTTGTGCGCCCGATTTGTACCCCTCAAATTTCGGAGGGGTTGGGCCAGTCAAACCACATTAGTGCGACGAGGAGTACAGCAAACTGGCCCGACGACGACGCAGACTATGGAACAAATTCGTGTTATCTGGCTCTGACGAGGATTACAAGGCGTACAATGTACAGCGAAATCTCTGCAACGGCGCGAAAACAAAAAGCACAGAAGCTTCGAAGAGCAGCTTGCAACCACCGCAACAACTGCTCCCAAGAGGATCTTCGCCTACGTGAAGCGGCGCCTGAGGCCTGCAGGCAATGTGCCAGTGTTGGAAGGCTCATATGAACAGCCCCTAACCTCGAGCACAGATCATGCGTCCGCATTGGCGACGCACTTCGCTTCCGTATTTCCAAGTTACCAGGTGTCTGCATCGACTTCGACGAATACCGGTCCCGCCGTACTAGACTGCCTGGATTGCAGTATTGCAGATGTACGCAAACTTCTGTCAAGTCTTGACGGGACGAAATCTGCCGGACCATATGGACACCACCCACTGATCCTCAAGTCCCTATGGGCCATCATCTCGCCTTCTGTAGCTGAGCTGTTCAACAGGTCACTATCCACTGGTCTATTACCGGGGGACTGGAAATGCTCATTCGTAAAGCCAATACCAACGGGTGGTAACCAAAACAAAGTGGATAACTACTGACCGATCTGTCTGACCCTGTTTTGGCAAAAACGCTTAAGAAGATCGTGAAGAAGAGTCTTCTGCAGCTTCTCGAGTTTAAAAACCTCTTGACGCCCGCACAGCATGGTTTCGTTAAAGGTCGCTCGTGCAGCACCAACCTATCGTTGACGAGGCACGAATGATTGCAAGCGCTGAACCAAGGCAAGTCGGTAGACATCATTTACATTGATTTCAGTAAGGATTTTTGCAAGATGAATCATACAGTGCTCCTCGACAGGCTGTGTGTGCGGTGTTGGTGGCTCGCTGCACCGATGGATCAAGAATTTCCTTGTTGCTCGAAACTGGAGGGTCCAGGTCGACAACCATTTGACCGACTGGTATCCATCGAGCAGTGGCGTGCCCCAAGGCACTGTACTGGGACCGAGTTTGTTTCTAATCCATGTAAACGATGTGCCTCAGCTACTCCATTCACTTTGTGCGTTCACACGTAACTTGAAGGTATGGAGAGTTATGCGCACACCCAATGACTGTGACCTGCTTCAGCAGTACCTCGAACGCCTCTCCACGTGGTCTTCAGAGGTCAACCTTCCCATCAACCCAGTCAAGTCGCTGTGACTGGGTAAGTCTGAGCACAGTCGAACCTACACGGTGGCCGGTCAACCGTTGCATCTCGCGCCTTTCTTGCGAGCCCTCAGTGTACTCTCACGCTACGACGTAAAGTCCATGGACAACACGAATGAGCTTTACCAAAACAGCCTTGGTATGCTTTGGGCGCTCAGGCGCAGCTTCAGCATTTGGTCCGAAGAGATTGGCACTCGCCTCTTCGTCTCAACAATACGACCAATGCTAGAGTATGGCTCTCTCGCGTATTGTCCTATCACCCGGGGTGGGGTAGAAAAGGTTGAGCGAATGCAGCATGTGGCCACCAGGCTGATTCCCAATTTACAAGGAGTGCCACACGAAGACCGGTGTAAGAAACTAGGGCTTTACACTCTAGCTTATCGTCGAGTGCGGGTTGTCCTCATCAGGACGCATCTGGGCGATTACCCCATGTTGAGACCGCTGCTTCATCTGCGCACACCAAGCCGCCCACGAGGACATTGGTACAACCTTGTAGTACCGGATTTGAAGCGGGTCGCTCACCAACTCTGTTTCAAACGTAGAGTGGTGAATGTATGGAACGACCTGCCGCAGCACGTAGTTGAGGCCAAGTCGGTGTCGGAATTTAAGAAATTTCCGAACAAACACTGCAGATATAAAATGTATCGAGCGCATCCCAACATAGCGGTTAGTTGTCCCTGAGTGACATTAGATTCATCTACACAGAGATACCTCTTCTTGTTGCTTTCAATCAGTAATCATCATCATCGTCAGTTGAAGGTGGAAAACACACCTCAGCTAATGTGCTGCAATACAAAAAGGTAAGATGCAAGCTGCACCACAAAAATTCAGAAGTATGTAATATATTGTTACATACTATATTATGCAATTCGTATGAGATCGGAATTGAAGGGGTATCTAAAACGGAGCGGCACGAACAGAGAAACTTACAACACAAACACAACTGGGACTGGCTCTTCGCCTTATAGGCAAGGGTGTCCAACCAAACGTGTTCATCGTCCTTGGGACCCCAGCCGGGCAGTCGTGATGCACCAACCGACGCCAACTTCGAAGTGAAGGTTTTTATTTCTCTCGACAAAGTCATCGCTCAGCCGCCCCTCCTCTTTTTCCAACCATACCCCTGACCCGCAAACAATGCACGTCGCGGGAGTCAGTGTGCTGGCATGCGCAACACGTGGCCCAGCCATCGGAGCCTGTTGTGTGATATGATAGTGCTGAGCGGTTCACTCCCTCTTCCTGCACCCAATACGCGACGCCGAACACGCTCATTTCTCACGCGGTGCTCCCACTAGACATGAGCTGAGCCGCGCAGGCAGCGATGGCCGAACGTGACTAGCCTCTTTCTGTCTGTCGGCCTGATGAGCCAGGTTTCACAACCGCATAAGAGGGTTGAACGGACAGCTGCATTATAAACTCTGCACTTCAGAGCGAGAGTGATGTCGTGTTTGCGCTACAGGTGGCGGAGATTGACAAAAGCACCTCGAGCTTTTGCTATACGGTTCGTAATCTCATCTTCGATCCCACGGGCGGTAATATCGCTGCCCGGGTACTTGAATTCCCGAACGACTTCTAGCTGATCACCACCAAGAGTCAGCACGGGAGTGGGTCCCTGCCAATCTTAGGGAAGTACTTTACATTTCGTTGGAGCAAAGCATAACACAAAACGATTGACATCCACTGCTAATCGCTCCGGTGCTGCTTAGCACATTTAGGAGCTGTCCCATATGAGGGCAGTGTCGTCCGCATACTCCAAGTCAAGAAGTCACTAATCAGGAAGTAGCTCCACACCTTCTAGGTCGTGTCCAGCGAACGCTGTTTCCATGACCGTCAATGGCGAAGTTAAATAGGAAAGGTGACAGCGGGCAATGTTGTGTCTCGCTGCTGGAGATATTGATGGGCGGCGACAGTTTGCCCAAAATCCTCACTCTGCTTGAACTATGTGCATATAGCGCTTTCTTAATGTTTACGTATTTACCTGGCGCTCCTTTTACCAGTGGTCGGTCCCAAAGTACACATCAATCAAGCGGATCAAAGGCATCTTTTATGGCGAGAAACACGACAACTTTAACTCGCCAATAAACATGGCGGTGCACCAACAATTGACGCACAGTGAAGATGTGGTCGATGCAGCTTCCATTTCGACGAAACCCGGCTTGCTCTTCCCGGACCTGGCTTTCACGAGTGCCAGTCAGTCTGTGGAGAACGACACGCAAGCCATTTAGAGGCATTTGAGATCAGACTCATCCCTCTATGATTGCCGCATTCCGAACGGGAGCCACCCCTAAAAGTTATTACTATGACGGAGCGGCTCCAGTTTGTTGGGGCAATTTCCTACTCCCAAACTTCCACTAACAACTCGTGTAAGTCTAAACGCAGGTCGTCCGAATTTGATTCTGTTCCTGCGGCCTTATAAATTTTCAACAATCTGATCTCACATTCGACTTTGCGCGTGGGGGCGGATCTAAGGAGACGGCCCATGGAGTAGGGAACTCAATTCCCGAAAAACGAAGCGGTAACTCAGATTGGTTACACTGCCTTGTAAAATGTTCCGCCCAACGCTCCAAGCGTTTTCACAGGCTGGGGAGCGGCTGTCCACTCTCTTCGCATATTGTCTCGCTAACACCAGGTCTTCTGCTGCCTGTTTCCCGTATCAAACGGAATGACTTATCTTGATTACCAACGGCAGCGGCTGTTTCCATTTCCGGTGCACGATGAGACCACCAAGTTTCGCGGCCTCTTTCTAGGCTTGCACGCAGTTTTGCCCTGAGATTCTTGCGCGTCTCATTGTATTCGTTTCTAGCCGAAATATGTCGATGATCATCCATAAGTTCCAGAGACTGTAGAGAACCAGCCTCTAGGTTAGCAATTTGATTTGCCACATGAAGACATACCTGCTGAGACTGAGATTGAGACTGTATTTAAGAGCGGGTAGAAAGGTTTCTGTACAACTCTACCGAATTACGAAAAATCAAAATTTACTTGTGAATTATCAGCAGTTGTGTCTGGTCCGTTAATCGTTTATCCGTGTTCGGTTAGAAATTTTACTAGCGTCATTATTTCCGGACATACTATGTCTTCTTTTGGCACTGTATGTGCATCGTTTCACAAAAGCACAGGTTTCCAAAATAATCGTCGATATGGGTTTTAAAACACTTCACAAAATCGGCCTCTATTAATCCTTCAGGTAGTATATTCCATAAGTTTACGATTCTTCGTCCGATACAAAGCTGATCTGATACTTTGTTCATGCTGGGGACCATGAGTTTGTAACGATATCCTCGGGTGTTACATGGTTCTCGCAGGTGAAATATTGGCCGCAGTATGGGGAAGTGGCTCAAGTGTAGTACTCGATGGGTCATAATATGATCAATTCTTACTCGGCGATAGGATAGTGTGTAGAGTCCGAGCCTTTCACAACGTTTTTCATACGGAAGCTTTCGTAGGGTTGGTATCATTCTAGTTGCGATATGCTGTATTTTCTCCAGCTTTTCAGTTTCCCATTGGGTTATCGGATGGTAAGCTGGGGCACCGTATTCAAGGATTGGTCTAATGAGCGAGGTGAATAGACGAGGGACGGTTTCTTCGGACCATGTGGAGAAACTGCGCCTTAATGCCCAGAGCATACGAAGTCCCGCACGGTACAATTTCTCTGTATTTTCTAGTGATCTTAAATCATGTCGTGAGAGAACTCCTAAGTCTCTGACAGATGTGTTGGGATGGAGCAACTGGCCGTCCAAGGTGTATGATCGAGTGGCTGGACGTCTGGTGATACTGATGAACTCCGACTTGCTTGCGTTAAGAGGGAGTTGCATTTCAGTGGACCACATTGACAGTCGCTCTAAGTCATGCTGGGGGCGAGCGCAGTCGTCTTGGTTTTCAATGGTCCTCCAGATTTTCAAATCATCTGCAAACAGGGCACATGGTGACTGGAGCTGCTGCGGAAGATCGTTGATATGAATGAGTAATAATACTGGCCCAAGTACAGTTCCTTGAGGCACGCCACTGGTCGATGGGAACCATTCTGTCAGATAGTCATTGACCTGTACTCTAAACCTTCGTCCCACAATAAACTCTTGTATCCACTGAAGTAACGTGCCACCGATTCCGTATGTCGTCAGTTTACGAAGGAGTACCTCGTGGTTTACTCTGTCAAACGCCTTACTAAAGTCGATGTAGACCACGTCAACATCCTTCTGTTCATTGAGAGCTCGAACCCACTGGTGGTTTGCGTACATCGAGTTGGTGATGCAGGATCGCCCTTTCGTAAAGCCGTGTTGCGCTGGCGTCAATACGTCCATCGATTCGAAGAACGACAGCAGACACTTTTTCACAACCTTCTCGAGAACTTTGGATAATACCGGAGTCAAACAGATCGGTCTATATTTCTCTACCTTACTCGGATCACCACCCACCACCCTGCTGATAGTTACCTTTGACGAATATGATGCCTGTTGTTAGTTACGTCCGGTGAATATGTAACGTTTGGCGGATATGGTTTTGTGAAGTTATATGCGACAAGAGGAGACTCCCTATTCACATCGTGTCAGAACTCTTGGAGCGTCGAACTGAACGCATTAAAAAACAATTTAACCAGTTGGAACCACCACCAGCTGGTAATTAATTTCATTGCTGAGCCGTCTTTTTGTAAGCTCCCGCACAGAAGTTGAACTTGAGATCAGACTGGTGAAACTGAACAAGGCCACAGTCCAAGATGGACTTTCTACTCTTAAGTTTTGGAGTACTCGCCGTGTTTCCGAACTGCGACACGCAGTCTCACTACATACCACGATTTCTTTCGAAACATACTCCTTACCGCCATCCAAGTGGAGGATGTCACTGCTGCTCTCCCAACCTTGCACTCAACGACCGATTCCGTCCTGGTTTGTCCTATTCAGGTGAAAGATAACCTAAGTTGACACAGCAGTGTCCAGCACTGCTTCCAGAAATCAGTCGCCTGGTTATCAGGTTGTAACCCCACATTCACCATTTATCCTGTCCCACTTTCTGAGCTCAGTATCTAACTGGTCGAGAAATGCAGGTGTGTGATATAGCAACACCGGAATTCTTCAATTCTTTCGGCTCTATTCAGGTTCGGAGAACTTATTGTAGCTGATGATTTGCATCATATATAACATTTTCCTTGTAAACTCGACATGTGGAAAACAAATTGGATATTGTGCGAATCAAATCCATGGTTTTTCAAAACAAATTGGATATACAGCAAACCAGATTGGACCAAACTTGTCACATTGCATTCGAAGCAGAAGATCAGCAATCCGTTAGCAAAAAAACGAGGAATAAGGCGATTAGACGATGTTCAGATCACCTTGTTGTCAAGCTAATTTAACCGAACTATGTAAGCAGCGAGCGGTTGTGCAAGCCCTTCTTTTGATCATGGGTGCCGTGCACTTCGATCAAAGGCGGTGACTCAATTTTCCCCTGACTCTCTGTAGGTCTTCGCGCGTTCTATATTGGTGTGTGGGCGAACCTATGCAGTTGCACGACAATTGGAACGGTGTAGGCTGGCATGACTCCACCAAACCAGCCTAGCTTTATTAGCCTCATGCTGCGCGAAACGATCGAAATGAGCAACGAACGACGAGAAGACGCATGTCCGAGGCAGCGATGGCACAAGCGAACGTTATGGCCACAGAAAGAGATCCTTACCAAGCTTGTGTTCGCCGATGGAAGAGCCACCCACGAAGCTGCTGAAGTCGACGATGTCAAGCAGAGCACGGCAAGGAACATAGTCAATGCCTCCAGGCGAGATGGTAACAATACTCAGCGCAAAATGTGCAGAAAACGACAAGGAGAAGCTGACGCTCAATATTTTGTAGCGTGTTGTAGAGACCGTTGAATGGGATTCCGAGGATCCTGGTGCAGCTGTGGCAGCGACTGTGAGGAAACGGGATCCACCTTTCGGTATCTACGGTCTTCAACGTCCTCATAAGACGAAAGATTACGCCCAAGTTATGCCATTGTACGTAAGTTTTAAATCTTTAAGGGCTGTATGTGACAGGCTTCAAGCAGATCCCGATGGGTCTCTGCAATCACACTCGCGAGCTGAACTTGCTCCCCACTGCTTTATTAACCAGGCTATTGTGTGAAGCGCCCTGGGTGGTGTCCGTCAACCGAACTTCCATGTAACCCGCTTCCTTATGGCTCAGACTGCTGAGTCAGAGGTACCTCAAACAAAACCTCTCGGAATGGTTAGCCGGAAAGCCTCATCTACCCTCTCGACCTCGTCGACAGTTCGCCGTTTTTTTGTTTTTTCCTTCTCAATTCTCTTCTTCTCTGTCTATTGAGCAAGAGACTGCCACCGAACCTCGCAGCTCCTGCCATGGATGCACGTTGCCTTTCCGTTTAACTCTGGAGTTTTATTTCACACTTTTTCTACGTCCATCTTCTAGGTCAGATCGGTCGGCAAGCAGCACTAACTCTCACTTTTCACGCTGTTGCTATTGATGTATGCTGTGCGTCCGAAACACGCATACAAGATAACGTCGTGACGAATCTTCGACTCTGGTTATGAATCTGACGAGGATGGCTACACTGTTCGCGTCTCTGGCGATACTGAGTCAATGGCTCAAGGTATGTACAGTGTTGCTATTGTCCTCAGCAAACATGCGGAAAGCAGTCAACTCGACTGAATGCCGGTGAGCCGCCGCATGTGTGCGGTTCGACTTCGAACATCTATTGATGTTAATAAGCAGCGTCTGAAGACTAGGTGCCTTTTCACCGCCTCAGTTTATGCATCTACTAAATACAGTTCAGAGGGTATCAAAGAAATTTTCTATCGGCAGCTCTCATCACCTCTTCGCATGGCGAAGAATACTGACATCGTGATTGTTGCTAGTGATTGGAATGCTCAAGTAAATCGTCTTTTGGGCGGCACCTGGGTGGCCGCTTTGGAGCGCATGCACGCCAAAGACTATGGTGATCGGTTCCTGCAACTGTTCGCTGGCCACAATCTTTACCTTACCAGCACTGCTTTCGAGCACAAACGTTTACATCGGGTCACCTGGCGCCAACCGAATTTCTCAATGACCTGGACCCAGATTGACCATATCGGCTTCGGGTACAGATGGCGCATAACAGTCCAAGATTGTCGGTCAAGTTGCAGCACGTGCCTGGATTCCGACCCTGCTCTAGTGCGCGCACGCCTGGCACACGCTCTTCCCGGTTCAATGAAACGCCCAACTTCTAACTGCCTTATATGTAATATGAACTCGCAGACTGCAATTCAAAATATCAGCAGGAACTGGCTTTCCAATTGTCGATGTTCAATGAGGTTGGTCAGCCGATCGTTGTCTGAAATCGTCTCAAGTTTGCCATGAAGAATGCCTTTGACGCGCGTAGTGGACCCAACTTGAGATGTCGTAACTGTGAACGCATCTTCAAGGTATCGATCAGCTTGATGGAAGCACGGAAACAGGCTTTGATGGGCACTGAGTTTCAGCGTGTCCTTTGTCTGCAACTGTCAGAAAGTGTGAAATCTCCCAGTAAGACATTTATTGTATGGAAAATCAAGTCGAGCCAATTAGGGACAACCGAAACATCAAGCCATTTCAGGAACGTTCGCATCCACGTGACGTGCGCATCACCTTTCCCATTGACTGGCAGAACTTATCTACTAGCCAGGGCAGCTGATCTATATGTTCTGACACGTGAACCTTCCTTGGTTGACTTATAAATGTCCGCTAATTTCACACTACTTGTATCCGTTTCGGTAGCTGGTGCTGCAACATGCGTTTGGCTCCAAGCGTTTACTGGTTTTCGGCTGGGACTCGGGGCTAGCAGAGAACGAGTTCAGTTCAATCGGGATCGCATATCAAGAGGCAAATCCTTAGGGAAACGACGTCTGACAAGGTGTATCCAAAACGACTGGAAACCTTGGTGGACAACAAGGGCCAGTTAGATGGGGAAAGCCACTGCTGTTGGGAACAGCAGTCCGAGAAAACGATATGCTCGTGAGACAATAGCTAAAATGGATAGCCAATTGATCCAATCTCAGCATCGTCGAATAGCCCGTTGGGCGGAACACGTTGAAGGACAGTTCAGGAGGTCTGCTGTGGCACTACCGCTTGCCGAATCACCTGAGCCGACGTGGGAAGTTGATGACGCACCTCACACTTTGGAAGAGATTCGACATCAGCTTTCCGTGTTGAAAGGAAACAAGGTACTTGGGTCCGACGATCTCCCTCCATCTTTATTGAAATATTGTGATGACTCTTTATTGACTGGACTTGCATCTCTACTTAACACGATTTGGAACACTGAAGAGAGTCAGGCTGGCTTCCGTCCTGATCATGGTTGTGTCGACCACATATTTGCTCTTCAACAAGTTTTAGAGTAGAAATACACACACAGACAACCGACTATGGTGGCTTTCCTTTACTTGAAAGCCGTCTTCGACTCTGTTGATCGCGCCAGCTTGTGGCAATGTCTAACCCTGGAAGGTGTGCCTTCTAAATGCCTTCCCATTATGCAGTCTCTACCGTGACTCTCTAGGCCGTGTAGAAGTCTACGGGAAACTCTCTCATGAGTTCCCCACGACAAATAGGTTACCCTATATCTTCTTTCCTCTCCAACTTTGTGGTCGAAATGATCATGTATGACCCGGTTCTTTCAGATTCTACAGGAGTGGAGGTTCTGCCAAGCGACTGACTGTCAGACCTAGAGTGTTCGGACGACATTGCTCTCCTTGAGTCTGACCAATGACTATACAAACACTACTAGATAGACTGACGCGTAGCGCTGTACGCTTCGGCAGGTGCTTTGCACCTTCAAAGTGCAGAGTACTGTTGCAAAACTTGATCGACACTGGTTCTAGCTATTACCGAATAGCCACTGGGACTGGTGGATCGGTTCACTTACCTTGGTAACTGTGTCAAATCTGATGGTCACATCACTGAGGAAGTTGCTTCGCGTATCAGCATGGACCGTGTGACTTTTCAGAGCCTCAACTATCTATGGAGACGGCGGGATATCAGCATGTCACTGGGAGATAGAGTGTATAACGCTGCGGTAAGAAAGGTGTCATTGTCTGGATTCTAGACCTATGCTGTTCGAGGCGAAAACATACAATGCTTGCCCCTGTTTGACCACTGGTTGCTGCAGGTTAGTGTACGCGTCTGGTGGGAATACCGGGTGAGTAGTGCTTAGATCCGCCTGTTGGTTTTCGGCCATACAGTTAGATGGAGTTGCGATGGGGTCGCCTCAAGGGCCATTGCTAGCCGATAATTTCCCTGTTACACGTGAACGTGGGTCTCTCTGACAAGTTATCATGTCATTTGATTCTTCCAGGCGATACATAGATGATACCATTATTATTTGTGTTTCAAACGCTGATGTAGCCCATCTGCTAGGTCGGTTCAATAGCTCGCACCCGTTTTTAAAGTTCACATGCGAAATTGAAATTGATGGAAAGTTAGTCTTTCTCTACATAATGTTAAACAAATTAGAGGATGACTCTCCGAAGAAGTGTCTACCGAAAGTCTACTTGGATTGGCCAGTATACACATTTTCGTAGCTTTGTACCATTGAAGTATAAACGAAACTTAGTTCGCTTCCTCTCTTACCGCGCCGACAAAATTTGTAATCCCGGAACTTTGGAAAGCGAAAAGGTTTGCATCCTTAGGATGCTACAGGATAATTGCCAACCCGCTCCCTTCATTCGGAAACATTCTGTAATCCGTGACCGACGAGAAACAGCTGCGGCGGAGCCAGAAAAGGATTTTCATCTTTCCGTCCTCTTTATTGATATCGCCTTCAAATTATTGAACAGGAGACTTCAATACAATAGCCAATTCGTTCCCTTCTGCCTACCTGCATGCGGTTGCATAAACTGCCCCGTCTATTACCAATCGTCTTAAGGACCGACTCCTGGTCATGTCCGAATCTTTTCTCCTATATCAATTTACTTGCACCTGTGGTGTAAGATACCTTGGACACACGAGCAGACGCTTGGCCAAACGGATAGCAGAACTTTGCCCAGCAGCCTTATGGAAGAGCACAGCTGGACATATCAACAGCTCTACTTTGTAACATTTTATACAAAGTAGACATCAGGCTTTGACTTCGGAAGCTTTTAGAGTTTTCTACGCTGCACCAAAACCCTACCCAAAACGGATTGAAAAGCGCCTACTGATGACTGCCGAGGCTATTGCGATCCGGCTAATCCAACCGGAACTGTGTGCTAGTGTAGAAGTTGCATTTGCACTGATCCTGATCTCACCGTGAGCGACACTTAATTCGACCTAAGACGGTGACCCCTAACCCCATGTGAGTTACTATCTTCATCGATTGGAGAATCTGATCAACAAATAAAACAACCTGTTTAGATTGAATGAACCCCAACGCAGCTATCTTAGCCTGCCGCATTTCTAACCATTATATATATATATATATATATATATTAGCCTGAAGAGAATTATCGCAAAGCAATTTCTTCGCTGTTTTGATCAGAAGCCTTCTGGTGCCTCACGCCAAGTGTTTACTGTCTCTTTATCGTTTATGTTATCCAGGCCATGTCTTTCGTATGCCTGTTGACCGCCTTCATCGGCGTGTATTGTACGCCGTCGTTGCACCAACTTGGGCTAAAATGCGAGATGTCCCGTCCATGATGTTGGATAGAGGTATGAAGAAATTGTCTGAGAGACTTGATCAGCCTGGTGCATACCTTCCTCCTAGTTCTGGGCTTTGGGATGGTCCACATCCTAAGGTAGTTGGAGACCCTATCAGACATGGCGCAATCGCGCAGTCACTGGCGTTTCTGCGTTCGGTTTCTTGCATCTGCTTGCTAATTTTCGTTCAATTCTAATTAGTTTAGTGCAATTCCTTCTTGCTCCCGTTCTTTTTACACACTATTTACACTCAGCCTCACTATCTTACCTTTGCAATGTGGGTCGTGGCAACTGGATCCACCGCACTTCGGTGCTCAGCTCATAGTTGTTCAGCTGTATTTTACTGTGCTGAACTGATCTACGAGCTAGACTTTGTCAACACTGCCACTACAAGCGCAACCTAGCTGATATATACTCTCGACTTTTTGGTACACGCACCGCACGAGAAAGAGAAATGCAACTTCCTAAGTGAGAGAGAGCGGCAAATGCAGCCTTGCTCCAGAAGAGATGCGCTCGCGAACGTCTTTAAGTCCATAGTCAGAGGTTGTATGGTAACGCTAGTTGTGGCAATACATAACCAAATCATCCTTCACTAGAAGAGCATCAATGATGGCAACTGCAAGGCTGCAAAGTTCTCGATGTTCATCGAGAAACTTGTGACATGTATACGCTGCAGAGTGGAAGTGAATGGTGTATAGCTGATTATCGACAACGCTAAGATCCACATGCTGAATGATCTAAGGAGGATCCTGGGCTCGTCTTATCAGCCGAGGTTTCTGTCTCCCTACTCGTCCAAAGTGAGTTCATTTGAACACGTTTTCGAATGTGAAAGCGTCGGAGAGACACCTGCTGACCAATCTGATTCATGCACGTCCGCTATGTGCGGTCATTCAAGAGAGCGTCGAAATGGCATCGCAGCAGGACTGCATGGACTGCATTCTCACTATGATGCTCAACCTGATAAACGCGTCTGCCGGACAACCCTTCATCAACTGGCTGTTTTCATCCTTACTGCTTTCTTTCTCGTTGATATATCATCATTTTAAAGTGCAAACTGCTGGGATTAGCATGTACAATAAAACCTGTCTAAGGCGACCACTTAAGGGACGAACAAGGAGTGATCGCCATGGACAGGTTCATGCATAGGCACAATACTCATAAGTGAAGCTGTTGAGCAGCTTTTTGGCTGCTCGACATAGACATATGGTCGCCATAGCAGGTTGGACTGTAGCAATAGTGCGTGTATCGAGATGTCGAGGGCGTACGCTTTTTGGGTAGCGATTGCCGGGGTATTGTTGACTCGGACTAGCACGTAGTGGCACTTCTTGAGCGTAATCTTTCGTCTTCTGAGGACGTTGAAGACCGTAGATACCGAAAGGTGGATCCCGTTTCCTCACAGTCGCTGCCACAGCTGCACCAGGATCCTCGGAATCCCATTCAACGGTCTCTACAACACGCTACAAAATATTGAGCGTCAGCTTCTCCCTGTCGTTTTCTGCACATTTTGCGCTGAGTATTGTTATCATCTCGCCTGGAGGCATTGACTATGTTCCTTGCCGTGCTCTGCTTGACATCGTCGACTTCAGCAGCTTCGTGGGTGGCTCTTCCGTCGGCGAACACAAGCTTGGTAAGGATCTCTTTCTGTGGCCATAACGTTCGTTTGTGACATCGCTGCCTCGGACATGCGTCTTCTCGTCGTTCGTTGCTCATTTCGATCGTTTCGCGCAGCATGAGGCTAATAAAGCTAGGCTGGTTTGATGGAGTCATGCCAGCCTACACCGTTCCAATTGTCGTGCAACTGCATAGGTTCGCCCACACACCAATATAGAACACGCGAAGACCTACAGAGAGTCAGGGTAAAACTGAGTCACTGCCTTTGATCGAAGTGCACGGCACCCATGATCAAAAGAAGGGCTTGTAAAACCGCTTGCAGCTTACATAGTTCCATTGAATTAGCTTCAGCACAATGTGATCTGAACATTGTCTTATCGCCTTATTCCTCGTTTTTTTGCTAACGGATTGCTGATCTGCTTCGAATACAACATGTTCAATCTGGTTTACAAATCGTCCAATCTGTTTTTCAAAACGTCTATTTTGTTTTGAAAAACCTCCGATTCTGTTTGCAGACGTTTAGTTTAAGCTGAATCCGATGTATTAATCAAATTGTAAACCAGAAGCTGTTCTATCCAACTGGAATTTCTTTACTTCCCTGCTGATTTTGTATGGTCCTCACGTTAGGGATGCAGGAACGTTTTAGGGATGAACCTTTTTTCCATCTCTGGCTTCGTTCTCGAGCTGGTTGGTCTTTGTGCATAATATATTCTTAAAGAAAAAACCGTGTTTCGTCGAAATCGAATCCGTTTTGAACACATGCTTACTTCTTCGTCGGTTTTTGGAGCCTCACCCTATATACTATCTGACCTGGTAGCATGTTAAAAGAAAGCATGGTTTCTGAACCTAGCTAGCTCCAACATCGCTGAACTCTATTGGTGGCTCTTTGTTGACTGGATTTGCTGCCCTCTTTAACACGATTCCGGACAGCTCAAATGTGCCCTCAAACTACCGACGGTTAACTGTCGTCTCTGTCTTCAAGTAGGGATCCACGAATTTTCGGTAGAGATCATTGAGGCATTAGCTTTATTTTTGTTCTTAGCAATCAGTCGACCATTCAGACAAGTCAACTACCTATCCGGAAAGCACCAGACGGCCGTTTCGCCCTATTGGGGCTCTTCAGTGGTGCGCATCCTTCGGTCCTCTACGGAGGATCGAACCCAGGACCGCTAGTGGCTTTTGCCAACTAGCCCGCAGCTTTTGCAACTGCGCCATTGAGGACGGTAGCCGGACATCACGAATTGTTGGCTAACTGCGATATAGCCCGACCCATCCTCCACTGCCTTGCAGGCACCTGCCATGCAGATGACAGCGGTTAGCCTTCCGGCGTCAGGACTTCCCGTTTACGGCAGCTATGAATCGACATAGGACCGAAGGATGCGCACCATTGACGAGCCCCAATAGGGCGAAACAACCGTCTGGTGCTTTTCCGGATAGGCAGTTGACTTATCTGAATTGTCGGCTGATTGCGACGAACAAAAATACTCACCAAAATCCTTCTACCCATAACATTAGCTTTATTTTCATTACCTCCAAGTTGGCTTCCATCCTGGTCGTGGCTGAGTCGACAACGTATTTACTCTTCGCCAAGTTTTAGAGTCGTGATAGACAGCTGACTTTGGTGATTTTCCTTGACCTGAAAGCCGTTTTCGACTCTTGATCGTGTGAGTTCGTGCTGTTTCCTATCGATGAAGAGCGTGCAACGAAAGCTCCTTTCCATTCCGAAAGCTCTACCCTGACTCCCCAGTACGAATAAAGGTCTACTGGAAGCTGTCTCCTGTGTTACCCAAGACAATTGAACTTCGGCAGTGTTGTGAGTAAAATCTCACTGGAACTCTCATTAGTTCAGTAGAAAAACAAGTTGAGCCAATAGTGTTCAGACGAAACAAGTGGTTTCATGAATGTTCGCGTCCGTACGACGTGCACACCAAGCTTTTCATTGGCTGGTTCAACTGAACTAGCGATCCGAACATCTGACCAATCTGTTCTAGAACGTGAACCTCCTTTTTTGACTTACAAGTGTCCGTCCATTTCACACTACTTGTATCCGTCACGGTAGCTTGTGCTGCAACACGCCTTTTACCTCCAAGCGTTGACTTCTGATTTTCGGCTGGGATTCGGAGCTAGCAGAGAACGTGTTCAGTTCAACCGGAATCGCACGCAACGAGGTAGAACATAACATCACATTTCCTATTCAGCTTTGTTATCGAAACGGTCATAAGTACTCCGTTCTTTAATCTTCTTCAGGAGCGAAAACTTGCCAAGTGACATGTTGACATGCTTTGAGTTTACCGACGGCGAGACTCGACCTTAACGTGGTGTGATGATTTGCGTACCACCTAAACCCGTTAAGCTCTACTGGGTGGTTCCCCCAGGCATCTTGAGAGCTATCCCTACTAGGTTGTTTAATGGGTAGAGGTCATCGTCAGCAGCAGCAGTACATCAGCCACTTGAAAGGATGCTTTGCTGCCGTACAACTACGGTGACCTACGGAACGAAGAATAATAAGAGAGAGAAGGGCGAATTACCGGAAAACTTTAATGCCATACTAGCACTCGGAGTCAAGGCACCCACACTTTGTCAACAACATACCATCGCAAACAGCTGGCTATCTTGCAAAGATAAGGTGACATCGGCAAGACAGCTTCCTTGTGGCTTTCACTGCCCCGCATCATAATCAGCCATTACCCCGCAGTACCAAACACACCTTAAACAAGCAGTTCGACTAGGGACGACAGCAGACACGCCACTGGTGTCAGCTGCGAGCCATGTCCTGTAACATCTCAAGCCAAGCACAAGGTTGGTAACGTGACCTCATGCCTGGAAAGCGTGTCGGACCGATGGCACCGAGTTTGGTTATCAGTGACTTCATTTCCCGCTGCCAAGTTATCTTTTTGCCTACCTCATGTCTTTCACCACCTTGCATCTTGTTGATAAAACAACGCCGTCCTCGGCAAGCAGTAACTAGACGTACATAATACATGCCCAAGCCGACGCAGTTTATACAGCGCTATCTGTTGTTCTAAGGAATTAGCCTGGTTATCACTCTCTAGTGCTTTCTTACGCACATCATCTTTGCGGACACGTTGTTGCCCTCCGATACCAGCAATACTTCGCAGACAACGATGATCAAAGACTTGAAGACGCCGCATGTCCTGAGATCGGAGGGGCCAATTTTCGCCTCCATATAGTAGGACAGCCCTCACTGTGGCCTTGTGTACACGGCCTTTTAGACGGAGGGAAATCTCTTTCTAACTCCACAGATTCAAGAAGGGAGTTCTGGTTTTTACAATACTTGGACTGCTTTCAGTTGTTATGTGTCCATCGTTGCTGATGCGGCTGCATACATAGAGGCGGATAAGTACAAACATGTTACTGCTGGCGTCTCCCTTCTTCCTTTTCGCTTATTTCTGTTGCTCCCCTCCTGGTCCGCATTACTAGTTTTCATTCTATAATTTCTGTTGTGGTCGACCCATCACCATGTCCCTCATGTTTCATTGGCTGTCTGAAACACTGCGACTCTCTTCTACAAAACGAAACGGAGAAACTTATTGCTTACGCATCCCGGAAACTTTCAGATTCTGTGCGCCATTATTCACTTGGGGAGAAAGAAGCTTTTGTTTTTGCGTGGGCTTGTGAAAAATGGCATCTTTTCTTGTTAGGTCGTCATTTCACTCCACGTGCTGGTCATTCCGCCCTTACAGCCCTCCTTAGCAATGGATCTAAAGGATCGCGTCCAATGCGAATCAATCGTTGGTGTACTAAACTCCTTAACTATGATTTTCAAATTGTGTACCGGCCGGGTTTGCAAAACCAAGTTGCTGTGGGATTATCTCAGTTACCCGTGTTGATGAAGTATGACAAGATGAGACTCAGAGTGGCAGTATTCGTTTCCAGCCTTGGCTCCGACCTAACGGTATTGACTATGGAGGAAGTACAAATAGAAAATGCGAACGGCCCGTTACTACATCAACCCAGGGAGTATGTATAACAGAGATGGTCTAGGAAAAACAAAGTCCCCAGTGAGTTCATTCCAAATTATGTAATTCGAGATGAATTGTCAGTGATAGATGGTTGTCTGATGCGTGGTTCGGTGTTTATAGCTCCGCATCAGTTGGTAAACAAATGAATTGCTTGTGCACATGAGGGACACGTGGGTATCGCTCGGACCAAACACCGAGCGAAGCACCGCTTTTGTTGGCCACGAATAACATCTAGCATTGAGACAGTTGTGATGAACTGTAACGCTTGCAGCCCAGCGGACAAAAGTTCGCTGCCAGTCGAAGCCCCAATACAGCCTATCACTTACCCGATGAAGCCGTGGGCTAAGATTGCCATTGATGGTATGGGTCCTTTTGCCACCGCTCTTACGAATAAGAGAACTCTACTTGTAGCTACATTTTCTTACATTAAGTGGCCTGAATTTCACATGTTCAACCAAGTGACTACTTCGGTTGTGTTACGCTGGCGTAAACACTTGTTCAGTTCTTTCGGAATACCGAAGAAATACTCGCGGACAATGGACCACAATTTTGTAGCGACGCCTCCCCAGTTTTCCTCCAGTACCATAACATAAAACCTTCGAGAATTGCACCTTGCAATCCCGCCGCCAATGGCATTATCGAGCGGCTAAACCGATCGCTCAAGGAAGCCACACAGACCATCCAATTAAGATGGTCAGACTAGGAAGATGCTGTCTTAACTGCCGTGTTTTCTGACAAAACTTGTGATCACAGGGCTACTGAAAGAACGCCGGCTCTTACGCACCAAACTAAATGCTGCACATAACCTGCCATCTGCTGGACGTGCAGAAGTTTCAAATCGCACATCACTTTGTCAAAATTCTTACACTAGATCGTCAACGCATATGAAGCCTAAAGCACACGTTCGCGTTCACAAAATGAGCTACGCCTAAAAGCCTCCCAGCTCTATCAGTATCGTTGCAAATCACACAGAGACTAGGTCCAGGAACCTATCGACTGGAAAACCGCCTAATTGCTAATGCACCTCGGTTGCACACCGCCCATGGACTAGCTACCCAGTACCAACAAAATATATGTGAACACCATACCGAATCGCCACTACGGCGAAGTCAACCTCGCCTCTCTCCCAGACTTTCGAAGCCTGTCGATCAGTATCAGCCCGCCTGAGGCGGCTTTTCTAAACGGGGTGTGGTGATTGTGGCCGATCCATCACGATGTCCCTACTCATGTTTCATTGGCTGGCTGAAACACAGCGACTTTCTTTTCATTGGTTGGGTAAAATCCAGACAATTAAACTTTATTATTCTCTGTGTTGAGTCTGTTACCACGTGATTGAGTATAGATACACATCCTGCTTTTTCTGTTGCCTTCTTGATACAACAATCCCCAGTTTACTTGACAGCAACCGCAATGCCACTGGTGTCCTCATTTGTAGCTATCTTCCCGCATCACCCAATGGGAAAGAATCGCCAACATCCTCTTATTTGACCACACTTCTGTTTCCCTGACGGCTTTCAACGTTCGCACTCTTGAACAAATATGTTTACAGGCTGCACTCGTACGCACCTTGAACCCCTGAGTATTGACTTCGGTTGTATGCCCGAAACGATGACCAATGACGCTCACTGGGTTGTTGAATTCACTGCACCCAGTTTGTCCTCTCGCTATAGGTTGCACGCATCCGGAGATACTGATGCGGCAACCACCGGTCAAACTGGGGTGGGCTTCGTTCTCAGCTCCAAGGCTGAGTCATTGCTGATGGACTGCGTTTGTGTAATCAGTCGTTTCTGGACTGCTGGTTTGACGACATCAGTCAAATAGTGATTATTGAAGTAGGACTAGACGCCGTCTATTTTAGGTTTCCGGTTGTGCCCCACCGACTTCTGTTTCTGATGATGTAAACGCTACCACGCAGTGCTACCGGCTCATATCTCGTCGTCATCGTTGTTTTTACATACAATATGAATGCGCAAATTTGTCTTCTGAGCTCTTTAGAAGTTTAGCTGGGTGGTAAGTATGAGCTTAACTCCAACCGGACGAACAACGACGAGCCTCTGTTGCAACTGTGCGCGGAGCACCGGTTGTTCCTCTAACATCGCTTTTACACATAGTGAAGTTCGAAGTGCCACTTGGCGCCCCCCCCCCCTATTTTGCCGGGAGGTGGACCAGGCGCCTCTCGCAATTACCAACATATATGATCCCAGTCCTCGATCAGTCAAGCCTCTCAGGTTGTTTTGCAAACGGAACTTTCGCTCTCATTCTAATGATCCTGAGCTTAAGTGAAACGGAACTTCGACCTCAGTGCACGACGCGGGAGTTTCTGCTTACCGCGCTATCAATCGTTACCGCATCGGTCCCTGGATATGCGAGAGATCGGTAAACCTGTTGGAATCCAGAAAGAAACTCCCGACTGGCTCTGAGCACAATGTTACTAGATGGAGTATTAGGCGCGACCTAAAGCGGAGCCTGTTTGCTGACTAGGACGTCTGGTGGACTAGTCGATCTCAAGAAATGGAGGAGGCGGGATCAGTAGGCAGTTATCGCGAGCCCTTCCAACATATTCACACTACTGGTCGCAGAAAACCAAGCATCAGCGAGACAGAAACTGCGCGGTATTCGTGATTCACAATTCGTTTCGTTGGGCGGAGCACTTTGAAATCACTTGGCCGTCTGCTTTCAGACACCTATAACCGGTTAGTTCATAGGCTCTATCAGAGGCACAGATCCGAAAGGCGATCACAGCCGTTAATTGTTTCCGAGCTGCATGCCCGTATTCCCTCGCATCCCGGTTATTTGAGGATTGCGGTGTGGACTGCGAATCACTGGCCTCACTGTTTCAACAGGTCTGGAAGGAAGAGACCATCCAAGGTAACTGGAGTGAATCGATTATGGTATCAGTGTATAAGGGCAATCTCACTGACTTTGCTAACCACAGAGGTATTAGCCTAACATCAATTGTGACAAAATTACTGGCCTCACTTCTCGTTCGTCACCTCACTGCGGGGAGGAAATTCTGGATTATGGGGGAGCAGGCAGGATTACACCCAAAGCGGGGCTGCATAGACCACATATTCACTCTGCGGCATGTGCTAGAGCAGCGCCATATGTACCGCAGACCGACAGCAGGTGTGTTCCTCTACTTCAAGAGTGCGTTATTTTCAGTCGATCGATGCATTCTGTTCGAAATACTTGCGCGGAAGGTGTTCCCATGAATTTTGTGATCACTTTACGTGCTCTGTACTCGAGCACCTCAGGCCGCGTTAGTGTCTGCAGTGACTTGTCATATATCTTCCTGCCAACAAGTGGCATTCGTCTTGGTTGTCAGATATCTCCATTTTGCCCAATCTCTTCGTGGACTTCCTCATAGAGTGTTCCTTTGCGGAATCTCACGACGCAGGCCTTGAGTGCTGCTTGGTGGGAAACTTGTTGATCTTGATTATGCCGACGATATTGTCTCGCTGTTTAACGATTTTAGGATCGCCAAGTCAACCATAAATAACCTCTCTAGAGTGATCCCGTTATTTGTTATGCGCTTCGCACCTTCAAATTGTAGCGTTGTTGCAGGATTAATGGCAACTTGATGATCGCTTAACTTGAGATATCTGACCATTTCACTTACCCTGACAGCTGCATAAGCAACGATGGGTGCATAACGACTAAAATCAGTTCATTTATTGCAAAAGCTAGAACTGTCTTTTGGAATCCGACAGCTGTCGCGTCAGAATTGGGTTGTGTTTACAAGGCGATAGTGAGGTCCGTCTTAATCTGTGGTAGTGAAGGTTGGCCCCTTCGATCTGAGGATCTGAATCATCTACAAGTCTGACCATTGCCTCCTACGAAACACTGCTGATGTGGGAAGGGCACTAGCATATCTGCAACGATGATGTGCGTAGGCGAGTTTCAGGCTAGTTCTTTATAACAGCAGATAGCACTGAATAACTTGCGTTTGCTTGGACACGTGCTACATATGCCCGATCACCACTTACCGAGGAGGGCGTTGTTTGTATGCCAGATGTAGGGTGGTACAAGGTTCGGGGTAGGCCAAGTTTAACTTGGCAAGAGGAAAAGGAGTGTCTGATTGGATCATTTGGTGTTGGTAGTCCGTCTCTCCTTCTAGGCTGGAGTCCACGCGACTCGTCTTGTGCATAGCTCGAGACGTGGCAGTACATTGCGCGCAGTCGGTACCATTAGCGCTTCCGCTGTCGTCTTGTTGTCCGGCTGCTTGTTTAAAGTGCGTTTGAGGTTGTTTTGACTGAAGCGTTATGGCTTATTATGATGCGGGGGGCATCGAAAGCTGCAAGGTCGTTGTTTTGCTGATGCCGCCTTATCTTTGCACAACCGTAGGTCGCTGATAAGGTGTAGGCCGGTTGACACTGAATGTTTGTTTGGGGCGTATAGATCTTACGCTAAGACTGCTTTCTCCTTCACTTATTATTCTTCATTCCGTAGGTCGTTATGGTTATAAGGCAGCAAAGCATTACTTGAAATAGCTGATGTACTGCTGCTGTTGTTGATGATAATGATGATTGCGGAGGTAGTTAAGAAAGCTCATGTAATACTAACTTATCCATTCCCAGACGAAAACCGTATTCCTTTTTCCTGTCAAGTACATGTTTTTTCGTTGGTGTAGTTCTGGTTTGTTGCACGTGATAATGACATCTTCGAGATATGCAGCGGAATATGGTAGCATAGTATTCATGATCTGCTAAAAGGTTGCCGGTTGCGATGTAACGCCATGTGGTAAGGTTGTATACTGCAACAGTCTTCTCTGGGTGTCTATAGTTATTAACTCCAACGATTCCTCCGAGGATATATGCGCCGGACAGGTCCACTTTGGCAAAATGCTTATCACTGTTCAGGCGTGAAAAAGCGTCTTCAGGAAGGGGCAAGGGGTATTTGTGCTCTTCTAACTTAGCTTTCAGGCCTATAGTATAATCGGCACATAGGCGCAGCTTTCCGTTTGGTTTCTTGACAATCACAATAGGAGCTGCCCATGAACAGAAATTTATTGGTTTCATAACTTCAGCTGACAGTATCCTGTCAAGTTCTTGGTCAACGTTTGCAATGACTCCATCTAGAACCGGCTGCCTTGGTTGGAAGGCTGGCTTCGAGTCTGCCCGCAGGGATAAGCTGGCCTTAGTTTTCGTGCATAGTCTCAGATCGTTCTGAAACTTCTACGGCTATTTCCTTTGCAGAGTCTTCGTCCAGTTCACATCTGCGTCGCCTTATTTGTCGCACAGTGAATCCAGGGGAACATCACGCAGTTTCATATTGTCAGTACACTAGTTACCGAGTAAATTCAGGTCTGAATGTCTTGTTACCTAACAAACCCAATCGAACTTTGAACGTTACAGAACAATAAATTTCACCTGCCAACTTCAGCGTTCCGCCTGAAGCATTAGTTGCAATCCGAGTTGTTCATTGAACAAATAGTTCACTGATTTTCTCCCAAATTTTCTCGGATATGACCGTGATGTCTGAGGCAGTGTTAACTTGGTGGCGCACGGTCACTTGTTTTACAACTACCGTAACGGACCTATTGCTCTTTACGGCGCCTGCATCGAAAGTGGCAAAAACGAGATAAAGCTGAGTTTCTTGTTTCCTTAGAGGTGTGGGTAATATCGTTGCATAGTATCTGTTGTATGTTATCGTTAAAAACGGCTGCACGGCAATGATCTTACTTGTGGCCCGTTCATTGTATTTCTGATAGCGATGCTCTTTAAACGGACAAAACTTGACTAAGTGCCGTTCCTCACGTTGCCAGAATGCTGATAGCAGTCTGTGGCTTCCTCTAGTGTGGGACCTTCATTGGACTTCCTCGCTGCTCTGACACCGCTAGTGTAACTACGGGATATGGACTACGGCCTTGGACAATCAAGTTCGTGTCGTGCTTCAAATCGATTAACCTCTAGCATTCCATTGTGCTGGATATGAGATTGGTGGACGAGTGCTGGTCAATTTTGCTAAGAAACCTCATGCGTATTTCGACATTCTCGAGCAGTTGGAGACCGCAAACGAAGTCAGAGCCTTGAACTGGTCGTCTGTAATTTCTTTTAGCTTGGAACACTCGCAATGTCGGTTGACAGTATTCGCGTAAGTTGCGAACTCGTCTGATGCACACTTAACGAGCTTCATGCAACTGTATCGAACGTTGTATAAGGATTACTGTTCACCAAAAATGTCATTTAACTATGGTACAAGTTGGTCGAAGGTAAAATCTTTATAGCATTTTGGCAAACTAAGAGTGAGGGGCTTGTCATGTTCATTAGTTCTCAGCTTCCGCAAAAGCAGTCTACTCTTCAGTCTGTCGTCAGCATCGGCGAATTCAGACACGAAAATGTCTTTGTATCTTCGGAACCAAGATTTGATGATGAGGCCGGCATCCGTGGCTTCCTGAGACTCGCAATCGCAGGTAGCAACTGAATCCACAGTGGTTTGTTTATTGGCACCGCTAGCCTGTAGAAGATGTTCTCGGCTTTCTTTCAATTGCCTCTGTTGGTATTGAAGTATTACAGTGAGCTCCTCCACTAAGAATGGAATTTCGCTGCTATTTGTGGTCGCTTTTCTGCGCAGCTCCGGTATACTGCATGTGCATCTATTCTTTTCCGAAAGTCAGACAGGTGATTGACTTCGCATTCATTTCAGGCGCAGCGATCACAATATCAATATTCTTTGTTCTAGGGGTAAAAGATGAGAGCTGACGATAGAATTCGTTATTTCTACTATTCCAACTGTAGTTCTTGGCGCATAGACCGAGACATTGAAAATACACCTTGTCTTTATTGATTGTGTGGAGTTCCCAAGTCGCATCGCGCAAATGCGCCTGTTAATTGGTATCCAGTCGAGTGTAATGCCTTCAGCATGCTTACTGAAAGCAACCTGGCGCCACAAATACCTTGAGTCGTCACCAGAGGCGCGTGCAGTAATCTATGTCGCCATATTCGGGACTAAGGACTTCAAGGCTCCCATGCCTGTTTCGAAGCAGCGTACCTCAACTCCAAGTGAATGGAAAGACAGTACTGTCTGTTAGCAAGTCTGACCTAACGTGCAGACGTTGAGAGGACCAATGAGAATTGGGGCTTTTGGTCCGAAGGACGAGTACGCTGATGCATCGATAGCGTTGTCGGCGGCAGTGTTCTTCACATTTTCAATGGCAAAGGGGCCTTAATGGCTGCGACATAGCACGGCGAGAGCATGCTAGTGGCTGGATCTCACACACGATTCTTATTCTGTTACTGCACACTTCGAAAGACGGGTTTTGTCTAGCTTACAGTCTGTACCACAAGACAGCTTTCAGCTTGTGAGTATGTCCGCATAGTTTACGATCTACTTGAGTCTAGCCACATGTAACCATACTTTTAGCAAGACTCATGTACGTTTTCGTTGGTCATAAACCTTAAACTTTTTTGGTTAAGAGCTACCGGTCTAGAGGCGGGTTGTAGCAAGGCTTGTACTCCCTCACTATTAGAAGCAACCCCTGGAACGCGTGCTCTATACTAATCGAGCTCAGCTTATGACCCGTTAGTCGTTGTCTCCCAAGCCCAAGTGTTGCTAGTGGGAACCATTGATGTCACCATCTTTGTTGAAGACGATGCTGAAATCACATTTGTCTGGCCTCTAATCATTGACTCGTGTAACATAATTGGCTATGAGTGAACTTGAAAGGCACCGCCCAACGTACCTTAATGTGCCACCCAAGCACCCAGTTCATCCCACTTTGCTAAGGTACAGTCTCTTCACAATCGACTTCACTAGATGGTATTTCTGGTCGCTTTACTTTTTGCATAGAAACTAACTACTAACTAAGTTGGTATCTGAACGAAAAATACATTCCGTGATTTTTTTGTTTTTTTTTGTTTTTCTTTGTTCAGGTGGATTATTAACGATAGCTTCCGCACTGATGTCTGTCTCCATTACCCCCCTTACATCATCGCCTTGGGTGAGCGTTTACTGCAATTCACTCTTTTTCTTTCGATTAACATTTAGTCGCCTGCGAACTAATTTGGCTTTCATGTGTTGGTTCCTCTGCTCCGCTCGATACAAACCTGATCATGATGTCAGGGGTTGTTCGATCGATGATCCTCTTCTAACGGAGATCTGTTTTGAGACACTGACAATTATCGTACCGTGCTTTTATTTTTTTCCTGATCAGTGTTTCCAAGGTAGGGGCACTCGATGGCTTCATGCTACCTTTGGTTATTGTATCAACTTCCTGCTTTATTGGCTCAGCTCTGATGGCTGTTGCGGTCTAATCATGGAATGTCATGTGATGACGACCACACGAAGTTCGGAAGTATGACCGATACAGCGCCGATACGGCGACAACTGACACCATGCCAATTATATGCTTTTTTGGTCTGGGGCTCTTGGTATCGAGACCCAGTGATTCACTGCTACTCTAGTTCTGCCGTCCCCTCATGTCATAGACTCCTCGGGGCAACCGCTGGGTGAGAGTAGTGCTATACCCTTTTCCCTCTTAAGAATCAGGACACATCCGCATGAGTCAATTGACTCATGGCGCATTTCATTCTGCCTAATCGGCCGGTCTCCACAGGGATTACACGCCTGCGTCATAGTCTAGAAGTTACTAGTTCGAGTCCGCGTAGCTACGGGTGACTTTTAGGTATACCCAGCCCACGCACGACCGGTTGTGCTCGCGTGGTAGTGAAGACAGTACGATGAACCGGCGTACTGCTGACGCCTTTTTCTTGTTTTTTTCCCAACGGCCTGTCATTAGTCACCATTAATGCAGTTTAGCTTAAGGGCGAGAAACACACTTCAGCTAATGTCATGAGTACTTTTTATCAAAGGCTTTGTTTGAGGACCCGGGTCGTTCTTATATTCAGTTTGAGCACCGTCGTAATACATTAGTTCAGTTACCAAACAGCAACAAAAACACACATTGCATACTGTACTAGCCATCGCGCAATGCGGAAATGAGGTGCCTTATCTGCTGCATACAATGTGATAAATAAGCAGTAACATTAATAATATAAAATCTGCCCGTATAGCTTCTACGTCCTAGCATCGTACCAAAGCGCTATGCGGAAATCCTAGATCGTGGAGTTAACTTCCGTTCTCTGCACAGTTCGTAACTGGCATGGCAGTAGAATACGAGCCGGACTATATCACAGTCAATTGTCAATCACGCAGTTCCGCGGCTGTCGCGCATAGCGAAGTGGCACTAGCTGCTGGCATCCGGAAGTCATGGAGGTGGAACCTGGCAGGAGTCTGCTTTTTGGCGCAACACTGACTGGACCCAGAATGTCGAAACACTGGTGTCTGGTGCTGTTTCAGACTAGCCTAAGTCTGCTGACTGGGAGTGGACCGTGATGAATCATCTGTAATCATACCAGATCCACATTACTCTTTAGTAAAAACAATAAGTCGCTGGCACCTCGCTTCTTCCGCCATTATAACGTCTTTCTACTCATCAGCTGAGGATAGGAAACGCCACGGCTACTTTGCCGCAATGTAGCCCTGTCAGGTGACATTCAAAAATAAAACGAAAAGGATGCATAGTAAGGAGAGAAAATAATAGACGAATTGTACCATCTTTAGTTTAAGCGAAATGTGCCATTTATTAGATTATTCAGGTGCACATTAAAGTGTGGTAACAAAATAACACTGTCACAAGGTAGCAAATCCACCACCTGCAATAAAGTAACTCAGCACGCGAGCACGCGGTTGATAAATCGAATGCAGCATACCTACCAACGCTGCACCGGTTCTGCTTACGTTCTCAGCAGGACTCGTCGTCGTTTCGATGCTGGTCATTAGTGGCCTCGCTCGTGACTCTCTAGGCTTGCCTGACTCAGGCACTCGCAACCGCATGTGCTACAGCACCATGCGCTGGACGTCGATGGTGTACAGCCCAACGGCGCCTGTATCTTCCGCATTTGCCGCTTCCTTTCTGCATGCATGAGGGCTTTCTCTTGCACCTCGGTAACTGCCTTCGTGATTCGATCGCGTCATGCATGCTGATCAACCGCCTTCGATTCCCATGACCTGCAATCAACATTAGAACGTGATACGCTCACTTTGATCATGTCCTGGTAACGAAACTTCGGTTTTCTCACGTGCCGTTTCCCTGCACTCAGTTGACCATAAAGCAGCTGTTTCGGTATCCGGGTCGAACTCATGTGGCCAATATGCCCGAGCCACTTTAGGTTCCTCAGCAGAAATATGCAATCCACTGCATACATGCCAGTGCGTCGGAGCATCTCCGTGTCTGCAACTCGGTCACTCCAGCCGATGCGCATCCTACGGCGCAGACACTGCCGATTGAAGCGCTCCAGATATCGGACCCTTCCCATAAAGCGTCCAGATTTCGCTGCCGGACAGCACCATAGACTTATACACCAACAGCTGCTTTCCATCCGTGAGCTGGTGACTGTTCCACAAACGGCATACCAGATTGTCAACAGCAGCAGCCGCCTTCGATACACGGCTGTGCAGCTCGCTCGTCATCTGCTGGTCGGTTGTTTTTACGCTACCAAGGTAGCGAAATCTCGAAGGGGTTTCCAACACTTCGTCGGCACTGTGGATTTGGGGCAAGCCTAAGGACTCCATTCCGAGTGAAGGCTGGTAAAGACAAGCAGCCTTGCTCGTGTTGATGGTGAGCCCGAATTTGGCCGGTAGAAGCCAGAGCACTAGTCATGTGTTGCAACTCATCCGCGCTATGCGCAAACGGCGCGCAGTTGTCAGCGAACAGCAACATACGGATAGTTGTCTCGCAGACTAGGGTTCTCACCTCAAAACGATGGTTTTTCAGTAACCCACCATCGATATGGTGCTCCACACGAACACCGTAAGCACAAAACGTCATTGCATTAAGATAAACATTAAACAGGCAGGAGCTATGACAGCCTTGTTTAACACCAGAGACAACTGCAAGATCATCGAGATCTGTCCACTCAGCTGCATCCTCATCCGCATACTACTGCGCAGACATTCCATCAAACTTACGAACTTACCCAACACCAGCAACAATGCCTCGCAATTCACCGTATCAAATGCTTGGGTTAAATCAACAAACAGCAAGTACGACGGCTGGTGTCGTTCTCTACACTTCTCCTGCAACTGACAAGCCGCGAACAGCATATCGATGGTGCTGCGACCCGAACAGTATCCACATTTCTCTCCCGCCACGTTCAGTTCCACAGTCGTGACTGACGAGGCGGTTGAGCACGATTCGGGCAATCATCTTGCCCACACAACTCTGCAAGTTGATGCCATTAACATATATTTTTGACATTTGCATGCATGTCTCGAGGGATGAGCTGTACAACAATATGCCAAGAGGGGACAAATGTCCCGGCATAATAGGAAACACTGATTGAAATAAAAACTTCAAACAATGCTCGGAACCGCGTCAATTGTCACCATCTGTGATTGGGTGCATGTTATGTAAGGCGTTATGAAGCGCCTCGCATGTAGGTTTCATACACCTTCAGTGTAAGACGAAGCGTGAAGACGCAGAGGTCAGAGTGATGCCAATCCGAGTGCGGTGAGATGTTTGGCTGAAGTGGAGTATATCATCCCTCGATTATTCATAATGATGGGGTGGTGAATAATATTCATCGTCTCAGGGAATTGTTCGCGTACGTTTTGCGATATGGCTGTTGCAGACGCTCCTGATCCATATTTATCCACTTTCAATTTGTAAGTATATTCCATTCGGTGCGCGTCACAAATGGCTTCATCCACAATGTGAACCGTGGAATTTTTAACTGCAAACACATCTGGCCTAATGAAAGAGGTGACGGTCGGAATCCTCGGCTCCATAACAATGTTAATGCTTCGGCGTCGCAGTTGCCTCGCAATCTGTTGCGCAACTTCGTTGGGACATTTACAGTGGACATCATGCGTGATACAACACGCCTGAAGAATAAGAAACAAAGTCTCCTTTTGTCCGCAACTCTCGCTACAGTTGAGAAAAGCCTCCTCACTTGTAGGTTTGCCTCTGCTTCCTCTTGCCTTGGTAGAATGAACATCACCCTGTAGTTGGATACCCCGAATGAAAAGAGGTGGAAAAATTCTGTTTGAGGTCCCTTAGCCAGTGGTGCGCAGAAGGTCTCTGGACTACATTTCGTAAGGGAGAGCCATCCACGGAAGCGAAGAAAACATCTTTCCAGACTTCCGCAGCTGAGCTTTTATCCATGACGACGCGATTACTATTGCCAACAGTAGAACGCGCTAAACGATAGATGGCAGCGGTTGCAGGGTTCTGGATCGCCCAACTGGTAACTGGATGGCAATTGTCAGCATGCCGTTTCAGCCTCTCCTTCCGCAGCAGGGGAATATTCGTGGATAGACAGGGAATACCCAGACCAAAATTCCTAATGGGAGCTTAAAGATATGCAATTGAGGTGTCTGTCGGCAAACGCAGCCACTTTCTGACTTGCGACCTGACAATGCGATCTAACCTCTTCAATGTATTCCGGTGAAGCACTGCGAGAGCTAACTGATGAGCATTCTTGGGTAGCAGATACGTTCTCAGAATCTTCAGTTCTTGCTGTGATTTAAGCGGTGTCTTAGTGACTTTTGTTGCACTGTGACATCGTCAGTTATTGTTGTAGGGCGTTTACCCTTCCAGTTAATTGGTAACCCCAACATCTTAAACTTTTTATATGGCTGCGTAGAGGGACTAAAAAAGACCACAGTCTAAAGCATTCGCATCCGGTATGGTCTGTTTGCGAGCCCCGGCAACAGCTATATTTACTGAGAAAGGCTTTAGGTGATTGTTGATGAGGCCGACGGGCTGCAATCGTTGATTGAATCCTTCAAGGTGATCCCCGAATGAAATGCGATCTTGCGCAAAAATGATCACCCCGTCCGCATAAGCGCGATACTCAATCGGGCCAACCGGTGATATCCAAGGCGATGTGGTGACTTCGTGTAAAACTTCATCAAGGGATATTATGAAAGGCAAAGAGGAAAGCGGATCCCCTTGCCAGACCCCTCGATCGGGATGAAGCTTGACGTCAAAAATTTGAGGACACGGAGGTTTAATACGATGCAGGTAATCCAACAGTCGCGGGGAGCTCCGAAAGCAGTTGCCGCTCAAAGTAAGTAGTGGTAAGGTATGGAATCAAACGCTTTCGTGATATTCACTGCCGCAAATGAAAGGGGGAGGTACGAGAGGAGTGAGAATGGCGAAGAGCAGCATGGAGTATGGATGAGTCTTCGAAAAGCCATCTTTATGAACAAAGCCAAACTGAAGGCGGTCGGTAGGGAAAGCCGGGACCCAACGATCAAAGAGGATACAATGAAGGAGGCGTATGAAGACATATGAAACTGAGCTTGGACGGAATTGATCAAGAGAGATTGGCTGGGGGATTTTGGGTACGAAAGTGGTCCAGTCTACGTTCATTTGGATGGGAAATGGGCAGGAAGACAGTTGAGAAATGAAGTTACGAAGTAGGGATACATCCTTGCAACCTCGGCGGGCTTGATGCGGTCTATACCGAGAGCCGAATCCCGCATCTTTGCATCTCCTCCGGGATAGTAGATTTCACCAAGTCATCATTACCTGGAAGGAATCGACGCGGTCCGCAGTCATCATTGGCAGATGATCTGGAACGGACATCCTTCCGAAATTCCTTGAAACCGGGAATGTTCTCGTCCTCATTAAGAGAGGCGGTGCACGAGCTTCCGTCAATCACAGTATTTATGGCACGTTTCCGGCGGGTATGGTAAAGACGCTGTATATGGCCATATTGAAGGTGTCGCCCGTGTTGATTGTTTCGAATCATAACAGCACGTACGTGTTTTTTCGAGAGCCTCCATCTATGAGGAAAGAGGGTAACACACAAATCGTTTAGGGCCTCACTAGGTGTGATCCTCGATCCATCCGTAGCGAAAGAATTCACCAGATTCAGAAGCATTAAGTGTTCCTCCTTAGCAGAGGAGGCGCAATTGGAAAGAAGCTGTTGGGCCGCTAGCAGCAGAGTGTGGAATACTGGTGTTGGCGCGGACACGAGGGAAGCTTCACAAATAGAATTCGAAATGGCTAGTTGATCCTGTCCCACCATGGCCGTGGAGCATGTAACGGTCGCGGATGTGTGTGTCAACGTCGAGGAAGAGGACGGAGAGGCCAATGATCCGGCTGAAGAATCGCTAGAGAAACCGAGGGTAGGCGATTGCACCTGGGAGTGTACTTTCGCCGCTGGAATTAACGCTGTGGCGACGTTGCAAAAACGATCGAGGCAGTGGGAGAAGATACTAGGAGACGCCGATCAGTGTCGGAGGAGGGGATAGTCACCGCAGGATTGACTTCGTAGGATTTTCGATCGACTTGTGTAGACAAATCCATTTTGGTAATTACTATGGACTGAGGTTGATGGGATATGTCGGACGTTACAGTTGGGGAAAGCGACTCTTACGATTCCTTGCGGGGGCGTGGTTGGAATTTGGATTCCGTTTGGTGATTGCGGAGAAGCACAAGAAGTAGACGTAGTGTGATGTTGATGCAAGAACCATCCAGGTCGTTGCAAGCGCTTCCTAATACCGTCCGAGGTGCGAAAAGCAATGATGCTCCGCAGTCATTCCAAAAGGATGTTTAAGGAAGGAGACGTGGCCACAAAACATGAGGTTGCTAAAAGTAGGGATTGGTCATCCCTGGCTGACCAGTTGTGAGATTGCCTCGGTAATCGGGCTAGACAGTCGGCATGGTAACTGGCAGGATGCTAATGTCTCCAACGCTGTGAGAGTCCACTTTTAGTCGAAAAAGTATGGCGGCATCTTGGGCACTCTAAACTGGAAATATTTTTATCAGGAGCCGTGGCAAGTGAACTCTTAGGGTTCTTTAGATGAGCTGCCAAATGGCGCTGCAGACCACTCCTAGATTTAAATGTCCTTGGGCATCTTGAACAAGAGGAGGCTGCGAGATTCAAGAGATCGTCTCCGGATCGGAGGCGGGAGATATGTACGTTGATGAAGCAGTTTCCGCAGAAGGAAGTTTGTCTTAGTGATGGTCGCCACCGAGGGAGGCGGGCAAATAGTACGTATGATCCTCTTGACGTCGAATGTAGGGCTACGGGTGATAAAGGTGAGTATGTAGGTGACGGATGGACGCGGTTCCGAGAGCTGGCTATGGAGACTGCGGAGGCCGATCCGTTTGAGTTGTTAAAAGGGCAACTAGCAAATTCACTGCTCTGCATCTGCAGGGCAGACGACGAAAGGAGCAGGTGGGAGTCTGCGCCGCGGGCCGTTTATAGACCCCTGTCCGCAGCGGGGGTGGATCGAGCTGGGCGTGTGCAAAATGGCATTCGTGCCGTTGTTGGGGTTAAAAGCTGGGGTGTTGTTGGGCCCTCCGGGACCACAGCGGAGGTGCGAGACAACAAGACGGTGGCAAGTAAACGATTTTCAATTAAAAGTTGCCTCCACTTCTTCGCCAGCCACTTCTAATTCGTGCAACATTGCTTGCTCCCTTTCCCCTTGTACCGTGGTAGCACAAGGACACCCTTCAGTTCAGGTGGCACCTCCTCCTCTATCCACACGCGTTGCACCATGTGGTGCAGCGCAGTCACTAACGCGGGTCCGCCGTGTTTCAATACTTCAAGCAAGATCCCGTCGGCACCGGCACACTTGCCGTTTCTGCGTCTCATCCACTGTCAGCGTGTACGCCAAACTCACCTTCCCCTCGTGCTGCCTCAGGCCGTTCAATATAGGCCAGTCGCTCTCTGAACGGTTGTTCAATGGACAGTCAAAATGTTTTTGCCAGGTCTGCATTATGTCTGCTGTCTGTGTGCAGGTAGTGCCTGAACTACCATCGATCAGTGTCCTCAGCTGCTCTAATCTCGGTCCATACACCGCCTTCAAGGAGTCCGAAATTCCTAGCGTTGTCGGCGTTCGGCGTATCATTCCATCTGCTTCGCCTTCTCTGTCCACCATGCGTTTTAATGCGACGGAGTTCTCGGGTCGGTCGCCTTCGAATTTTTTGCTAAACTGACTCTTTTTCACCAAGTCACTGGGGTCTGTGACATGTGCAACAAATGCTGCATTTTTCTAAGCCACCAGTGCGCCAGTAGTCGCATTGTTGTCATCAAACCAGCCGGGCCGCTTACAGTTTGCTCGTCCGATGGTCTCCTCAGCTGCAGCTGTCACCTGATCGCGAATGTGTTGCCACAGAGCGCCCACTGTGGCTATGCATTCCACATCACAGTGGCGTGCACCCATGGCTTTCTCCAACTCAGTGCGCTTTTCCACAGTACCAAGGGAGAGAATGTTTAATTTCCGCCGGTTCACGGCGGGAGTGCAATACATAGATTTACGAAACTATATGTACAGTTTGGTCCGCACTAGTTTGTGATCAGTGCCACACTCAGCTCCACGCAGTATATGTGTCATGCGCACTTCACGCATATCACGCCGACGTACGATGACATAGTCAAGCAGGTGAGCGTGACCACTCCGTGGGTGCGTCCAAGTTGCTATATCACTGGCACTCAGTGCAAACCAAGTGTTCGTGATCGTCAGGCCGTGTGTGACACATAGTGAGCGCAGCGTGTCCCTGTTCACATTCGCTGAACCGGTGCCATGCGGGCTGACGTATCACGCCCAACATGCGCGTTGAAATCACACAGTAGATATAGTCGATCGTTCTTCGGCACCGACTTTATTACGGAGGATAAAGTGAGTGTAGAATTGATCACGCGTGTCATCAGGATAACACATGGTCGGACCGTATGTGATTATAAAGGTGGCAAACTTACCTCTTCCGAGTCTTAGGCGAACAGTCATCAGTCGCGCGCTGATGCCTGTTGGTTCACCCACCAGCTGGCCATGGAGGCGATCGGATATTGCAAATCCGATCTCATGTTCACGTGGTGCTGATGTGGCGTTGCCCACCCAGTAGAATGTGTAGCCAGCACCTGCTTCATTCAACTTACCTAGCTCAGCGAGCCGAGTTTCACTGAGCGCCGCAATATCGATGTGGTATCGCGCCAGTTCCGTCGTGACCAGTGCAGTGCGTCGGTCGGGGCGCTCACTGGAGTTCCGGTCCAGTAGTGTGCGCACGTTCCAGCACCCGATGTTAAGTGCTTTGCACGCAGGCTTACTATTGCATTGGTGAGCAGTCGCACGCGTGGTGGTGGTTGTGCTTCGGAGGTTTGCTTGAGGGACTCCGCCCTGAGTCTTGGGCTGAATAGCCTGACCCACAAGGCAGTGGGTGATTTGGAGTTTTGCTTTATGGACTCCACTCAGCGCCTTTGACTCAATAGGCTGACTCACAATGCAGTGAGGAGCAGATGCTGCTCAGGAATGTGATTTCAGGGACAGATTGGGATCTGCTTGAGGTCTGCCACACGCAGCCTTTGAGGTACTGGAACAATTCATACGTGGTTTGCGGCCGTAGTTACATACACGCCTGCGACCTCGGCCAGGCGCAGGTGGGTTTTGGCGGGTTTTCACTAATTTGACCAGGGGATGCCTGGATTGTGGCACGCAATGGCGAACTATTCAGCACCCGGAGGTGCTCCCTCACCGTCAGGGACAATGCGTGGTGCTCGTGCTCTACGCCAATCGAGTGGTGAACTTATATTCCGTAGACCTGTTGTCTCCCATGGCTGCGTTTTACGGGGAGAGGGCCATCGATGACTTTCTAACCTCCGAAAGGTATTGAGTTTGGACTAGGATTCTGACAGGTCGCTTACGCCTGACAGGAGAACTACTCGGGTCCTCAGCCAAAGCCTTCGATTAAATGTACACCCGAAAGGCAGCGGGTCTAGCACATGGTCACTTCACTGACTCCTGCGGATTAGTGTCCTGGCGCTTAGCTAGGAAAAGGGCGTAACCCCATTCACACCCAGCGGTGGCCACGAGGAGCCGTCTAGGACATGAGCCAATGGCACAGCAGTAGCAGCATTAGGCCGACTATCTGTCGGAACCTAGTAATTACGGTGTCGATCAGTGCTACCAATACCTAGACTCAGACAAATCTTCGATTGTCCCCATTTACGCACCGTGTCGTCAAGAGTCTCCAACCAACAATGTTTTTCATCTTTGTCTCCGGAGCCCGGAAGACGTACGGCTCAGACAACAACTAGATTGGAAGTCCTCGCCTTGACATTTTGTCATCATGTGGTAGTTTGATTTCCTCGCGGTTTCTTCCAGTGCCGCTCTGCTCGAGCGAATAGAACGCGTCATGGTAAATGCTTGAACGGCAAGCGTAAGACGTGACCTAGCCATCTCAGTTGATGTAGCGTTATTAGCTTGTCGAGAGGAGGCCCGCCTGACATCGTTGCAAGCGTGGTGTTCCTACCACACACGAGCTATCTTCTAAAGACAGTCGTTGTCGAAGGCCGAAAATTGACGCTACTCATTTGTAAGTATTGGTTAGGACCCACCTCCGTGCCACAGCGCCGCCTGAACACACGCGTTGTGGACCCTACCCTTTACCGAGAGTGGATCGTCACGACGCCGCCGCAGATGTCTCAAATCAGCAAAAGCTAATCGTGCTTTGGCAATACGGAGAGAAATCTCTCTTCCTATGGTACCATCAGAAGAGACGCAACTCTCAAGGTAGCTTAAGCTATCCACATTTTCAAGCTGCGCGCCTTTAAGAAGCAGGACGGGGGTAGGTGGATACCAGTCATGATGTTGGATCTTGCATTTTAATGGGGCGGTAGTCGTGCTATACTTGGTAGCTACAGTCGCCAAGTGGTTTGGAATGATCTGTGGGTCGTCGCCAGGCAAGGAAATATCATCTGCATAGTCCAACTCACTCGCGTGGTTGCCTGGAAGAAGCTCTACACCAGTACCCTGGAAACCTTCCAGAGCGCGTCATTTGACATTCACAATCGTAAAGTTGGAGAGGAACGGGGACATGGAGCACCCATGTCGCACACCGCTGGTGACGGTGAAAGGTGTAGCGAGCTTACCGTAAGCTCCCACTCTGCCAGAAACGTTGTACTATTAAGCTCGACGGATGGCGGCACACTTTTTGTGTACTCCATTCCTTTGTAAACAACACCATAAAACAGGCTGAACGACCGAATTGAATCCAGCTTGGATAACCGAAAATGCGACAGTGGTAGGCTGGCGATACAGGCGACGCTGCTTGCGGAGTTGGCGGAGCGTAAACATGTGCTAAACACACCCTCAACCTGGGTGGAAACCAGAGTGTTCCTCGAGGGAATGTAGTTCTCAAATCGGTGTGAGCCTGTGTAGTAGAATAGATGTTAACAATTTGGAGGCGACGGATATTAGACTGATTCCTCTGTGATTAGCGCACGAGATACGAGTACCCTTTTTGGGAATGGGTACGATAATCGACTCGCTCCAAGAGCATGGAACCTGCTATCCGGATCAACTCTATGGTCACAGAGCTGTTAACTGGTAGACTATTGCATCCCCACCGCATTTGAACAGATCCGGAGGAAGTCCATCTGAGCCAGCATCTTTGAGTCGTTTCAGCTGATGCAGCTTAAGGTAAGCCTCCGCTTGGGTGGGTGGTTCTACTGAAACGTTTCAAGGCACGGAATTAGACATACTTGTTTAACAACCAGAAGGAGGAAACCAATTAAATTGCGGACGAAGTGCTCAGCCAAGCTTTCCACGTGCCTACACCACTTGGTGATTGGTAATCCATTGACCTGGCAAATAAACTCACTGACACCAATCTCCATATAGACGTTGACGGGTTTAAAATGATCTATATTTGGGTTTGCTGTCGCATACAGCAAGACAGTCAATGGTTCAGGTGTTTTGAAGTTGTTTCCAAATATTCGAAAGAATCCATTTTTATTTTGAACCCGTGCGCCTCAACTTGGATGGACTTGAATTTGGCAATTGCGTCGGCCATTGAATACATCGGTGTACCTGGTTTATTTCTAGGTTCAGGTGGTTTAGAGAGTGAGCAATTTCGGTTCATTGGTAGCTGCTGAATTTTTCCTGGAAACCGTGCTGGAGCGTGTACCTCTACCCGACGTTATAAACGGCAGGAAAGAATGCCACTGGACCTAAATTGGACGACAGAAAATACTTCAATCTGCGCGTTCTCCATTTTACACTCTCTTGAGCGTATATTCTACCCTTTAGGGTGAGAATGATGTTGCGCCGGTACCATATGGAGTGAAGTGAAAACACTTTCAACATTTGCTACAGGGTTAGTGATACAATCTTCGATTCCACAGATGCTAATGTAGCCGTCTAAGTACTTGATTTTTTGAACGACATCCAGCTGATCACCACTAAGGGTCAATGCATGGGAGGCTCCCTGTCAATCTTGGAAAAACGATTTGCATTTTGCGGATGCAAAGCACAGCCCAGTACGACTGATTGATAGTATTATTCCGCCCAATGATGCTTGGCACGTTTGGTAGCTGTCACCGGCAAGAAATATATCGTCGGCGTACTCCAGGTCAAGTGGTTGATTAACTGGGAGCATCTCCACATGTTCCAATGAGTGCACTTTCCGTGATTTACTCGATGGCGAAGTTAGAAAGGAAACATGATAAGGGGCAACCTTATCTCACACCGCTGGAGATATTGAAGGGTGGTGATAGTTTTCCCCAAGCCCTCACTCTTCTCGGACCACGCGCAGATAGCGCCCAGATAATGTTTGCGTATTGATTTGGTGCAACTGTTCTGAGCAGTCAGTTCCAAAGAGAACATCGATTCGCCGAATCGAATACACCTTTAATGTCTAGGAACGCGACTGTGATGGGTCACCCATAAATATGGCGGGGTTCCAACAACTCATTATGTGATAGATGTGGTCAATGTATTCCTGGTTTCCAAGAAACCCGGCTTGCTTCTTGCGATTCTGACTTTCACGGATACCAGTCTTTAGAGAACGACATAGGCAAATAATTCAGAGGCAATGGAGATCAGTCTGATCTCTCCATGATTGGCTCACTCCGAACGTGAGCACCTCTTGAAGATCGGTGCTGTAACAGCAGCTCCAGTCGGTCGGGACAGTTTCATGCCCTCACAGTTTCACTAAGACATCTTGTGAATCACCCACACTTTCAGTCCACCGGCATTTGGAGGATGTTTGAAAAGATCCTCTGGTCTCATGATCATGTGCATTTTCAGCAGTCCGATCGCACTTTCGGCCTCTGCGCGAGCGAGTGGATTCAATGGGACAGCCCATGAAGCAGAGTGGTCACTACCCAGTAGCGGACCTAGTAGTTACAGCCTATTAAGTTGCTTATCAAAATGCTTAGCCCAACGCTCCATTTGTTTTGACACGTGGATTGGCTGACCACTCTCGTCGCACATAGTCTAGCTAACATCAGATCTGCTGCTGTCTGTTTCTCGCATCCGTAGATATAACTTCCCTAGGTTACCGAGGGCAGCGGTTGTTTCCATTTCCGATGTGCAATGAGAGCACCGACCTTCGTACAGAATGTATCGGTGAGCATCCAGAAGTTTCAGAGACTGTAGAGACCGAACGTTTTAATCCGAGTTACCACACAATGACATAGCTGCTATTAATGAGGCCTGGGGATATTGGACCAGTGATCTTTAACCATGATCAGTGAGCGCTTATGTAGACCCGATGTTAGCACACTTTGAAACGTATTCAGAACATCTGGCTTAGCCAGTTGACGGGTGTTTATGCCCTCATGGCGTCGTCGCGGACACTTGCCGAAGCGCCCCCTGAGATCATCATATACAAGTGCATGGTCTGCGTCCGTACTTGTGCTCAGAACTGAGCAGCAGTTTTGGGTGCAGTCTAAAGCGGTTACTGGTCGCAGTTCGTCCGACTGCTCGGAGGCTGGAGAGCGGCTTATCATCCTCCGGATGTAGGAAGTTAATGTTTACGAGAAATAGGCAAGCATCTTCACACACGTGTAACAACCACTCTTCCATAATCATTACGGATGCTCCTCATTGGACACTTTTCTGGTTTGAGGGTCCGGATCATGAGCCAACACTACAGTATCCGTACTTCCTTTATGAAGTAGGAGCTCGTTCGGTTACTGATAGAAGTCATCTTTCACCAAAGTTAGAGCTACACTTCTGGTGGTATAGGCAGCACTGGCAAATAGGCACCGTTTGTCTCCTCTTGTATTTGAAGCTTTGAACGCGTCAGTTAACTGACGGCGCACATCCGGCTACTGACTGTGATCCGGTCGACCAAAGCACCTTCAGCTCGGGGACTGAGAATAATATCCACATCGGCTTAACAGGCATTCGAAGCTGAATCATCTCATGATAGGCGCAGTGAGAAAGTGGCACTAATGTCACTTGATCGTAAAGTGAGCACAGAGCTGTAGTCTTGCAGGCTGGTTTCCTTTAAGCAGCCTATATCAATCGGTAGGGGTTCTAGCGTTCGGGTGTGTTGCATGTTGATTGATCTATAACAAACTGCGCACATTGAGGCATACCGGTCTCAGCGATGATCGAGTGTTTCAAATAGGAACCGAGGTTGTCCGCTTGGTTTGACAAAGACTTGTCGATAAGGCGGAACTCACACTCCGCGATTGCGTGAAAAGTCAATAATTTGGAGGTTGGAATAGAGAGAGATAAAAGTAACTTTGGAACGGGACGATAAAGTAGAAACGCCGTAAGCGAGGTAACATGAGGACGATAAGGCTTGAGCAGTAGCATCCGAACCCCTGTCGACCATGCTCGATGTAGCAAATAGGGCAACGATGATTATCCTCTGCGGTGGCCAGAGCACCAAGAAATATTCATTTCATTGTGTGTACAGGATACTGTCAGGTTGCTCAAGCCTAGAGAACAGATTGATTAGGGTACTCAACCGAAGCGTTCGGTTACGAAATCCTAAGCACATCATTAAACACGTCAGCTAGAGGTGGGAAACACGTCAGCTACTGTGCCGCAATACATAAATGAAAAAAGGAAAGTAAATACAAAAGTAGCATGCCAGCTGAGCTATTAGCAACGAATAGGCATCGTTCCGGTAAGCTACCAGCCGGCTACTAGGCAAGAAGAAGAAATTATTGTGTTTTACGCTATGAAATGAGATCGTAGGTGGAAGGGGAGGCTAAGAGGGATGGGGTGGGACAAAGAAACTCACAGCACGAACGCCACTGAGGCCGGCTCCTTACCATGTCAGCAAGTGTATCCACCCAAACATGTTCACCGTCTTTGGGACCCCAACCAGGGAGCCCTGACGCTCCAACCGAGGCCAGCACAGAAGTGAAGGCCTTCATTGCTCTTGACCAAGTCATCGCTTGGCCACCCCACCTCTTCTTCCATCCACATCCCCGGTGAGCGAACAAACCACGTCGTGGAAGTCGATGGGCTGGCATGCGGAATCCTAAGCAAAAAGTAGCATGAACCTGCTGGTGGAATACGCAGTGTCCGTTTCAGCGAATTAGGTGCTACCATCATTTGAATCCCAACCTAGAGGACCAGGAGACTGAGTTTGTCCGGCCTTTAACCATCGGCCAATCTGGTATGATTTCCTAAGTGTTCGATACACCTAGCACAACACGATGGATCTTTGAGACGCACATATTAGCCCACCTTGATAACATTCACATCAAGCGCAACCACCTCGGTACTATCGGTAACTAGGCACCTGAAATGCGAGAAATCAACCCAGGCGCACGTACGGACCAACTGCAGCGATGATGTAGTACACTTGCGACGCCTGCTGCATTATTGGCCTGGGTTAGTAAATGGAATTCTATGCACCATACAGTCCAACCTGCTATGGCGACCAGCCAAAAACACCCCCAACGTTCTCTTCTATGCTTAGTGTCTCTATGCATTAGCCTGTCTCTGACTACCACCTGTCCAATGCGACCACTTTTTGTCGGTCCGTTGACTGGTCGCCTTAGATAAGTTTGACTGTAGTTGCCAAGCGATGATAATTGCTTATCCAACTTACTCGTTGTCTCTGTTGTCTCTTTGATAAAGCCCCCTCATAGCCACCTTGATGACTTACACGACGTCGATGATGTAGACTTCATCCGCGCCTGTCGCTTCCGTGATCGGTGTCTTCCTGATGCAATAATCCTTTCTGGTGCAACTAACCAACTGCATTCTTGATGTGGTCACACCGTTGATGGTGATCTACTGGCGTAGCTTCCCAACACCTAAAGTCAACATTAAAATGTTTCGGAGCACTGGTAGCTTGGGTTGAAGACACTGTCGTTCATTTTTTCACCGAGTTTGGCAGTTTTCAGTCATATAGAGGCTAGAATGAGAAATCGACCCAGTTAGTTCAAAACGAATTGATCACGTGAAGGTCAATGTCAGAGTGGAAAAAACGAATTAGGTCTTAGAGGGCTAGATGTTCGCTACCGCGTCTGACCGAAGGCAGTCGACCTGGGCGTCTTCCATCTTCGCTGGCCAGGGAAGCTGGAGAGCCTGGACCAGCTTCTTCTGTGAGCATAAGGACGGCTGGAACAATCGAATGCATATTGCTTCAGCTGTCGCAAGCATACGAAGGCGGTAACCTTTCGTTCGGTGCGGTGGAACCTTGTAAACTATTCGGAAAGCGCGTTTCCAATCCACTTCATGGCCGGTGTCCACAATGTGGGCCAGAATAGCGCTACTGATGATTCCGATGCCTCCTTGACGAAGCCAGCGAGGGCAATGTTCGTTCACGCGTTTCGATAACTGCCGCGCCGTTCGACCAATATACGTCGCGCCACAGGCGCACACGAATTGATAAATCACCAGTGATGTGGTCAGCATCGGCAGCTTGTCCTTGTTTTGTGAACGAATGAGTGGTTCCGTTGAGAAAACGCACTTCAACGAGGCTGCTGGAAAGGTCGACTTTACCGCGGCCGAAAGGCTTCTGGTTAGACGCTCGGGTTACCAAAAATCCACAAACCTAACATCCCACTTCGTCCTATTTTATCAATGGTTAACTCGCCGTACCATGCCGTTGCTCAGTGGCTTGTAGAACTTCTTGAACCTGTGCGACAACAGCTCGCTATCTACAGTCTTCGTGACAGCTTCCATTTCGTCGAAAGCATCAAAGATGATAACATCAATGAGAAATTAATGTTATCTTTCGATGTCGTCTCACTTTTTACAAACGTCCCATTGCTTGAGACGATCGATTACATTTGCGACTATATAGCCGAGTCAGGAATAAAAATGTGTATACCTACGCGTGAGCTTAAGAGCCTACTGTTACGCTGCACCTGGAATGTTCAGTTTCTATTTAACGGGAAATACTACCGACAGAAGGACGGCGTGGCCATGGGATCCCCTCTCGGACCGCTATTAGCGGATATCTTCATAACAAAGCGGGAGAGGAACAAAATGCGGGCGGCGATAGGCCTTTTTGACCGCTATCATCGATACATGGATGATATATTTGTTGTGGTGGATAAACATGTTAATCTGGAGGAAATTCTTGACCACTTCAACCGGGTGCATGCAGCAGTGCAGTTTACTTACGAGAAGGAAAGCGATAACCGGCTACCATATCTCGATGTCTTGTTAACAAGGAGACCAGATGGATCCATCCAGCGTCAGGTCTACAGAAAACCAACGTGGATAGGTCAGTACACGAATTTTTACAGTTTTGTCCCCATGAGATACAAACGCAACTTGGTTCACTGTCTTACGTCAAGAGCACGTCGAATCTGTACGGAAGACACCCTAGACGCGGAGTTAATGTTCATACAGAACACTCTACGTGAAAACGGTTATCCCGATAGATTTATCCTAAGGAACCTCCTAGAAAAACCGAAACCAGTGGCAGTGTTAACAGCGCCAAAGAAAGAGTTATTTATTCGCTTACCATTTAAAGGGGACGCGGCTACCGAGCGTCTAACCAGAAGCCTTTCGGCCGCGGTAAAGTCGACCTTTCCAGCAGCCTCGTTGAAGTGCGTTTTCTCAACGGAACCACTCATTCGTTCACAAAACAAGGACAAGCTGCCGATGCTGACCACATCAATGGTGATTTATCAATTCGTGTGCGCCTGTGGCGCGACGTATATTGGTCGAACGGCGCGGCAGTTATCGAAACGCGTGAACGAACATTGCCCTCGCTGGCTTCGTCAAGGAGGCATCGGAATCATCAGTAGCGCTATTCTGGCCCACATTGTGGACACCGGCCATGAAGTGGATTGGAAACGCGCTTTCCGAATAGTTTACAAGGTTCCACCGCACCGAACGAAAGGTTACCGCCTTCGTATGCTTGCGACAGCTGAAGCAATATGCATTCGATTGTTCCAGCCGTCCTTATGCTCACAGAAGAAGCTGGTCCAGGCTCTCCAGCTTCCCTGGCCAGCGAAGATGGAAGACGCCCAGGTCGACTGCCTTCGGTCAGACGCGGTAGCGAACATCTAGCCCTCTAAGACCTAATTCGTTTTTTCCACTCTGACATTGACCTTCACGTGATCAATTCGTTTTGAACTAACTGGGTCGATTTCTCATTCTAGCCTCTATATGATTGTAATGGTCTGACGATGAATCATTGAAAGCATTTGCTCACCAGATGGTCTTTTGTTCTAGAGACTTAAATGGGAATTTTCAAGTTACTTGGCAGTTTTGTTGCAAACGTTTCACCACCATACGAGGGGACATCATCAGTGCAGTAACAGCATACGAGAACCGAAGTCATGCACTGCAACCCATCCGCGCTGTGTGCATACATGGCGCAGTTGTTGGCAAACAGCAGCGTACGGATGGTTGTCTCACTCACTCCAATCCTCACCGTGAAACTATAGATGTTCAGCAACCCATCATCATAACGTAGCTCGAGACGAACACTAATCAATGCATTAAAAGTGTAGGACATGGCAGTCAAGTAACTATTAAACAGGGCATAGACTAAGCTACAGTCTTGCTTCATATTAGAGACAATATCAAAGTTATCCGAGGTTTGTCTAGATAATTGTAACGTCGCTCGTATAACACTGTACAGGCATTGGATAAGACCAAACTTTCCCAACACCAGCCAGATTGTCTCGCGGTTCACCGTGTCATATGCCTTGTTGAAATCGATTAACAGCGGGTACCACAGCTGGTGTTCTTCATGACATTTTTCCTGCAATTTATTTGCCACCAACATCATAGCTATGATGCTGCAGGACTGTTCTTCACCTCTTGTTGTCGCAGCCCGTGCAACATATCACAATCGAGCTTTGAACGGTTCTTCAGAGGCCTCTCATAGTGCTTGCGCCCTAATGTCCTCAGTCTGTGTGCGGGCAGCGCCCGAAGTAGCGTCCACTAGCGTCCTCATCGGCTGTAAGTTAGGTCTATACACTGCCTTCAAGGAATCATAGAACTCCATATGTGTCAGCGTAACATTCCATCTGCTTCGCATTCTCCATCCACCATTGCGTTCCTTTATTCAGTCCTTGAATGACATGTCGGAACAACGTTGATCTCATCAAAGTATTGCTAGCCAGCTACAAACATTGATTAACCCATGTCTGAATCCAACCACGGAGTTCATAATGGCAGTAGGGATTCTGCATGAAGAGGGAACTTCGGAGGGTACTAAATAAAAAGATGATCAAGGTTCTTTTCTGCACGTTAATCGCTGGTGCACTTGCAAGATCCTTTCCATTAGGCCGAACAAGTAATAGTGTTTACAAAATCCTACATAAAGATTATGCACACGCGTATAAAAACCAATCAATGGGAGAAAAGCGCTCGGTAATTGCAATAAAGCCGCCGCGGCCGTCGTTTCCTGTTCTGCACTGGTCACCAGTAACTAGTTCGGTGACGCCATGCTGCTTGTTTCGCCCCCAAGTAATCCTAATCGACGCGTGATTTGCTCTCGCGAACAGTGCCCCGCCCATAAGGTAGACGGACGAACGGATAGCATTACCCCCGAAAGCTTATCCGCGATTAGTCGCACACACCCAAATTCTGCTGACTATTTGACTGAAGCACAACGACTATACCGAATTCGTTCCGCGCTGCACAGCTTGGTGACGCAGGTGGTGGTGTGTACACTTTGTGGAATCGCTTGGTGCTGCTGCAACACGAATTTCAAAATATAGTTGAGGCATTTCACTGCCACCAACAAACAAGCGGAGCACAGAACTCTGCCAAGAGATTTTTCAAAAGCAATGCGCTAGACACTGGACATAAAATTGACTCCCCAATTGTCGAGTTCGTCCGGAGGGCGTTGCAGTCACAGAAACTATTTACAGAGACAGTAGAAATATCTATAGCTAATACCACGTGAATAGCATAGGTGGAGTAGCGCTGCCGAGGGCCTGGTGTCCAGTCTTGTTTTGGCCAGATTGATTAGCGTCGGCGGATATATCCGGATTTGAGACGGATTAGGGAAACCACTGTCATCACCAAGATCTTACTCATCAAAACATTTTCTCATCAGACGTCTAGCTAATTTCCTCTCACCAGACCACTTGAGATGGCTGAACGGCATTTGTGATAAGCCCTTTGGTGGATACACTTTAATTGCGAGTTTGTCCACTTGTGCCATAACATACCACGTAATTTTACATTGACTCAGCCGGTCTGAAACAGCGTTTGTACCAAAAGCAAAACCTTGTTCAGCAATTATACTACCGATTTTTTCACAAGACCTCCAAGAATATTTCAAGCTATGGATCTTTGTGGTTGCCGGGTTTAAAAAGTATACTATTAGGAATACACAAATGCACTATTGCTTTTCACTAGAATAACTTTTCCATCATTGATGTCTCCCGTAGTTTACACGAAGCAACTGCTGTGTTTGTCTAAGCAACTACCAAATGTCCCACGTGGCCGCTGGATTTCTGAATTGCCAAGCTCTAGAGAAGTGTCATAGGATGATAGCATAAGGAACGCAGCTCGGTCCCACATTGTCGACGGCTAGATGGTCTGGTCGCACAATGAACATCCATGTGTGTTATGAAGCACGCCTTCTTAAAAATACTGCAACCACTCCGTTTCGCTCCAGCGAAAAGGCCAATGCATGTTGCAGTTTTTACAGCCAGCACGTGATAAGAGTAAAGCTGGAGAGCTACAATCGCGCACTGATTAAGCCGACTATGTACAACCGGAACACGTTCGGTGTTGCGCAGAGTTATTATCGTCTCAAAAGCACGACTAATTACGCATTTAGAGTTCACGAATTCACGTTTAACACAAACGTAATTATTTCATTTCGAATTTTACGCGCAGCTCAACTAATGGTTGCCAGCGATTCAATCTGAACATCACTAGGAATAGAAAGTGGTATCCAGGTCAGAAGTTGGTGAATAAATGCTCATTATGAACATTCTATAATGCAATTTATCGGGAGTACCGACTGGAATAACTAATCGATTCGGACCGATTGCGTCCAATCAGCACCCTATTGAGGAAGTGATTGCTTTTCGAAAGACCAGCTTGGTTATAGCAGCACCGAGGGACATCTATCAGATACTGATGTGTGGCTCCTGACTATACCTGGTTTTGTCGTGATAGTGTTTCTACTCCCGGACGTAACTGATCCTCAGATAAACGGTATGCAGCATAACACACTCTCAGTTAGACAATGCACACCTTTCTTCATTATGTTTGGCCCATCCTCCCCAAATTTCTCACCATTGGTTTTAGCATTAGTAAGTAGCACACCAATAAAGAAACTGTAAAACGGCCGTTCTGACGGGCACTTCGGTGCAGTTTCTGGGTCATCATGTAGTGTACAACAGGTTCGATTATCCTATGTCCCAAGACGCGACCAGTCCTGTTCGTGGTAGTTCTTAATACCCTCAGTGCACAGTGAATATGTCGCAGACTCATACAGTGATACTATCTATACCACACATCCTGCATTTTATCGATAGATTGAAATACCACGCTCCCCATAGGTTGACTGAGGTCTGAGAACGTGAGAAGACCTCGGTGATGTTGATAGTATCCTCTTTGGCAAACTGTCGCCACCCTTTAATATCTCCAGCGCTCTGAGACGAGGTGGCCCGCTATCATTTCGTTATAGCCGGATTGATAAAAACGGCGTCCACCAGATACGATCTACAAAGTGTGGAGCTGCTTCCTAGTGAGCGACTTTCAGTATGCGGACGACATTGCTGTCATGTGTGGCAGCTCCCAAGGGTGTCAAGCAGCACAGGCTAGATTAGCACTAGCTGTCAATCGCTTTGGGCTTTGCTCCATCGAAATGCAGAGTCCTTCTCCAAGACTGGCAGGGATCCACCCCTTAGTGGTGATCAGCTAAAAGTCGTTCAGAAATTTAAGCACCTGTGGAGCTTCACTAGCTTTCACTGATTACACTATGGGATCACGAACTGTATACCAAAAGCCTGCGGCTTTTTTGCCAGTGTCCCGCACCTTTGACGCCTTCGCTACATCGCTGTCGTCCTAAAGTTCAGAACTTACTACGCAACCATGCGTTTAACCCTTCTGTACAGTTGCGAAACGTGGCCCATCAGGTTGACAAACTCAAAGAGCCTATTTACTTTCTACCATCGCTGCTTTCGTACTTTAGCTCAGATCTGATCGGAACACCGCGTGAACAATGTGTGTGTTCGGCGTTGCGTATTTGGTGAAGGAAGAGCGAGTGAACCACTCAGCACCATTATATCACGCACCAGACTCCGATGGCTGGGCCACATGTTGCGCATGCCAGCAGACCGACTCTTCGCGAAGTACGTTGTTTGCACACCGTAGATGGGAGTGGAATAAGTGGATGGGGGATCAACCGATGACCTGGTCACTTTGTTGATGTGGATCAGGAACAAAATGGGCCCCATATTGTGCTTTAGGGTACATCGCTGTTGAAGGGGTACCATTCCGTTAGGTGGTCCTCCACCTGAACCTGCCATATTCTCCCAATAAGCAAGTCCCTGATCCACTGGTGCAGTGCGCCATCAACACCACATATCCTCAGCTTATGGAGAAGGACCTCATGCTTCACTTTATCGAAAGCTTTACTGAAATTAATGTAGATAGCATCCACTGGCTTCCCTCGGTTCAACGCTTGCAACCACTCCTGCCCCGTCAACAGCAGGTTGGTAGCCCTTCATGAAACCGTGCTGTGCCGGAATTAGGAGATCTTTCGACTCCAGCAACTGGAGAAGACCCTTTTTAACAATCTTCTCGATCATCTTTGGATAAAACAGAGGTGAGACAAATCAGCCGGTAATTGTCCACATTGCGTGGGTTACCACTTTTTGGAATCAACTTCACTACCGAGGATCTCCAGTCGCTCGGCACTGCACCCTCAGACAACGATCTGTTGATCAGATCAGTCACGGCAGGCGAGATGATGGCCGATAAAGACTAAAATTAGCGGGTGGAGTCCATCCGGTCCGACACGTTTCGTGCTGTCAAGACTGGCGAGTACACTGCGAACATCTTCTGCACCGAAACCCAGGCCCTCGAGTTTGGTAGGCACTGCGCACGTCGAACTCGGTATATGCGCATACCCACTTGTAAATGCGGAAGTGAAATGCTCCGCCAATGCAGGAGTACCTTCAGTACTGAAACTCAGAGGCTGTCCCTCAGTGCCCTCTAACACAGGTGCATCAATTGCATTCCTCAAACGCCGCTTCACGTAAGCAAAAGCCTTCTTGTGGGCCGTTTTCGCTGAGGTTACAAGCTCCTCTTGGAACTGCTGGCGCTTTTGTGCTGTTGCATAGATTCCGCCATTTATAACCCGTAAACCTGATAGCCCCTGGGCTAGATTTTAAAGGAATAGGGCCATCGACCTCTGTCTAACCTTTGAAGAGGCTTGGATTGCAGGACTGAGTTTGCTTGACACCTGTTATGTGACACGGACACGATCAAAAAGTCACGATGGCGGCGGGCGGAAAACAGGCGTTTATTCAGTATAGGGTAGCCTATTTAAAAGAAATAAACACTGTTAATCTTCGAGCCTTCTCAGTGGTCTTCTGTTTTTCGGTTCACCTCATTGGTCGCGTTCCCCTTTTATTTCATTGGGTTATGTTATTCCTCTTCGGTCGCTGTCTTCCTGTCTCGCGCAATGGTCACATCTTTCGTGCTTGGCATCTGATTGGCCGTATTTCATTGGACCGCTCATGTTTGGCTTTGCACTCTGAAACTTGCCGTTAATGGCGATTCTCGAGTTGCCAATGCGCCCTCTATGTTCTCTTGTCCAATGCGGTTTGTCGGTTTCTGGATGCGTGTGCCACTCATGATTCGCTGTCCAGCCATCGCTGTGTCTCCCGGTGGGTTCACGCGTTCTCTCGATCGAACTGATCTGCTGACTCCGGTAACCTGCGCTTAGGTGGTAAGGTCGAGCATACTGGACCGGTTTCCTAAACCCCGTTACAACACCTAACCAGTGACCTATCTGCTATGAGTGTCTGAGGGCAGTTAGAAAGTTCCACCTTTCGTAACTCAGTGATTCACAGAGGAAACATCGTGTCACGTGACGGTTCCTTCTGGTCGCGATGAACAATAGCTGGTGGCCCACATTTGCTTTTGTTTGATGCATTCGTTCTGTAAATGAACTGCGGCACGTGCTCCCAATTTGAACACAATATTCTTTGAAATGAACATCGTTTAGTACGACCACTATGACCGTTTTGAAGTAGAGAAACGTCAAACGTTGACCGCTAACGAACCGGACTGCACTCCACGAACGGTTTTGTGTTTTTATACACCATTCAGCTGATGTGATAGTTCAGCACTGGACGTAAATTTGTCAGCTGATATCCTTACTTTCGCACCACAGTAGAGCTTACAAACAGCCGAGTCCATTCTTTAAGTTAATAAGCAAATGAGCAGGCTCAATAATAATCTATCTAGTTAGCGGTGGTGCTCCTCTACCGCAAACGATTTGAGTAAAAATTGAAAGTTATGGTACTTTTTCGATTTGTACCGAGGTTTTACTTTTTTACAGTGAAGCTTTGTATAAGCTGAGACCCCACCGGAGTGCACTAATCCGGTTAGGTAAAAACGGCGCCCCTTTCCAAATTCTTTAGCTAGGAACCTAATTTTAAGGCATCGACAAAACATTAAAGATGAGCCTTTTTCACAGGAGCAGATTCTGACCTGCGACACGGAACGCCAAGAGATGGACTTTGTCTAATGTCTAGACGCCAACCGATCTGATGGATACAGAATAGCACTAACCAGCGTTGAGCGGCATGGTCGAGAGGCGCGAGGCCGTTTCGTTAAGTCGTACTGATAACAGATGATTGTTACAATGTGTTTCGCAGCGATACAAGCGCCATGGTCACAATAACTGAATGTGGCATCAGCTTATCTGTCGCTTCGTATTCTCGACAGTTAAGCCCTACGGTTTCAACCTTCTTTCAATCTTTGCAGAACGTTTTTTTGCTTTGCTACTTGTTTGTATCTTCTCACTTCTTTTCCCTATTATCCCTAAAGTGAGTCATTATAGCATCAATACAGCAACTAGGCTCATCGTATTTCGGGGCCTGAATCACAACCGATTTACTGAACTCATCGGCACTCGAAATAGCAAGTAACCACAATGAGTGACCGGAGAATCGTACACGATACGCGACGAATTCAAAACGAATATCACAAGACGAAGGTTGTGCAGTGATAGTGTGGTTTAGTGTGTACTCTTGTGCCACGTACATACAACTAGCAAAGGATTCAAAGCAATCTGTATATATCTTGGAACCGACAGGGATTTCATTATTTCCATAGGTTTTGTAATACAAATCGGCTTTACACAGATTTGGTCGAAGAGTATGCTGGAAATAGCAGTATCATCTCATAACTTTCATCTTCTGCTATTCCTATTTAGAATTTTAAATGGAACTTTGAGTTCCAAACTAGTTGTATAGCGCGTTGAGGCACACGATAAATGTCGGTTCACGAAATGTACTCAGACAGGCAGTCATACTACTGCATCATATTCGGAAATGGTTGGTGCATGAAAAAAAACCGATCAAAGGCCACACAAAACGTATCCAGACTGAGGATTTATGTAGCCTTGCCAACACTCAATGCGGAACCATTTAGGACAGTACCTTGGGGGTTAAGTGACAATCATTCTGAATGGATTGCGATACGTAGTCTCGATTTGAATCAGTGACTCACTTTGAAGGGCGAACTAACGTCTGACTCAGCATAAAAACTTGTCACCTAATGTGGGAACTCGAAAGAGTCCTTTGCGATCGTATTCATTCGCGCTTTCAACGGTTGCAATCGGCTGGCCAGATATCTAGCTACATTGTGTGTCAGGACACCTGTACTATCTGCATTAGGCTGGATGGCCACGTCAGGCTTATGTATATTAGGCGAAACATATACCCTCGTTGGAAGCGTTCATTTCGGGTATATATTATACCATTTACCAGGCCCTAGAGGATCCTTCACATTCCTTGATTACCAACCCCTATCTTATTCATCCTTGACGCGGTGGTTTTATTGCCAATCAGCTTATATGACCCAATTACTAGATGCTTCTCCATTTTTTCCATATAACTCGGCTTGTTCAGAATTACTGTGGTTTTTCCTTTATCGACTTTCATGGTAATATTGCTCGGGTCTTTCTTTAGGGCCATTGATATGATGCCTTCCTCTGGATCATGATTCGGCTCCTCCTTCTGCTGGAATTTGATGTTCCTATTGCTTTCTCCTAGATTAAACTGGTCAAGCTTAAGGCGTGTGCTGTCTACGATGTCCCAGGCATTGTTCTTGGTGCCATGGCTATCCATCCATTGCTAGTTTGTTGAAGCACCCGTTTCGTGAATGGATTGTCCCACACACTATCCTCATCTGTACCGCCATCTACTCTGACGTGAATCTCGATCAATGCAGTCATTGCGAGCATATTTGAATCAGATTGACTGACCCGCTGCGGATACTGCACCCCACGTCCACCTCAAACGGCATAAATAGTGAACCATTAGCAACTGTGCTAAGTATTGCTTTTGGGCCCGATGATGTAGTGGTGAAACCGTCAGCAAGTGTTTTCTGCGCCACGTATTCAACTTCCAGTCCGCGTGTCAGCACCCAAAGAGCGCAAGTAGAAGTACGAAACTGGTCTGGAGAAACAACTATGCAGCGACCGAACTGATCGAGATACCATCTCATAACAAGTTAACGCGATTAGTACACAAACCCAGATGAGTATGGAACTCATGCGAAAGATTGCAGCTCTCACCGTCGCATCAGATGAAATAACAGTTAGTTTTTACGTTAGCTCGCTATTCACCAACGTATCCAGTGATGACGCATCAGTGGTAGCGCAGCGCTGTCTGCTTACGGACAATGGCCTAGGAAAAAGAACAACTCTAGTGGTAGACCAAACAATCAAATGACTAAAAGTATGCCTTAAGATGTCATATTTCACAGTCCAGTAGAGACGGCATGGTCAGTAACGTGGACTTTCCATGGGGCCGCCAGTATTCCCGTATTGACAAATCTGTGTATAGAATACTGAAACACGCTTGCAAACTCGTAGTTTGCCAATGATGTGGTGACGCTATGTAGATGGTACTTTTGTGGTTATAAAGCCGGATGTAAAGGGGGATTTTCTAAACCAACTGAACTCTTATTAAGAACGTAAACGTTACTATGGAACTAGGATCTTGCAGTGGCGCACCGCCATTCTTAGTTCTCAGGAACGAAGGACGAGTAAGGACAACGATACATCACAAACCGACATATACGGATTGAATAGACCATTATAATCCGTGGCCCTTATTGTTCTCAGGAGAAGACTAGAAGGCCGCTCGGTGGGTGTCCATGGCATCTAGTAGAACATCAGTTGCAAAGAGTCTCAGCCCACCTCGATGCACGACGGAGTGAATTGGGCCGGTACGAATTCCTTATAAAGCGACAGCTTCTGAAACACTTAACCAGGTACTAAATAAGAAAAATATGAAGGTTGTTTTTCAATAAGGATTAAACGCTGCGCTCAGCTCCGAGAGATAGAACGATCAAATTGCATCTACGGGATCAATTGGGAATACCATACACACGTGTACACAGTTCAGACTACGAGAGCTACGCACAATGAGGCCAGAAATAAGTAGCACCTTTCCCGTCCACCGAGAAACGAGCCTGAATACGGCGCCCTACTAGGAGCTTCAGCGGTCGCCGTCCAGACGCTTAATGTGGGGCTAGAGATCGACTTGGACATTAAGAGAGAAGTACGAGCAATAGACCCAAGCTTAATTGGGGAGGTGGTGTAAACTACTAAGGCCAATAACTACGTGAACAGAACGCATGGGATGGAGCTATCAAACGCATGGCGATCTGCCTTTACACTGCTAGTATGAAATGCGTCTAGGGATGGACTCAAGTCAGAACATGGATCAGTAGCAACAGGATCAAGAATGTCTCACATCTGGATCACCTGTGATGCGGATCAGTTGAGAACCTTCGGTGCTGGTTGTTATATATGCATGACCCTTTAATCCATTGGCCTGTACCGTAATTAGACACTGCACCATCTCATTCCTTAGTTATTATCCTACTTTAAATTAGAATCGGTTCCAAGCTTATTCCGAGCTATCAAACCCGTTTGTTCGCGACGGTTTTATTTTGCTTTTTATTAAATGGGATCTTTTACTTCTCTATTCACAGGTTGCTTACAGACGGCGTTCGTTCTTCTGGCTAATAACACAGATCTGCTCTCTGGTTCTTCCAACTCTTCCAACGTGACTGGCTCTTCTGGTCGACACACATATTTCGCACATCAGCCACAGCCATCTGTGAATCCACTTACTGTGGCTGACCGATGGTTCAGTGAACTCAATGTTGACATGGATAAGGTCAGTTTGGATGCTTACGTATGAAACAATCTCTTTATCTCTGCTAGTCCATTTTCTGTTTCCGTCCGTTCGTTTGTAGTTGCAGTGCCACTCCGTTTGGCTCACTACCATACAGACATTGAAATATCATTGAACTGATCGCTTTGACCGCTCACCACCATGATATTAACGGTTAGTGACGGCGACAAGCAAAGCAGGAGAAGAATATGTACCTACTAGAGTCCTTACTCCGAAGAACTGACTGATAACTATTAGAGCATGAGTGTCACAGAGGACACGCTTATCAGTTCATTCTCTGTTCCGTACTGTCATAAACCTTTCCTTAGCTTATTATGCTCAGTATACCGGATTCCAATCTACTGCCATCCGACTTTGGGCCCCTGTTTGACAAAGGAACAAACGAAAGGCATATGAACTGAGCAATCAGTCACCGGCTCCCAATGGGCGCGATTCCTTGAAGTCGCTGCGCTACCTTGCGGGCAGGCTATTCAGCCAAAGGCTGGAGGTGGTGTCCCGTAAGTCAGCACTCTACTTCGGCTTGGGCAACCGAGTAGTATCTCGCCCTCTGACGAAACCATGGACTTTAATGTGTTGTGTTGTGTTTTCGTTTACTATTTCTGTACCTTCTTTTGAGTTCCATGGTTTCCGATGGCTCAAAGTCTATTCATAGACGAAACCATGGACTTAACCAACACTGGACACTATCAATAAATGTTTTTTACGACAACACTTTTGGTCACGTTGTATTTTCACCTTTTCATATATTTGTCCATAATTGCCCAGTCTACTTGCATTGGGCACTTGCTGTTTAACACTACCCTCTCCGGAGGACCCGAGCTATTATGATGCCATTTTCATTATAACATCATTGTGCCACGTCTGGCCAATGGAGATTCCTATTGTCTACAGTCGGCCGCGGCGTGTGCGATGAGAGCCTGAGAACACAACCCGTCCGTTTCATGATCGCGGCGAGTGAATGGGGAAAATGCAGTTTGAACAGGCAAAGCCGTCACATAAAGGAGCTAACGAGATCACTGACTCTATCACGTATTTTACCTTTTCGGGTTTCGATGTGCTCCAACAGATCTCTGTGATTATTCGTGATTTTTGCTCGTTGTCTGTCATACTCCTGTGCTCCACACCAGAGAAAAGGCATCGGAAATACGCCGGTACGCAATACCGATGATTCGTTGCCTCTCAACCACTACTGGTTGCACGCGGGCTAAGCATACTGCGAGGGTCGCGCTGCCCATACGCAAGGTCGAACCCGCGCCGCCGGATTAAAAGACAAGCTCGTTATCTTTAGGCTACAGGTACTTGTCAACTTACTGCCAAACGAGGATGTTTGTCATGCACAAGTATGGCACATTCGTCCCTCAGTAATCCGATTTTCTACAGTTATATCAACGAATGTGCCCTCATGGTGAACTATTATAGACGGTAAGGTGACTAACTGACATCCGCGCATCAAGCAATGATTGCTGTCACCAAGTTGGGTACTAACATGTTGAAGCGTTTACCACATCCATGTTGTGTAGATAGACTAGCGGTTCCACACTATTGCTTCTGCGCAAAGTGAACCCACGTGGTCTCTCACCTTGACTGCTGCTCATTCACAGTTTAAACGATTCCCCAGCAAAGTTGGGCTACGGATGATGACTGCGTTGCACTCGTTGTAAGCCGGTGCAGTTGCTCGGAAAACACAGGGATTGAAGCTTAACGGATGGCACTTAAGAATTATGAGTAGTTGCCCATGCCTCATTCTCCCGTCATCCGGATGCTTCGTAACAGTGCACCCTTACTCCGAAGGCTGCGGCACAGTAGCTGAGGTGTTGCGGCACAGTATCTGAAGTGTTTCCCGCGTCTAGTTAACGTGTATAAGGGTGATGATGACTTCGAAGGCTTGGAGCTAAACGAACTGCTGGCCGGTCCAAGTTTGTTTAGGTGCACTGCATTGTACAGTCCTCTCACTTGTGTCTAGAGTTCACCTAGCTTAGCTGCACACTTGTGTATCCCGCAGTGTTGCGCCTGCTCCGACCATGTTAGTAAAATTCATTTCTAGTACATAGAAAACGTTGTTCCTAACCGTTTTGTGCCTCATATTGCTTTCACAAACCCCATCTTACCGCTTGTAGATCCTGCATCTTTCCACAGTACTAAAGTACGTGGTTGCCGATGGCGGATAACAGTTGTGTCGACTGATTCACTTGGCAACTGACGGCGTCCTAGATACTACGCAACCATCACTTGTTTTGTGTATGCAGCATGCATCAACTGTGTAGCTGAAGTTGATTCTAAATGGGATAATCCCAGATGCGTGTTCCCATATAGGGTGTTTCTTCTATCAAGCTAACGGCAGTTTGCTATTAGCCACGATTTGGGATCGGGAGCAAATATCCTTTTAGTTAAACCACTGTAAACGATGTGATTGTAATTTCCACGCCAAATCTGATTCCGGTTCCTCTACTTTGGAAAACGGTTTGCCACCTCAGTGTCAAGGGTCGTGACGCCTCATCCCTTTCTTTTCTTTTTCTGACCACTGATTTAGAAGACTCATACTAGGCCCAGATGATAATAGATAGTGCAGACAAATAACTCACATAGGTATTAGCGTCACTAAGGTCGCTGTCGACGGAAGCACTCTTACGCTACACCTTTTACCGAATGGTTGCATTCATAGTGCAATTAAAATTGCTCCTTAAGGCTCTGATTCGCATCTGCAAGCCAATTAAACATAATCTCTCAGACATTTGGATTGCATCCAGTATCATTTTCATGCGCCAAACGCGCGCAGTGACCTCGGAATTGAGCTATCTCTAAGCAGCCAATGACGGTAGATGTAATAGCCCTAGCATGAATGCATGAGTTGGTGGTGTGTCTTTTGGACAAGCGTGGACGGTCTAGCCTCCATTCAGCCACCGTGTCTAATCTGAAGCTAGTTCCACGCAGCTTAGGGGTACAAGCTTGTCTAAGCACCTGGTTCGACTGGGTGGAGGGTTCAGTAGGCGTAAGTGAACTACCATGTACGTAAAGGCATGCCTTGCGAAGGGCACCAGTTGGGGGTGGGGGCTGCGAACACGGTAATGCAACACCCCACTAGCGATCTTATGGCTAGTTCGGCACCGATGTATCCCAAGGTTTTGGACGATCTGCCAACGCTCTGACATGCGACGGTACTGCGTCCGGATAGCGATGCAGTCACAGGTGCATGGCTGCGAATGACCTAGGGCGGTGTGACGGGCATGCGAGTAACGCGACGAAAGGGGCCTGCGCAACCGAATTACAGGTTGGGACGTGGCTGCCTCAGATTATGGAGAGCCGTCTTGAGCGGCGGTCTGCTGAGAGGGCTAGTGCCGAAATACAAGTGGCAATTTTGTTGCAACGTGAGTAGGCGTTGCTTTGCTACAGCGGCCGTCGCTTACCGTCATGGTGGATGCAGTACACCGACACAATGGTCCCTGCGACCGGGCTGTCGATAGTGTGCATTGGCTGACCTGTACACACATGAATGGGCGGACTGGTGCAGACCCAACACAAGTGCAAATGACGCACAAGTCGGTGCGCATTAACTGAATGCGTATCCCGTACCCAGTGGTGTGGCATATTCGCGCATAGTAGTCACTCCATAGTTGCTTGGCAGCTTTGTCTGGTCATTTCATCGCCTCTACTCCAGCAAAGGTACTTGGCCGACACAGCGTATAGGCAAGCAACACCTCAGTTACTTCCTACAGTAGTTGAAACAGTAAAACCAATAACTGCGTAAGAAAAAGGCATTACGGCAGTCGTATTTCGGTATGAACGCTCTCAGTGAAGCGCCGCTCAAGACATCTCACTTTTATCCAAGAGGGCCACTCATCAACCCAGAGTTCAGTGACATGTTGCGCAGGCCCCTTATGTCGCTTTATTCACTTTCACTTCATAACATATTTTCCCTTCAGACCCTGATCATTCGCAGTCTTATACTTGTGACTGTCTTAATATCCGGACACACCGAAACTACCCGAGCGCTGGTTGGTCGTCATAACAGTGTCCTCCTACAACCTACATCTGATGTTCTTATTTGGAATTATAATGGGGATTTCCCGCATGAAATTTGTTCTCGAATTTCCCGATTCGTGCCGATGATGTAACTTATAGCGAGCGATTAGTTGCAACTAAACCTAAATATATCTGCTAAATCACCATGTCACACTCCATTTTAGTGGTACGTTCATTATTTGGTCTTTCTCTCTTCATTACACCCATCCACGGGACATGTCAAGCGTTATCTACTTGACCTGCTATATATCATTGTACTGCCATCTGCGACTATGGTTTACTTGTTCATTGACCGTCAGCCAGAGAATTGAGTGTTATCGACCCTACGGAGTTATTGGTTTTACTGTTTCAACTACTGTAGGAAGTAACTGAGGTGTTGCTTGCCTATACGCTGTGTCGGCCAAGTACCTTTGCTGGAGTAGAGGCGATGAAATGACCAGACAAAGCTGCCAAGCAACTATGGAGTGACTACTATGCGCGAATATGCCACACCACTGGGTACGGGATACGCATTCAGTTAATGCGCACCGACTTGCGCGTCAGTTGCACTTGTGTTGGGTCTGCACCAGTCCGCCCATTCATGTGTGTACAGGTCAGCCAATGCACACTATCGACAGCCCGGCCGCAGGGACCATTATGTCGGTGTACTGCATCCACCATGACGGTAAGCGACGGCCGCTGTAGCAAAGCAACGCCTACTCACGTTGCAACAAAATTGCCACTTGTATTTCGGCACTAGCCCTCTCAGCAGACCGCCGCTCAAGACGGCTCTCCATAATCTGAGGCAGCCACGTCCCAACCTGTAATTCGGTTGCGCAGGCCCCTTTCGTCGTGTTACTCGCATGCCCGTCACACCGCCCTAGGTCATTCGCAGCCATGCACCTGTGACTGCATCGCTATCCGGACGCAGTACCGTCGCATGTCAGAGCGTTGGCAGATCGTCCAAAACCTTGGGATACGTCGGTGCCGAACTAGCCATAAGATCGCTAGTGGGGTGTTGCATTACCGTGTTCGCAGCCCCCACCCCCAACTGGTGCCCTTCGCAAGGCATGCCTTTACGTACATGGTAGTTCACTTACGCCCACTGAACCCTCCACCCAGTCGAACCAGGTGCTTAGACAAGCTTGTACCCCTAAGCTGAGTGGAACTAGCTTCAGATTAGACACGGTGGCTGAATGGAGGCTAGACCGTCCACGCTTGTCCAAAAGACACACCACCAACTCATGCATTCATGCTAGGGCTATTACATCTACCGTCATTGGCTGCTTAGAGATAGCTCAATTCCGAGGTCACTGCGCGCGTTTGGCGCATGAAAATGATACTGGATGCAATCCAAATGTCTGAGAGATTATGTTTAATTGGCTTGCAGATGCGAATCAGAGCCTTAGGGAGCAATTTTAATTGCACGATGAATGCCATCAGTCATGGATAATGTGTAGTTAATCTTATTAAGAATTGCCGTGATCACTAGAGGTTACTCTGACATAATTTTCGCTTTTGGCGGAACTTATCTTCTCGTTTACCTTGTGCAATTCTGCAATCGCCTTCGATTTTCTCTCGTAAAATTTAGGTTGTAATATTTAAGATCCTATCTTTTATTTTCATCCTTATTACCTTTATCCGGGTTCAATAAACCCAGCTGACTCTTCGTGCGCTGTTCATTTTTGATGAAGACTACTTCTGTCGTGTACTGAATGGGTTTCTTCGCCACGGAAGGCACGGGCACCGTAGTACTTGCTGGGAATCTGAATGCTCAAATCGGGGGATTGTCCACTGATGAGCTGCGTCTGATTGGCCAGGATGGTGTGGGCTCCCGTTATCAGAACAGTGGGCGGTGCGTGTGGATGCTTGCTTACTTCTTGCGCGCACTAACTTGCGACACAGCACCCGTCGGATGATGACACTGCGCCCACCAGCCTTGAACCTGCCACGAACGCAAATCTATCACATCTCGATCAGTTATCACTGGAGCAACTGCGTCCAAAACTTTCGCTTTGGTTTGTAGGACTTTTGCATACACTAATCATGCACTTGTATGTGCTGCTATGCAGGTACGTTTTTGCCGTCGCCCTCGACGACCCTGTGAGCGTAAAGACACCATCCAACTGTCTAAGCTAGCTGTTCTCAATGCATATCGAAGTACGCTGATGTTCAGGTTGAAAAGGCGTTCACTGAATACTGTTGAATATCACTGGTCGCATGTTTACCGGGCCTTACTGGAACCAGGTAAATCATCATGGGGTAAATTCACTAGCCAAAATGGACATTGGGTCTCTTCCCAATTTATGGAACTTATAATCGTCGGCACATTCCGGCTATAAGCGAACACAACTAGACTCGCAAAGGCGTCGCAGCAAATCTCCCTGCTAGCCTGAAGTGTGACCGCGAATCATGGTGGTCTAATCCTGCGTCAGAGATGGAAGTGGCCGCTGCCCTTGGTAACCATCTGAAGTTATTCCTTCTGTTACGGGAAACGGGCAGCAGGGGACCTGTTGTTAAAGGAACTGTATATGACGAGGGTGAACATACTTCCACAACTTGTCGAAATGTTTGGATCCTTTGGCTGAGCGTTTTGCAAAGCTGTTTACTTGATCGGAATTGTTAGCTTTCTCACCGACAAGTGATCGCCCATCTCCCTGGGCTGTCTTTTTTGGACCGTCCTCTCTCTCAGAAGTCGACCATGAGATCGGACTGTTGAAGTTGCATAAAGATGTGGGACCAGATGATCTCCATCCAGCCATCTTCAAATTCAAGCGACCTGATTTTGTACATAATTTACGCGAATTACTTGTGAAATCGTCCCAACCGATTTTAGTTGCTCCGTCATAGTCCTAATTTTCAAGGGAGGCTCACGGTCGGAATGCGGCAACCATAGAGGAATCAGTCTGATCCCCATCGCCTCCACATTGCTTGCCTCTTCGATCCTTCACAGACTGACTGGTACTCGTGAAAGCTAAATTCGTGAAGAGCTTGCCGGGTTTCTTCGTGGTCGGGGGTTCGTCGACCACCTATTCACATAACCTCAGCTTTTGGGATACCGTCACATATATTGGCGACCTACCGTTGTTGTGTTCCTCGACATCAAAGTTGCCTTCGATTCGATTGCTTGGTGTGCTCTTTGGAACTGTCTGCTATGGGAAGACATGCCCGAGATGTATGTAAATACTATGCGAATGCTTTACACGCGTAGCTCGGGCAGAGAGAGGGCGTACGGCAAGCTGTCGCCGCTCTTCATCATCTCCAGCGGTGTAAAACAAGGATGCCCACTGTCACTTTTTCTCTTTAACTTCGCAATTGACGAAGCCATGGAGACCGCCTTCCCAATACACGACTTAGAAAGTGTGAAGCTGCTCCCAGCTGAACGACTACTTGATTCGGAATATGCTAACGATATCACCCTAATCTGTGACATCTCCCAAACGTGCCAAACGACGCTAGTTGATTAGCACTGGATGTCAGCCGCCACGAGTTTTGCTTTGCACCCTCAAATTACAAAGCTTTCCTGCAGGATTGGTAGGGACCGCCTCCTGCGCTGACCCTTGGTAGAAATCAGCTAGAAGTCGTCCATAAGTTCAATTAACTAGGTAATTGTATCTGCACCGTTCAAATTTAAGACGGTCACAAAATGTAATGCAAAAGCGCCTCGAGCTTTTGCTAACCTTTGCCACCGATGCGACAGCACTCACGATCTGAAGGATAGAGTTCAATGCAACGGTACGTTCGCCCCTACTGTGTCGTTGTGAAAGCTGTCCCATTAGATCAGCCACCGGTGCCTTCGCAGTTTGGTTCATATCTGGTGGTAACACCGTATGAGCGTGTTCGACGCCTTGCTTTTGGCACAGGAAGAGGAAGCGAACCGTTCAGCACCGTTTTTTCACCCACCAGGCTCCGGTGGCTGAGCCACGTGTTGCCAGCCCACCGACTCCCGCGACGTGCGTTATTTGTACGCCAAACGGTGCGGATGGAAGATGATGTGGGGTGGCCATGCGATGACTTGGTGGAGAGCAATGAAGGCGTTTACGGCGAATTTGATCTCGGTTGGGGCCTCTTGGCTTCCTGGTCGGGGACCGAAGGACGATGAACACCTTTGGCTGGATACACTTGTCGACATGGCTGGGAGCCGACCTCAATGACGTTTGCGTTGTGAGTTTCTTTTCCCTTCCCGTCCCTCTTAGCCTCCCCCTCCAACCACAGTCTTATTTATAAAGCATAGTATAATCCCTTTTTGTGGCTGTTAAGTCTCTAGAACGATGTCCATCCGTTATTGGTGATTCGGCCGGCGTGCCTCTGTTTCATCTTTTTTCTTTTGTGTTGCGGCACAAAAGCTATTTTCTACTTGCAGCAGCAGCAGCAAATGAACATGCATGAGTACATGTTCATTTTCGATTTTGTGACCCAAACTGGATGGTAATTATACGATCTGTCTTGGTTCTTTCCACATTAAGCGCTGTTCATGTGCCTTCTCGGCCATTGGAATCCACATAATGTGTTTACCAATGAGTTACGGCGCTGCGCGAACCACCATACTGTCTTAAAAGCGATGTCCTTACAGCGTGAGGACGAACGATTTCATCTCTCTCGTCGAACTGCACTCGTGATCGCGTTCTATAGCTATAGTGGGGTATAGAAGATCATCAGAGGTCACAATCCACTCAGCTACTTCAACAGGGACTGTGAGACATTCATCCCATGGTTACTAACAAGTAATGACTTGCTGCGGCCTCAAAACCTTGCAAGCCAATTTATTCGACGTACATCTATCACATGCATATCGACATCGACCCAGTTTACCAGCAGCTCCGACGGAAAGAACTTAGAGAAATTACGAGACGCCGCTTGAGTAGGAACAACTTGAGCGACGAATTCTGCAGCATGTGAAATGGGTAGAGATCACGTGGCGCAGATCGAAGCCCCCACTTTCAGAAAGTCATCTGCACGCCGACTACGGATCAACCATACAATCAGCGAGATTACACTCTAAATCTCAACGCACTGATGAGGCCACCTCGTACGTTGGTGAAAAGTTTGCAAAATAATCATTCAGCTCGGAGAGAAATGCAAAACTCATATACTTTGAGTGCCGTTAACTACTGTATTTGCTGTACGCCTTGGGATCCGAATCCCTTGGTTCCGTTCCCGAGGTGAGGACATTTGTTTTTGAACTGATACTGAGTTCCTTTCAATTTTTTGAATCAGGTATTTATTATTTCCTTATCCACTATGATTTTTTCTCACTCCTATAGGTACTGGAAGTCACTCGTCAACTACTCAGTCTGTACGATCTCTGGCGCCGTTTTGACGAATCTGCTGAAATGCCCAGCTTACTACTCAAGAAAATTCCCAAACCCACCGTTCAGCCTCCGCCCACACCTCCAAGCTCAAGTGCTTTTGGGAACACAGCAAATGCGCCCACGAATGCAGCAACCGGTGCGGGGGAGCGGTGCTAGTCAGTCATCGGCTAGTTGTGGGCCTCCTGCTCATACATCACTGATGGGCGGAAGCGGCGGGGCTGCGGGTGGCGGCGGTGGGGGAGCAAGCAACCTAACCGACCCGCAACCGCAGCCTCATCATCATCACACTTCGGCTCAGGCCAACCGCCCGGCTCCCAGTGCTTTGCGCATTCATCCCCAACAGCAACAACAGCAGCAGCAGCAACAACAACAACAACAGTCCTCTCAGCAGCAAGGTATACCACCTTCAGGTGTGCGATGATGAATTGTTGCATCTGAAACGCCGGCCCTCTCACGTCGTATTTTCCCACTTGTTTAGATGAATTTGCCTCGCGACTTACCTTCGTACCACTAAATACAATGTTTGCCTCCGTGTTTACGTATTTTTGTATTCGGGTAGGGGCTAACACGCTTTGACACCTTAGCGGTTATGTTATGGGCTAACGAAATTTTAGCAGATAGTAGATACTGAACACTTGTGGAGGCTATCCTTGCCCTGGATGATCTGCTCAGAGCTTTATTTTTAATGTGATGCATGAAATTCGCTTTTGTGTTTTGCACACGACATTGACTCCAACCGCAAACTGCCTCAAATATTTACATATCCGGTATCAATAAATTCACTGCATGTACTGCGAACTTTCGGTGTCACATCTTTGTTTTTAAATTGCTTCATTTACGGTCAGCAATCACATGAGCATCTTTTCACCGATTTTCGTGGGCTTGTACTGCAAATTCCCTTCGGGTACACTCCGTAAGCACTCACCTATCTACTACTTATTTCCCGATGAACGTATTGTCCCAGTGATGGCTGTTTGGCATCTCTTCTCGCCTTAAGCACCGAACTACGACAGCTTGTCATTCACTAGAATCATGCATCGTTGTTAACATCACGTAAACGCTTCCTTTCAGTGATTGTTTTTCACATATGCGGTTCTACCCATGTCGGTGGATTGTGTTGTGGGCGTTTTGAGCTCTCTTCTCTGCACTGTGGACTAGCTTGACTGATAGTTACCGACAGCTTCGATGATAGCTCTTTGCAGAAAGCAACTAGTTTTGTAGTGGACCTACAGGGGAAGGTCAGCAGTGTCAATCCCCAGATTAACTCTGCGAAATGTTAATCAGAAGCGGCTCTTATCAATGAAACATTGATTCACATATGGTTGAGCCACTCCGTACCAATTATCGGGCCACTGACTATTTTCATTAACATGAATCAAGACCAGAAACCAGTTAAGGGTTAAGAATTCTTTTCGGTAAGCTCTCCTCAGACTCAAACGTTTACATGACGCTGTTTGTTTGTGGTAAGCGTCAAATCGGGCTGGGATTGATTTATAAGGTGTTTGAACAGTCAAAATCGATGATTAAAGACGGCTACACATGGCAAGCAGTGCACCAAAGGAACATTAATACACAAACGTCAGCAGCCTAAAGTAACTAGGTAAGATCACAAAGGGGAACTAAGTAACCATGTCAGTCGGCCACGATAGTAGTATCGGCCGTATGAATCATTTATGTATACATAATTCCGGCTTCAGATGGTGGATGTAAATAACCTCAACAATAGAAGATCTGATTTCGGAATCCTTGTGAAAACCGTTCAGGTAGTGAGTAGATGACTTTAAAGTCATTCTCACATGCAGTATGGCCACGTTCGAGTAGGTGAAACATGATTGAGCTGTTCAAGGACCTCACTTCGCCTTTGTAAAACCACGCCGGAATATGCTCGCGAATCCTCTGGGATAGGCACCTCGTTGTGGTAGACCATTCCAAGCGGGACTGCGAAACAAGTGTGCTCAAACAACATCTTTCAGGCGTCGATATAAACTTACCAGCTGCAGTATCGCCCTTAAATGGCAAAATGTATCAAGAGCTTTTCTCTTGTGAGCACCGCCCATAGGTGACTTTCGCTTTAGTTCTTTCAGATGCTTTATGATAAAACTTATCGGGATAAACCTTTTCCCTAAGGGCGTCGTTGATTCTGTAGCGCTTGTGCATATCGTTCCTCCCAATTGTACTTTCCTATTCTCATTTCCATTATTATTGTACAGTTTTGTTTTAACTGACCAACAACTGATGAAACACTTTTTCGGGTTTCGATTCGCCTTCTGGTTTCGGCTCCGTGTGTTGTGCTGTTTGTCGTCGTCTGTCTGCTGGCATCGTCCATCGATCACCGGCTCTAACGCGTCGATTGATTTTGTCGACTAAGTTCTGTCCTCCGACCAGATTGTACGACTAACTGACAGCCTAGCGAAGATCGTGCTTTACCTAAGGTCAGCTACAGCATTCTTATTTATAGACTGAGTTCTTATATGTAGTTAAGCCCTTTCCGTGTGGCCTTTTCCACTACATATTTGGTGACCCCGTTTTCCTTTTTTTGAAAGCTCAGAACTCCTTTTTTGTGTGACTTGACTATGTCGGACCACGATCCCAGCACTGACATTTCAGAGAAATGTTGTAGGTTTCTCCTTCCCTGCCTTCGGATTCATTCTAATCCTCACGTGTGGTTTTTACAGTTGAGCATCTCTTTCGCATACGCCGTATTACTTTCTCAGTCCTTAATGTTCGCACATGTCAACTGCCCAGCTTCATACCCACATCGCAACATGACCTTATAGATTTGCTCGATCCGATTCCTGGCTGACGCACCTTATGACAAACTCAAAAGCCGCCGTATTAAAGCGCACTACGGCCTCTGACGAAGCTAGACTTCGACAATTACTTTCCGGTCTTGAATTAGGTGATCGCACGCCGTCACAACTCAGGCACATGCGTACGTTAATCGGTTCCTCTAAGGTGATGACACGATTCTGCGACAGCTCTGGACGAAATGTCTTCCATACGAACAACTCAGCTGTTCTCTCCGTCTTCGCAGATGTATTTGACTTTGGACAAGCTGGCTGAAACAGCAGACAAAGTTCATGAGTACTTTAATAAACCCGCAGCATGTCACGCAGTTGAGTCGAGCACTAACACCGATCTTAAGATTGACCCGATTAAAACCATTTCTGAGAGGTTATTGAAGCTGGAGCTCACCATCTCGAGCGTTAATCGCTACCGTGGTAGAAGCCCTAGACGCTCCTCTCGAGTAGACGTAGTCCCGCCAGAAGTTCGAAACGTCATTTCTGTTGGTACCACCACCGTTTTGGCGTTGATGCATAGGAATTGTCGACCTGTTGTAACCATCCGACGTCATTCCATCAAACCGCAGCAGGAAACCTCCACGCTCTTCAGTTGACGGTATCCGGAGTGCACATATTGCGGACCCTGACGGCAAGAGATCGGCTATTAAACTCATCTTGTGCTGTAAATGCCCTGCGCTGTGAAAGTTAGTGTAATGCCCGTCCACGAATGCTTTACCTTTCTGCTACCTATGAGCCGTCCGAGTTGCAGATGCTTCAACATCCAGGAAAGGTAACCGATTCCCGTTTTCATGCTCACAGGTGAAGCGTAGATTCTCACGTGGGTTATTAACGGCTCTCAGCAACTGTTCTGTATGCTTTTTCGGATTCGCAAGGCACGAAGGTGTCATCGACTTACAAAAGTCCATTTCAATTCATTAGAGGTGCTCCTCGTGGGGACACTGTTCTGAGATTAGCTCTAAGATATCAGCATGAATCAAAGACAAGAATCTCATGTTCAGGAGTTAAGAAATTTCTTTCGGCTAAACTCTTTCTGACCCAAAAAACGTTTTTATAACGATGGATTGTTGGGGTTAAGCGTCAAATTTTCAGGCATGGGATTGATTTATAAGCGCTGTTTGATAGGTCAAGATCGATAACAAAAGGCGGCTATCAGATGGTAAGCAAAAGTGCACCAAAGAAATTTAATACAAGCATTTAGCGGCCTAAAGTAGGTCATAAATGGTAGTTTAAGTAACCATGATCAGTCGGCCACGTTTTGTAGTATCGACCACGGATGATTCGTTTATGTAACGCGGCCGTTACTTCTACTGTGGCCGACTGGACATGGTTAACTAAAATACCCTTTGTGACACTTAGTTATTTAGGCCGCTGAAGCTGTATTTTTTCTTCTGATTCTGCACTTTTACTTTACCAATCTGTCATACGCCTTTTGGTCATCTGGTTTATTGAACTTTCAAGCACCTATTAAATCAATCCATGCCCGATCTGACGCTTCCCCACACCAATCAGTGTTATGTAAACGTTTGGAGTCTGAAGAGGAGTTTACCGAGAAAGAATCTTACACCCTGAGAACAGATTTCTGGTCTTGATTCTATACGATTACAAAGGGATTATTTGCCTGTGCTGAAAATCATGCGTTGCCCGTGTTTCAGCTAAAGGTATAACCAACAACAGGACCCTTAAAAGGTGATCCATATAACTCCAAAAGGCAATACATATGACAGTACCTCTCACCATTGAATGTGGATTGAACATTTAACGTGACAATCGAAAGTAGGTTTCCGACCTATTGCAAATCATCTCACGGAAAGTAGCGTATATTGGCAGTTGCCGGGTCAGCTTCGCCACAGTAATACGACAGTTCCTGTGCAGTGGAATGTTTGATAAACAGCGACTGGCCATTTCAAATAAGCAAAAGTTTGTACTGGTCCAGATATCTTCCCAATGAATCCAAATCGACAAGCTGCTTTGCCAATTTGTTCTCCATTCATTGGGCCATACAGATGCTTGGGGGTGAATACCACCATTTACCAAAGATCAGAAACCATTGGGACACCTACCATTGTGAACTTTAGGATGACCATATGATCTTGGTACGGTCTAATGTAGGTTTACACACTTTTCCAATTCTCGATTCTTTCGTGATATAGGTTGGATTGCTTAATTCGCTTTGTAGGCTGCCACGATACTATTGTGTCTCTAATCCTCCCTGTGTGGTTCTTTCATGCCACACATAAACTTTCTGGGAACTACGTTCGTCACCTGAGGATGTGTACATTTTACAGTTGATATTCGATACTAGCTATTAACACTTAGGACGGATCAATTATCTGGCCTAGTAATGAATGAATTCGTTGGTTTAATAACAGTTGTTCTTTAATTTACTGAATTTTTTCTCTTGAAATTATTACCAATACCAGCTTGTTTAGCCACTGAACGTATTCTTGCAACTATTCACTAAGTACAGAGAGGGTAGTTCTCTACGCTCTCTTGGAGTTGCTGTAAAACCGGTATCAGTCTGTAACTTTATGCTTTCAAACTGACACCTCTAAGGCTGAGTGGTCTTGTTTTCTTACAGGAATCCTACAATTACTTGGCCGACTTAATGATGCACCACTCCTAGTGTGTCCTGGCTTTGTTATTTCCACCATGCGAAAAAATTGAACAACACCGTTCTGGGTTTTATTAGAGAGGTCAATTTGTGGGAACTGATGGTTAAGCCGTACTAAGTAATTTTCACTTCGCTTCCTTAATCGACATTTTCAGCTTAACCAATTCCAATATATTGCAACAATAGAGTGTCTTAGATCACCACACAGAAAAGTCATTAATAACCGTTGCGAACCATTGCGAAAATGAACCCTCTCCAAACTCACGGCAAAGTTAAGCGGATGGTTTCCTCATAATGATCGCGTGTTCGCGAGAGTACGTGCATTTCGCTCACCCACGCAGCGCGAGCTCGATGCGCCACCTATATGCAATGTTGATATGGTCTCTCCTACTTTTCGCATACAACAAAGAGTGTTCGGTAAGAAAAGTGCCACAATAACCTGTAGCACTGTTCAGTTGACAGTCGAGAGTTGGTTAGATATGTCGCCTATAATACATGTCGCAAGTTGACTGGTCCATGGTCGCTGGTAAATGTCAAACAATTCATTAGGGTCTATGTTTAAATGTGATAGTTAGTCTCTCCATTCTGATGTGAAGTGACGCAACATTCGCCATGGCGGTTCAATAACGACAGCATAGCCGTCGATCCACACAGGTTCTACTCAGCCAGTGAATGTTTACATTCTGCTTATCACGGATACGTTTTTACTCTTGGGAATATCTAGAATCAGTGAGAATATCAAAAGACGTTCGTTAGCTAAATAACATATAATTTCCCGCACAGTACGTAATACGCTTGACAATCAATCGTGGTATGGTAATTAAGTACTGAATAGAATGTGATCACAAATGATACGTGGAATTCACTATAAAATCAGCTACTGACGTTGACAAAGACAATGCAATGGTACGTAAATGTGATTGACTGGATTGATTTGATGTTTGATGTGACCCAAATTAATCATCGCACATGCTTTCCGGACATGTGAAAACTTGATTGGAAGCTTTTTTTGACTGCGACGAAATTTTGATTTCTGGATATTTCATCCATTACAATTACAATACTCATACACCTTAATCTGTTTAGCGGCCCATAACCCATAAAGATCATACCTTGGGTGTTTACCGCTATCAGTATCTGGAACACAAGTCTTTAACTCAGGTAATCTGTTTGAAAGACGTGCCACCTAAACATTTCAAGCGTCTGGACGGAACGAGGAGCAGGGGATATGTCCTATTAGAAAACTCTGTCTGTTTCTTAAAGAATAAATTGTTAACCCCTTAGCGATCACTCGAAATTTCAGAAGATGAAGAATGATCCATGATAAAAACGTTGCAATCGGAAAGACATTTACGAAATTGTGTCACGCTATGCTGAAAAACAGAACAGGTGCGATTCGACTCAACCGTATTAATATTCGCGATTCACAGTGGACCTGTCATTCCACGATTTTATTGACTGTCAATGATATTACATAATGGTGGGCCTACTACCAGAGACCATAACTGGACATTGAGTAATTCTCACATTTACGTCCGATGGCAAAACGGCTGACTAAGATTCTATTACCGGTCAAGGAATGTAATATCAGGCACAGCATCAGAATCACCTTAGCTGTGGGATAACCCATTGCGGCAATACACGTTTGACGCGCGTGCTCCCGGGTCATTGGAATGACCTTTCATCCATCTTCTCTCTATCTTCTCGCTGGATAGTCACCGTTAGCTACTTTGAAACACGTATTATCAGCTCTACACAATGATACAGCATACGTGGAATTATCGTTTACCATAAAAGTCCTAACCATCACTAAAACGATTTGATGTGATTGAACAATAAGCGGATGACTCATTCACTCTTGTGACACCACATTGCCTTTTCTGTGTAAACAACTTCCGGTGCAGAATTCTCGAAGGCTAGTCCGAAAAGGCCTAAAAATTACCTTACACAATTCCGGTGTTTTCTCAATGCTCTATGTTGGAATTTGTGATCTCCAAAGCTGTGTCGCGTTGTGTTTTGGCTCATTACTAATGTCCCATCAACTGGACCTAACATTCAATCTCGATCAACCGAACACTCTGCAAAGTGTGCTTACAAGGGATCACGCTGACAGCAGGGCGCATCATAGCTGACCTCACGTTGTCATTGACGCAGGATATGCGGCACTAATCTGATCATCCGACAAACGAGTGACTTAAAACTCTCTACACTCGGCTTATAATGTCTCAACACTTTCGTCGATTGTGTGAGTTGTGTGTGAAATTGGTGAAATAGTGGTGCGATGGTTTGTGTGCCTCAGTGATCCATTGAGCTATACTGGGTGGTGCTTTTTGCACCTTCAGAGCCACTCATACCAGATTGGTCAATGGTTAGAGGCCAGACAAACTCAGCCTCCTGGTCCTCCAGGTTGGGGGTTGGAATGAGGGTGGCTCCTTATTCCTTAAAACGGACTCCTTGTAGCCCAATGCCAAACCCGCTGCCTTGCGGTCAGGTTTTTGAACCAAAGGCTTTGGTTGAGAACCCTAATCGTTCTCCTGTCTAGGCCTGGGCAACCTGACAGTATCCTGCCCACGCAATACAATGAATCTTCCTTCAAACAAATTTCTGATGCTCTGGCCACCGCAGAGGATAATCAACGGTGCCCTATCTGCTGCATCGAGCAGGGTGGATAGGGGTTTGGATGCTACTGCTCAAGCCTTCCCGTCTTCTTATTCCCCTTCTTGCGCTTTTTCACCCTTATCGTCCCGTTCCAGCTTCACTTTTATCCCCCTGTTTTCAACCCCCAATTCTCGGCCCTCCCCCACCTTGCTTCAATAGTCGCTTGTCTTTTAGTTTCAACTCACAGGTGAACGCGGAGCGTCATTCCTGCCTGTCAACAGGCCCATGTCCAAGCAAGCGGCCCATTCCAGTTCATCGGCTTCCATTTGGAGCCCTCGATCCTCCTTCAGATTGGCATGCCTCAATGTTCGCACATTGCTTCAGATCGGTCAACAGGCAGCACTTGCCCGAACATTAGAGACCCTCTCGATCGATATCTGCTGCTTATCGGAGACCCGCCTGCAAGACTCGAGCTCTGTGCTCACTCTGCGATCCCCTTCAGGTGACACTAGCAGCACTTTCTCATTGCGCCTATCCGGTGACGATGCAGCTTCGAGCACCGGCCAAGCCGGTGTTGGTATTGCCCTGAGTCCCCGGGCTGAAGCTGCTCTGGTTGATTGGATTCCAATCAGTAGCCGGATGTGTGCGGTCCGATTGGCTGGCTCGTTCAAAGCTTCGAAGTCGCGTGGGACTAACAGGTGTCTATTCGTTATCGCTGCCTATGCACCGACAAACTGTAGCGATGACTCGGTAAAAGACGACTTCTATCGCCAACTGAACGAGCTCCTTCGCCACAGAAGAAGCTCGGACACTGTAGTGCTGGCTGGGGATCTGAACGCTCAAGTTGGAAAATTATCCACAGATGAGCTGCATCTGGGCGGCCAACATGGTATAGGCTCCCGTAATGATAACGGTGAGCGGTTACTTCATTTGTGTGAAGATGCTCGCTTATTTCTTGCGAGCACTAATTTCCGACACAGCACCCGCCGGAGGGTGACTTGGCGCCCACCAGCCTCGAACCAGCTATGGACGCAAATCGATCACATTGCGATAAGTTACCGCTGGAGAGGCTGCGTCCAGAACTGTCGCTCGATTTGGAGCACATGTGTGGACACCGACCATGCACTTGTATGTGCTGACCTGCGGATGCGCTTTGGCGGACGCCCACGACGACGTTGTGAGCGCATTGACACCAGCCAACTGGCGAAGCCAGCTGTTCTGAATGCCTATCAAAGTACGCTGTCATGCGAGTTGGATAAACGCTCACTGGATGCAATTGAAGCTCACTGGTCTCATATTCACCAGACCTTACTAGCAGCAGGCAAATCCTCATGTGGTATGTCTAATCGCCAACATGAACATTGGGTCTCTTCACAGTCTCTGGAACTTATAGATGCTCGCCGGCATATTCCGGCTGGAAGCGAACACAATGAAACTCGCAAAGAGCTCCGGGCAAAACTCCGTGCTAGCCTGAAGAGAGACCGCGAATCCTGGTGGTCTCATCGTGCAACAGAGATGGAAATGGCCGCTGCCCTTGGTAACCATCGTAAGTTATTCCGTCTGATACGGGAAACGGGCAGCAGGAGACCTGGTGTTAGTGAAACTATACGTGACGAGAGTGGACAGCCTATCCACAACTTATCAAAACGCTTGGAGCGTTGGGCTGAGCACTTTGAAAGGCAATTTAATCGGTCGGAATGGTTAGGTTTCTCGCCGGCCACGGCCACTGATCGACCCGGCCTCCCTGGGCCTGTGCCTTTGGAGTCCTGACTCCTGCTCAGCGTGAGAGTCGGATACGAGTGATCGAACTCGTGTTGTTATAGCTCAGATGAGCAGCGCGGGACCTGATAGACCTTCCTCCCAGCCCTCTTCCACAAATCGCGGGGGATCCTGCTCTTTGTGGAATGATTTAACCACGAGAGCTTACTAGTTGACAACTGTGAGGAGCAGGATGAACTGCGCACCTAAACGATGAGCCCGCTCTGAGTGCATTAGTCCACAATTTTTCAAGGGTGGCTCTACGATCGGAATCCGGCAG
>OX104066.1:96994106-97182013 GCA_944474145.2 Dicrocoelium dendriticum
CGTGGGAAGCCACTGCTTGTTGCAATTAGTTGTATCTGCTCGGCTCTCTTCGGTGCATATGCAACTTCGACGGTATGTGATGCTTGGTTGTGTTGGACTGTGTGTCATTTAGCCAATATGTCTCTTAATCCAATTCCACTTTTTCTGGAATGAACGGCGGATATTTAGTCAAAAGCCTACAGACACTTCACCGACAACGTGTCAACCTGCAGCCTGGTTACTATTCCCTTGAATCCATGGTCACAGTCGGCTCTTGAAATCCCGCGCCTACGTACGCTTCTCGGGATTAAAGACGTATAATAAACAGCTACTGGATTCCGTCCGCCAAAACAAATACAGTGTAAATTGAAGGCGGTTTTGCATGGTATATTGGGTTGTGTTTTCTGCTGAAGTTGCAAATCTACCAACTCATGCGACAAGGAAACCGAATGCATGAATGATATTATACTAGCAAACATGGTACACATCAGAAATACACGCTATTTAGAGACAGATGCCTACAGACGTGCATGAACAACATTTTGTCATTGGTATCCATGGCAGTGCGGAATGCAACAGTTAGTTCCATGTCTAGGCTTACTGGCGTCCGGAACACTTGGAAGCGTGTAAGTAACAGAGGAGACGCGAAGCGAACTATACTGCCTTCTCAGATAAGCATCCGAGAATCGTTGCGAAATCTGATGGCAGATTGATGGAGGCGGACATAGTTTGACTTCTGAAAGCGCACACTGCTGTCACATGACCTATATTAATCCGTTAAGAGATACATGAGTAAATATTGATAAACAGTTTTCGCAATCAATAATTTGTTATTTCTTAATCAGTAGTAAGGGAGGGAACTTGCGTATTGAACGCCCGAAGCTACAACACTCACGACCGGTTTTGAATTTTATTGATTTTATCGGATAGAGATAACCGTCTCACGAACCCGGGGCATTTGGATCTCAAAATAACACCTCCAATCATTTAATGAAGTTGTTACCTATCTAATCAATATGGTTGACGCCATTCCAGTGGCCCAGTGGCGTTACTTATCATTTAGTAAAAAGAAACAGCCGCGAGTTTAGCGCAAGCTACTGATTAGCTACAAAGAAATAAAACACTCATAGAATGCTTTTTATGAAACATGGCGGCTATGTGACCAAATAAAGTTGTGACGAAGCTAATTTTAAGTTTTAATCTCTTATAGGAACCGAAGGAATATAAATCATCTATACCATTCCTCGGCCAAGTTGTCCTCTTGGACAACAGAGTTAATCTGAACAGCCAAGGAGTTAGGCTGAGAGGCATACAAGATGAGTCTTTACTCAATTACTTCGAGCAGTGCGTGCGCCATTTACTTGTGCAGGTGTGTAGGTGTGCGTGTATAGCCCGGCGCCTTCAGCCAATTGGACCTCAGACGCACTAAGTCATAGGGGTGCAGGTGGGACGCTTCAGCTCCTACCACGGACAGTGTCGGTGGCCGATGCACAATGTGGGCCTTTGTTTCTCTCTCCTAGGAAGCGATTCACACCAATTAGAACGAGAGTAGGGATTTGAATGACGATTGGTTTGGTATAACGAGCCACAGCCAAATAAGTTTGCCGTATGCTTTTGAATGTGCAGTTCACCTAAACGCAATGGTTGGCTTGTATGTTCGGCACTTGAGGAAGGTTAGGAACGTCATACTGAAAGCGTACGAGGAAGGCGACGATTGGAAACAGGTCGCTTGCATACTGAAGGTGAACGTAAATACTTGCCGCAACTGGATACGGGCGTACGAATCGACAGAACCGGTGGACAGCACAGGGGAGTCCGTCGCAGGGTACGGGGAGAAAGACACGTCCACTCTCTGGTGGAGTGGGTTTCTGTGGAGCCTACCGTTACCTTTGAACTCCTTAGTTTGCGGTTGAAGGCGTAGTTCGACTTTCCGTAAGGATCAACACCCTCTCACGATACTCGGATGGTAGGCTGATAACAATGAAGAAATTGCACACCATACCGGAGTCCATGAACACGCTGGAGAACGAAAAGTGACGCAGGTCATTCGTTTTGCGGCTCATGGACTACTAGGTGGAAGGAAGGCAACTGGTGTGCATTGTTGATATCAACTTCAGCCTATTTTGCTCCCGCACTCGTGGCCGCTCACGACGTGGTAGTCAAACGCAGTGTACAGTGGCGAACAGCCGGGGACCGAATATTCATCTTGTCGGCGCCATGACAAGCAATGGCTTGATAGCGTGTTCGGTTCTGAGAGGAAGTTACAACAAGCAAAGGTGCGCTCAGTGGATGCGACAAGTGCTTGATACCAACGGAGCAGGGTTTGTGGAAAGCTGTCTTTTGATTTGTGGCAACGCGCCCTGTCACACGCACCTGGAGCACGTTTTCCTGGAGGAACCGTACCGCTCTGGAAGACTTCTAAGCTTGCGCCATACTCTCCAGCTCTCAATCCCATCGAGGGCATCGGGAGCATAATAAAGGCTCATGTAAAACAGGCAATGAGGGGACGGTACTCCGAGATGCTCCTGGGGGATTTTGAAGGCGTTATGAATAAAAGCGAGTGGCGGATTCGCTTTTTGGAGCACGCGGTGTCTGAAGCACGGGCCTTAGTGACGCAGCAACACTTCCAACAAATGGTTCAGCATGTCAGTAAGAATTATGGACGTGTTGTTCATTAGGCCGACCTGTAAAACATTCTGTTGACAGTAAACTACCTGTTCTAAGGGAGTGTTGTCCTTACTTTATTATAATGACAGAGCAGAGGGCACTTTATACCCTGCCAAAAATAGCCAATTCTCTATTCGGGGGAACATGGTAGATTTCCGGTAGGTTAGTGCGTATGGTCGCGTCGCACACCCATTTTGGTTGTCGCGTTGTAGAACACTCATGTGAGAGCTTGACAAACAGATATCACTCTAACACGGTTGTGTAACAAGCAATTATGTTCTACCGCCTGTCGTTGATTGTGTTTGGAGAGCCAGTGGATAAGGACTTTGATAAGGGCATAATAAATAGGAAAAGTGAACTATGCAGACTTGACGGATGTGGGTAGTGTGTGTGGCCGTTTGCCGGGTTGCTTAACCTGTTACACCAACGAAGGCGGCTGGACGCTGCATGTGGAAACGCAGAGCATGTAGGGAAAGCACAACTAACGTTTATCACGTTCTCTAGGGAAATATTTCCGGGTGGGTATTTGTCAGTCGCGGACTATAATCGAACACACCACAGGGTCGCACTGAGAAAGTGCTTTGAAGCTGCAATTAAAATGTACTCGCATCGGCGAATCACATTTACTCGTCGGGTTGTAACGTCTGCACAGGGATGAGTGGCTCCGCATGACGCAAACCAGTCCGTGCTTTTATATGCCATTTGCAAGTGGAAGTTGCCATTTAGCTCCATCCCAATTCTAAGTGGGTAAATGATGTGATTATAGCCGAAGATCTGTTGCAAGCAGATCTCGTGCGCGTTATCGTCATCCATCCACACACCTCAGACTCCGTCCTCCATCGCCAGCTGTGAGTCTACCATGCAGCAGGAATCTACACTGTCGAGTACCATTCACAGAAGACCAACATACTGGTTGTCACTTGTTATTTCAAAATCTGTCTTAAACAACAGCTATTAGTTAAAACGAGGTGATAGGATTTTTATGCTTGGAATATTTAATCAAATAGGCATAACATGGTTTTCTACAGCCTTGGTTAGATGCGAGTTTCCAAATGGACGTTCTTAAACACATAACAATGGCTGCTTATGCTGACATTTGCGTTGTAAATATACGTATATATATATATATATATATATATATATATATATATATCGATATGCGTAAACCATTTTGCCAATTTCCAAACATTAGATTGCGGAACGTGTTACAATTGGTTGGCATCCTGTAAACGATTATATCTGCCGACCTCCCCTAGCAACCCACCATGAAACCTAGCAGCTAATGTATGCTATTTACACAGTTTCAAGCACTTCCTACAAGTCCAAACTTATGTGTGAATATTTTAATGCGCCACAAGTTAACTGGTTACTGCCTGGACCTACGGTCTAAAAGGGGCTGGACGAAATGGTGTGCACTATCCACTTCAATGGCTGCATCACATATGTCAGAGGCCCACCGAAAATGCCAGTACCCTAGATTCGGTATTCCCCATGAGGATCCATTCTACTTGTGCACTCATTGATAGTCCATTACCGGGATGCGACCCTAACACGGCGTTTTGTATCGTGAACATATAACGTACTAAGCCACTCCAGTACAAAGTTGCAACCCAATCATAACATTCACCGAAAACACTGGAATGCATTTAAAAAACTTATCTGCACTATAAACTGGGAACCAGCATTCTGAACCGGTGAATTCTGAGCGGTGAATTTGTCAACAACAGTGCTACATGTACTGATGTACTGGCACCTGCTGTAAGGAGCCGCACCTATAGGCAACGCGACAAACATGGTTGGCGGCATCCGGTTTCTGATTTGCCTGTCACTGTGGCCAGCCACAGGACGCCTACGCCTACAGAGGGACCATGGGTGGCTTGCGTTGCACCACCCACAGCTCCAACCACACACCAAATATCCAGCGTAAACCCGAAGGAATAAGACCGGGAGGCATGTGGATGGGAGCCACGTTCCATCAAAGGAACCGGTCCACACTCCTTCACAGGCAAATACAAGCACGCTGTATTTGGGGAATCAAGCGCACACACAAGGCGGTGCCTGGACCGTGGTCCGCTCCACACTGAGTGCATGAAACCGCTCTTCGAGCCTTGCACGGCCACAAGGGCCCTGCACCCCGTCCCCTCCAGCAACGACGAACTGTCTTCTGCAGCCAGTATGGACGAGGTAGTGGGTAATAGATATGTAGGCACCTTGTCAACATGCACAACAAGAGCAGCCACACCGGGGATCTCAAGCAATAGTCAATCACTTGAAAGAGTTAACAAAATAAATAAATCGAGTAATGCAAAAGGAAACGTGACATAAATCTTAAATTTATCAGCATATGAAATAAGTTGTTAACAAAGGATCCGAGATAAGTTCAGGGGGTTAGAAACTATATTTTACGGAAATGGCACAAACGCGAAAATGTTATCAAAATTAACTGCAATCGGCTTAAGCGAGTTGTGCAGGTTTATAGAAGAGCGTACAGGTGGACATTTATTTGAGAAAGAAAAGCAGGACAAAATTGAAAACCCACCACTTGAAACAAAGTGGCTTAGCATGCAAGCACGCGGTTAGTAAATCGAATGCAGCGTGCCTACAAACGCTGCGCTGGTTCTGCTTACGTTCTCTGCAGGACCCGCCGTCACTTCGGTAGTGGTCCCGAGTGGCCTCGCTCATGGCTTACTAAGCCTGCCTGACTCAGGCACTCGCGACCACATGAGCTACAGCACCATGTGCTTGATGTCGATGGAGAACAACCCATCGGTGCTTGCCGCTCTCGTACTTGCCGCTTCTTCTCTGCATGCATAAGGGCTTTCTCCTGCATCTCGGCAACTGCATTCGTGATTAGATCGCGCCCATGCACGCCGGTCAACTGCCTTCGATCCCCATTATCTGCAATCAAGGTTAGAACGTGAGGCTCACTTTAATCATGTCCTGGTAACGTAACTTTGGTTTCGTCATGTGCCGCTTCCCTATACTCAGCTGACCGTATAAGAATTGCTTCGGTATCCGCGTTGAATCCATAAGGCTCACATGACCGATCCACCTCAGATGTCTCAGCAAAAGTACGCAGTTTACTGCATACATTCCACTACGGCGCAACACTTCCGCGTCTGCAACTCTGTCGCCCCAACTGATGCGCGAAATCCTTCGCAAACACTACTGATGGAACCGCTCGAGATATCACACATACCGCCGGTACATCGCCCACGTTTCACTGCCCTATAGAAGAACGGACAGCACCATGGATTTGTACGCCATCAGCTTCGTGCCAATGGTAAGCTGATGGTTGTTCCACACTCGGTACTCTAGCTTCCCGAATACCGTCGCTGCCTTCGACACGCGGATACGCAGCTCACTGTGTATCTGCCGATCAGTCGACATCACAATCCCAAGGTAGCAGAAGCGGGAAGTGGTTTCTAATACTTGAGCACGAATGCTGATTCGCGGCAATGTTGAAGATTGCATCTCCGGTGAAGGCTGAAAGAGACAGACAGTTTTGCTTGCGTTGATGGTGAGTCCGAATTTGGCCGCTGTCGAAGCCAGAGCACTAGTCATGTGCTGCAACTCATCCGCGCTGTGTGCAAACAACGCACAGTCGTCAGCAAACAGCAACATACGGATAGTTGTCTCACAGACTAGTGTTCTCACACCGAAACGACGGATGTTCAGCAACCCACCATCAATAAGGTGCTCCACACGAACACTGTAAGCATAAGCCGATTCGAAAGCACAAGATATCATGGCATGAAGATATATAATAAACAGGGCAGGAGCTAAGACACACCCTTGCTTCACACCAGTGATAACTGCAAAGTCATCCGAGGTCTCTCCACTCAGCTGCGCCCTCGCTCGCATACCACTGTACAGACATTCAATTAAACTTACAAACTTACGCGGGCAACCAAAATTACTCAACACCAGCCACAATGTCTAGCGGTTCAGCGTATCAAATGCCTTGGTGAAATCAACAGAAAGCGAATAGAACGGCTGGTGTCGTTCTCTACACTTCCCCTGCAACTGACGAGCCGCAAACACCATATCTACAGTGATGCGACTCCAGCGGAATCCACACTGCTCTTCCGCCACGATCGGTTCCACAACCTGACTGACGAGGCGGTTGAGAAGGATTCGGGCAATCACCTTGCCTACACAACGCAGCAAGTTGATGCCGTGATAATTCGTGCAACATTGCTTGCTACCTTTGCCCTTGTACAGCGGTAGCACAAGGGCATCTTTCATCTCAGGAGGCACCTCCTCCTCAATCCATATGCGTTGCACCAAGTGGTGCAGCGCAGTCAACAACGCAGGTCCGCCGTGTTTCAGTACTTCAGGCGAGATCCCTTCGGCCCCAGTACGCTTACCGTTTCGCAACTGAGCAAGTGCTTTCTGCGTCTCATCCAGTGTCGGCGTGTCCGCCATACTCGTCTTCACGTCGTGCTGCTTCAGGCAATTCAATTTAGGCCAGTCTATCTCTGAACGGTTGTTCAAGAGACAGTCAAAATGTTTTCGCCAGATATGTATTATGTCTGTAGTCTGTGTGCAGGTAGCGCCTGAACTACCATCGATCAGCTTCCTCAGCGGCTCCAATCTCGGTCCATACACCGCCTTCAAGGCGTCAAAGAATTCCTAGTGTTGTCGACATTCGGCGTATCATTCCATCTGATTCGCCTTCTTCGTCCACCACGCATCTTTTATGCCACGGAGCTTTCTGGTCAGTCGCCGCCGAAGTTTGCGAAACTGACTACTCTTCCCCAAGCCACTGGGATCTGCGACATGTGCAGCAAATGCTGCATTCTTATCCGACACCAACGCGCCAATCGTCGCATTGTTGTTATCAAACCAAGCAGGCCGGCACCCGATTGTCTCCTCGGCAGCAGCTGTCACCTGGTCGCGAATGTGGTGCCACAGGTCCCCCCCCACTGTGGCTATGCCTTCCACATCACACAGGCGTGCAGCCATCGCCTTCTCCAGCTCAGTACGTTTCGCCACAGTACCGAGGGAGAGAATGATAAATTTACGCCAATTCACCGCGGCAGTGCAATACATCGATTTACGAAAATATATGTACAGTTTGGTCCGAACCAATTTGTGATCACGGTCACACTCAGCTCCACGCAATACACGTGTCATGCGCACTTCACACATATCACGCTGACGTACGATGACATAGTCGAGCAGGTGAGCGTGACCACTCCGTGGGTGCGTCCAGGTTGCTATATCACTGGCACTCAGTGCAAACCAAGTGTTCGTGATCGTCAGGCCGTGAGTGACACACAGTGAGAGCAGCCTGTCACCGTTCGCATTCGCTGAACCAATAACACTCGAACCGATAACATCTGTCCACACCGATGCATCACGCCCAACGCGCGCATTGAAATCACCCAGCAGAAATAGTCGGTCGCTCCTCGGCACAGACCGTATCACGGAGGATAACTGAGTGTAGGATTGATCACTCTTGTCATCAGGATAAAACATGGTCGGACCGTACGTGCTTATAAAAGTGGCAAACTTACATCTTCCGAGTCGTAGACGAACAGTCATCAGTCGCGCGCTGATGCCTATTGGTTCACCCACCAGCAGGCCATGGCGGCGATCGGATATTGCAAATCCGACTCCATTATCACGTGGTGCTGAGGTGGCGTTGCCCACATCAGCGCAACTCCTTGGCCGTTATATTAATTCTGTTGTCCAAGAGGACAACTTGACCGAGGAATGGTATAGATGTCTGAAGTGGTTTTATGGTAGAGCGTGACAGTACGTGTAAGTGTGGAACAGCTTTAAGTCAACGTGCCTGGACAATGGACAATGGACAATGGACAATGGTTTATTACGGGTAAAAAAGCATCGCTTAACAAGTCCCGTGGGATGGAAATTATTGCGAAAATCAGTTGCATAATAAAGTGAAAAGCGTTGTGGTGGACTCACCATAGACTTATGTGAAATAGCGGAGATGTTCGCGTATTAAACATAAAAATCCATAAATCCAATGGTTGAGCGCTTGGCAAGAAACCGTTTGATTGCGTTTTGTAGCCCCTGGCTAACAAGTCATAACAGGAAATGTAAGTGAGACAGCGCATCGTCAACACGTTGTTTAAAGATCGCCAGATTGGGAGCAGAGACGACATAATTAGGGAGGGCATTCCAAGGCTCACACACGCGGAGAGAAAAGAAATTTCTACGGCATTCAAGCCGGCTATACTGAATTGTCAGTTTCAGAGGGTGACCTCTTAGTTTAGTGTTGGGGTTCAGTTCCAGCAGCGGACGGCAAATGTGGTTTGGGTTCTTCAGAATCTGGTAAACCATTATGAGATCCCCCCGCAAAAGCCGATATCGACTGCTGTACATTCTTAGAGATTTCAGTCTAAGCTGATAGGGCAGATGAAAGAGGCCCCTGACGTTCTTGGTTGCCCGTCATTGAGGAGTCTCGAGAGCAATGAGATCATGTTTCTGCCACGGCTGCCACGCCTGAATAGCATATTCCACATGAGGTCGCACGTAGGCGTTAAGCATTTGGGGAAATATTGATGGTTCAAACAGACCGAAGGCTCTGCGAAGAAGGCCGAAGTGTTGATTTCCGGTTCTCGTCGCCTTCTCTGCTTGTTTGGAACACCCGAGATCTTCCTGTACCAATACACCCAGGTCCCGCTCATGAGAAACCTTTGCCAAGGTGTGGTCTCCAATCTTGTAGGCGCTCACCAGCTGGTGACGCAGATGCATCACTTTGCACTTAGCCATGTTCAATTGAAGCTTGTTACTCTTTGACCATTCGTAAATGCAATCTAGGTCATGTTGGAGCAGATCCTGATCTGCCTTGTTACTAATCGCCCGCCATATCTTGACGTCATCGGCGAAAAGCAGGAAGTTTGAGGAGATGACTCTTGCCAGGTCGTTGATAAACACCAGGAATAAGCGCGGTCCCAGCACTGAGCCTTGCGGGACACCACATTCCACCTCAATTGGGTTAGAAAGTGATCCCCTAACACGTACTTGGAGCTTTCGTTGGTAAAGGAAGCTGCCAATCCAACCAAGTACAGGATTTCCGATTCCGTAACTCTGAAGCCGTTGAAGTAGGATGCGGTGATCAAGGCGGTCGAAAGCTTTGGAAAAGTCCAGATAGATGACGTCGACTCCGACCCCATCATCGGCCACTTCCGTCCAACTACCTCGAGCAATAAGTAGGTTGGTGGTGTATGACCGGTGTTGACGGAAGCCATGCTGTTCCACTACCAAGATATTGCATTTTTCCAGGTAGTCCATCAAAGCCTCAGCAACGACTGCTTCCATCACCTTCGCGAGCACAGGGAGGAGAGTCACTGGACGATAGTTTGCAGGATCGGAACGGCTACCGCCTTTGAAAATAGGGGTTATAATGCCACACTTCCACATAGTGGGGACTCGTTGTTCATCAAAGCACCTTTGAAAGAACTGTGACAGTGGTTCAGCTAGCTTATTAGCCACAGCCTTCAGTGCCTTCGGGCGGATGTTGTCTGCTCCTGGAGAACTATGTTCGCGCAGTGAGAGTAACTTCCTCAGCACAATTGATGGGTTGAAAATAACATTTGTAAACAAAGGTGTCGGTAATGAGCTTGATAATATCGGACAGGTAGATGTTGCGAGTTCAAAAATTGGGGCGTATTGCAGCCGCAGTGCATTAGCTGCTTCTTCGGCGCTTTGTACTCTACCGCCTGTCGTGAATAGTGGGGGTATTCCATGCTTCACTTTACGAAGCTTATTGACATGCTTATACAGCAGTTTGTTGTTTGCCATGAACTTTTTGGCTAGACACTGTTGATACGTTATTTTGTCCTCACGGACAAGTGCGGTGCAATGGTTGCGATGGGTCAGGAAATTTCCCCAAGTCTCTGAGTCTGGGTTAATCTTGTAGGCACGCCATGCTGCATCCCTTATCGCCAGGCATTTGCGAGTCCTACTCCTTATAATTGAAGGCATTTTCGGGGGACGAAGGGGTTTGGTCTCTGATGCTTTGTTGACGATGTCGATGAGCTTATTAACGAACTCTGCCCAAACGTTGTCAAGGGGACTTTTGTTTGAGAATTCCCAAGCAGCTACGTCGGCGAGTTCTTTCAATACGTGGTAGTGTGTGATTGTATGAGTTAGTTCCGAGTGTTCAGATGGATACTCTGCACAACGCACATAGTCAAAGGTTATTACTACATGGTCACTGAGACCTAATGGACTATCCATCAATAACTTGTCAATCATGAGCTCTTCATTTGTGAGCACAAGGTCCAATATGGACGGTTTGTTTGCTGTCCTGAATCTAGTGGGCGTGGTGACATGATTGTACAAAGGGATGTTAGCGATCAGTTCCTGCAAGTCTGCTTTGAACTGCTCACTGGGCGATGCCGAAACCTCCAGATTGTGTAGATTGAAGTCCCCGGAGATGAGAGTGTGGCTGTACCTAGTGCGTGTTACTCTGTTAAGGCCACGGATCAAGCATGAATCCATTTCCAGAGTGGACGTTGGGGGGCGGTAAACGATAGCTATGAGACATGTATCGTTGTGTCTCAGTCTGAGATGGCACCAGAGTGAGTCGGTAACATGTGTTTCCAGGTCCTCAACTATTGTACATTGTAGATCGCTGCGGTAGTAGAGTAGGACCCCACCTCCTCTGCTGGGGCGGTCGTTCCGGATGATTGACATTCCGGCTATCTCAACCTCAGCATCAGTCACCTCTTGATGCAACCAAGTTTCGGTAATAGAAATTAGGTCCCAAGCATTCGCAACCTGACGCAGTCGAAGTTCGTTAATTTTACTGAGGAGCCCTTGGGCGTTGGTGTACATACATGAAAGTTTCTCAGAGTTAATCAATGTTTCAGAAGTTGTACAACTCATACGTGAAGTTTCGCCGAACAGTGAGTGGCCGGCGACTGGATGGGTGGATGAAGCAAATGAGGTTACGCCGACCATTAAAGGGTCGGCGACTAATCGTTTTTTGGATGGGTAGCATACTCTCGAGAAGTATTTGATATATAAGCAGGTATCAGATGCTCCGAATCCTGGTGTTTGCTCGTGCTCTGCTGGGCCCCTCCGGATAGTATGGCTACTCTTGAAACCGTCCCCGAGTCGGATCCTGCAGCTGGCGTTTTCATTAAGAGTTGTGCCTCTACTGAATTGTCATTAAAAGGTGTTGGTGTTCTTGCTGCTTTCAGACGAATTTCCGTTGGCAATCTGCAACGGAATTTGATCCAGTTCGCTAGTAGGGTTTGTGTCATTTGTTCCGACTGTAACACAAGTTGTAAGAGCCTGGGACCGCATCCTTTATAGTTTGGTGATATGGGGATCCTTGTCAACGAGGTGACCACCACATTTTCGAGAGAAAGAACCTCCCGGATGTAGTGCCATTGCTCGCGGTCATGCATCTGAGCATCGTCGGAAGAGGAGTCAGTAAGCTCAGGAACACCGTGAGCAATCACTGTTTTCTTATCTTGACTTATCCTGTACCTATCTTTGTTGGCGGGATCCCCTGAACGTTCTTTCCACGGGATTTCGGGTAGTATGCGTACTCCACTTGAGTCGTTGCGCAGACGATTCGCGGACAGCAGAACGGCCTCAGTCTCGTCCGCCGAGTTTAGTGTTACCCGAAGTAACCGGGGTTCGCCGTAGTGCAACGCGTTTGGGTGGCTCGAGATTCTTTTTAATGTCGTGGGATTAGCATGGACTCCGATCGACGTACAGATGGAAACCCACTGATTTCGATCGTCTGTCAACTTACCCTTAATTGTATTGGATTTGGATTCGGGGACATTAGTGCATACAATATTTAGGACACCATGGTTGCGCCTGGTGGCTACTGGTTTTGGATTTCGAGGCTTAGTTTCTGGTGTTTTTGTTGAATTTGTGAACGGCCTTGGTGTGTGCCATCCGTGCTGCGTCAGTTTTGTTTTCTCTAGTTCGGGCACAAAGGTTACCGGTGCTCTTTCCGGTGTTTGCTTGGCAGCAACCGATGCGTATGTTGCCGGGTTGTTCACTATGGCTCAAGCTAGTTAGATCAACATGCAACTTGTCAGCTTGAGCAAACGAAGTTTTTTGAATTCTTCACAAAGTGCACCATTATTCAGCGTACACAAAAATGAGCGCGATACACTGCGGCAGTTGGCGTTTTCCCTACCTTGTTTTTAGTATTTTTACCTTATCGCCGCGCGCTGTTCTCTCCAGCTACCTGATGTGCTTCCGACGGAATTTCTCTCGTCATGAATTTACGTCGATTGTTTCAGAAGGGTCTCAAGTTGGTTCTCATTCTGGCAGTCCAACAGGACTTCTCAAGCAATTGTTTTTTCACTCGTTGCTTTCCTCGTTGGAACGTAATTGAGCTACCGACTGCGAATTTTATTCGTATTACTGAACTAGCATCAAGCTCAATCTTGTTACAATGCATCAGTTTTATGAAAAATTTATCGGTCACTACCTAACTCCGTGCTTCAGCGAATATCGTCACAAAGTCAGAAACGTCTTTATACGAATTGTGAAGAAACGTCTCGGAAAATAGCAGAAGCATTGTGCTGGTTGGCAATCTGGCCTCCATCTTTGTTCTGTCTATGAAGCGTAATTCCCATTGGTACTTTCCAGTAATTTTCGTTCACTTATTGGTAAAATCGGTGATCACAATGCAGCGAAATGAGTATGTGAATACAAGAATCACTCTGTTACTAGAAACTTGGTTGCGTACTGATGTGGAAAATGGAGTTACTCAACTCGATGGTTATTTTCCCATCAGGTCTAACCGCCCTGGTAAAACCCGATTTCGTGGTGGTGGCGTCAACGTACTACTCGCATACTCAACAACTTCTATTAGCTGCTATTTAATAGTGTGCAAACCGAATTTCGTAACTGGCTTTCAATTGGTCATCGCTTGAAAAGTCTACATTGCTCCTGACACGTCTACGTCAGAGTTGAAGCTTATTGAATACCAAGTTTCTTCAATGCAACTGCTGCAATTAGATAGTTCTACGTGCATTATTGCTAGCGGCTTTAATAAAAAGGATACAACCTTCCTGAGGACACTGGCATTGGTGGACAAAGTGACTTTTTCGACCAGATGCCGTATAAAAGCAAAACGGCAGTCATTTTCCATACAAAAATGGGCTCCTTTGAGCAGCACAGATCATTGTGTTTCAAAGTTGTGTCCAATTATATACAGTAGGTCTAATTTTTTCATGCTGGCTAGACGCCCTTACGAGAGTATCACGCGGCGAAAATTTCCCTTTGAAAAATGTCTCAAGGCTTCTGTCGATGTTTCCTTAACGTACTTTTCATTCTTCAACGCCCAGGACCTGTTTCTTCAATATGGTTGTCTTGCAGACCACGTCAAATATTGCTCTGACATATTTGTCCTGTTGAAACGATTTACGTAAGCGCGGATATATTTTCACTACCACTACTAAAGCGACTTCGAAGGATGGAAGAATGTACCTACAAGGGCCTAAAATCAGCAGCTAAATCTGAGATAGAGAGGCTAGTCTACTTACACATCGAAGCTTGTCTAGGCATCCATAACTGTAGTGATCCCTAGGGGATTTTGAGGTAGCTCTGTGGCAAGAGTGCCTGCAATCAGAGTGGTGAAGCAAATGTGGACTAACTAAATTCTGAGATGAGTTCGCTTCACCAAGTGCAATCCCATTGCCTTCCTTCATTAGCTCAAGTCCAGCCGCACCGTTCGATCAAAGCGATGTTCACAAAGAAATCAAAAGACTAAGGTCAAACAAACCTAGTGGTCCGGATGCTCTTCCACCATTAGCTTTGAAAGAGTCTGTTGATTCCCTCACACTCCCTTAAAAGATCTCTTTAAAAATATACTTCACTATGGGTGTTATCCGAGACATTTTGGCGATTGGCCAACTTAACTCCAGTACCCCAAAATGGATCTCATGCGTGTGCATGCGTTTCTAATTTTTAGAAGAATTGTTAATTCCGCGGATTTGTACATCCGCTCCTGCGGACGATATCTGCTAGTTTTCTTATAGACCCCAGCGCTCAACATTGGATGCGGTGGCACACCTTGTTCATTCTATAGCGTCTGCACTATACCAAAAATGTAATTCCATACCGCTTCCCTTCCTCGATTATTCGGATGGTTTTGGAAGCCTGGACTGGTCAGTTCCTCAAACTGTAATCGGAGAATGTGCTTCACCCGGATGTGTAGTCTGTTATGTGACTACTTTACTGATTGCACTCACTTCACCAAGTGAAACTGCAAGAAATCCTCAGTTTCCGTATCAACTGCGGCATTCTGCAGGGAACGATCCTATCACCTTTTCTATTTTCCTTGTATGTTGAAGGTCTCCCTGTACAAACCACGTTTATAGGATGAAAATATGCTGACGATATTGTGCCGGGATGTATGGCCCCCACTATTCGTGATTCCTCATCATTACAACATGGGTTGGAAGAGCTGGTGAGGTGACGTTCATCCAAATCCCGAGTTGCACTTAATATTCCAGCGGTACTTTGCACCATCGTTCCAGAATCGACATCAAATTCCTTAAAAGATAAACGACTCGATGATGTGAACCAGTGGAACTCCATCTGTGACATCATAGGTAGTAGGTAAGCCCGTCAATTTGACACGCATTATCCGTCACCCAAACTCACAGCACTACGGTGAACTGAGACTACTCCGAGGTGTGTTGACTTCAGCTGATGAAGGATAAGCTGTCCTGTTACCGATAACTTCCTTCCGGAATGGCTCATGCTCCATCCGCTTCTTCCGGGATATTCTGTGGATCAAACGCAAACAGGCGAAGCACTATTTGAACGAGAACTGGTAAGAATCCGTAGCTAGGACTATCCTTGTACAAGGTGTTCCCGAGGCTGGACGTCATGATGAGCGCAAAGCGATCACTCACGACCGGGAACAGTGGCGATACATTCGCGATACCCTATCCCTGGAAAAAGTCATAGCGCAATCGATCTCGAGGCTGCACAGATCGCTAAACTACAAAGGATGTGGCCCGAGAATTGTGAAAGTGGCCCGTAAATCTAAACAAATCTTAACAACGGTGCTGGTATGCGGGACGCAGCAGCCTTCCTTTCGAGCTACGGATTTAAGCAGTAACACACAAGGGCAGCCAATTAGTCGGACCATTTCCCGTCAATAGTTAGGATGACTCCACTCTGTTAGTCAACGAAACTGGCAAACACACCCCATACATCACATACAAGGAGAGACACACACAATCACACACTATCCACGTTAGCTAGAGGTGGGAAACATCTCAGCTACTGTGCCCCAATCCTAAAAGCAAAAGGAACAAAATGCAACAGGCGCAGGCCAGCTGAGCTACCGGTAACGGATGGGCATCAATCCGGTAAGCTACCAGCCGGCTGCTGTGCACCAAAAAAAGTTACTATGCAAAATTATATAAGGCTAACTAATGAGATCGTGGTTGGAGGGGGAGGCAAAGAGACTCACAGCACGGACGCCACTGAGGTCTGCTCCTTGCCATATCAACAAGTGTCTCCAGCCAAACGTGTTCATCGTCTTTCGGACCCCAACCAGGGAGCCGAGACGCTGCAATTGAGGTCAGCTTCGAAGGGAGGGCCTTCATTCCTCTCGACCAAGTCATCGCTTGGCGAGCAAACAATGCACGTCGAGGGAGTCGGTGGGCTGGCATGCGTTACACCTGGCCGAGCCACCGGAGCCTGGTGCGTGAAATAACGGTGCTGAGCGGTTCAATTACTTTTCCTGTGCCGTAAACAAGGCGTCGAACACGCTCGTTGCTCACGCGGTGTTCCCACCAGGTGTGAGCAAAGTTGCGAAGGCACCGAACGTAACTAGCCTCTTTATGTCCGCTGCTCTAAGCGGCCAGGTTTCGCAATCGTACAGTAAGGTCGAACGTACCGCTGCATTGTACACTCTACCCTTCAGGGCAAGAGTGATGTCGCGCCGGCGCTATAAGTGGCGAAGACTAGCAAAATCACTTCGAGCTTTTGCTATCCGGTTCGTGATTTCGTCTTCAATCCCACGGGCGCTGATACAACTTCCCAGGTAGCTGAATTTTTGAACGACTTCCAGCTGATCCCCACCAAAGGTCTGCGAAGGAGGCGGTCCAGGTCAATCTTGGAGGAACGCCTTGCACTTCGATGGTACAAAGCAAAGCCCGAAGCGGCTGACAGTCAGTGCTAATCTGTCCAGTGTCGCTTTCCACGTCTGGGAGCTGTCACAGATGAGGGCAATATCGTCAGCATACTCCAAGTCAACAAATCGTTCTCCTAGGAGCAGATCCACACCTTCCAAGTCATGTCCTGTAAATGCAATCTCCATGACTTCGTCAATAGCGAAGTTGAAGAGGAAAGGTGACAGCGGCATCCTTGTCCCACACCGCTGGAGATATTGAAGGGTGGCGACAGGTTGCCGTAAGTCATCGCTCTGCCTGAGCTGCGCGCGTATGATGCTCGGATAATATTTACATATTTCTCAGGTCCACCTTTCCTGAGTAGACAGTTCCAAAGTGCACTTCTATCCACCGATATCGAGGAACACGAGAACGGTAGGCCACCAATATATACGACGGTGCTCCAACAAATGACGCAAAATGAAGATGTGGTCAATGCAGCCACGACCTCGACGAAACCCGACTAGCTCTTCACGAATATGGCTTCCACATGTGCCAGTCAGTCTGTGAAGGATGACAGAGGCAAGCAATTTGGAGGCGGATATCAGATTGACTCCTCTATGGTTGCCGCATTCCGACTGTGAGCCTCCCTTGAAAATTGGGACTATGTTGGAGCGACTCCAGTTGGTTGGGACAGTTCCCTGCTCCCACAATTTCACTAGTAACTCGTGTAAATCATCCACAAGAGCAGGTCCCCCGAAGTTGAAGAGGGCTGGATGAAGATCATCTGGTCCCGCGGCTTTATTTAACTTCAACAGTCCGGTCTCACGTTCGACTTCTTAGCGAGAGAGTGGATTCAAAGGGACAGCCCAAGGAGCGGGTCGATCAATGGCCGACAAAAAATCTGACAATTCCGACCGATTATATTGCCTTTCAAAGTGCTCAGCCCAACGATGCAAGAGTTTTGACAAGTTGTGGATCGGCTGTCTACTCTCGTCGCGTATTGTCTCGCCAACACCAGGTCTTCTGCTGCCCGTATTCCGTATCAGCCAGAATAACTTACGATGCTTACCAAGGCAGCGGTCATTTCCATCTCCGATGCACGATGAGACCACCAGGATTCGCGGTCTCTCTTCACGCTAGCACGGAGTTTTGTCCGGAGCTCTTTGCGAGTTTCATTGTGTTCGCTTCCAACCGGGATATGCCGGCGAGCATCAAGAAGTTCCAGAGACTGCGAAGAGACCCAATGTCCATGTTGGCAATCAGACTCACCCATAATTTAACATTTCCTTTGTTGACCTCTTTCACTGACCCCTATTAGTTATATTGCCCCCTGTCAGCTTACCTGGACTATTTCGGAATGACCATCATATTGCTGCGATGGATAAGGCACCTTTCCATATGCAGCGGTTTGTCTAGGGTTCTTTTAGTTGATTTGTTTATTTCCATACAGTTTAATGACAGCACAACTATTTCTTTTTAGGTGCTAAATGACCAATTTCATTCACTGTACAGTAACCTTACAAAATGCCATCTTTCTTACGCATTTGAAACGCAAAATTATATACTTCCGCAATTCGTCACGTCATATTGTAGTGGCGCGGAAGGCAGCGATCACGGAGGAGACTGAAAAGCCACTAAAACGAGTGAGGACAGAAACAGGCGCAGACATCATAGACGAGATCAGACAGCGTAACCCCAGCCCAACGATACGAGCAGAGAGCGAAACGCGAGCAACGAACGAGAACGTGCTTGATCCAAAGATTACTGGAAAGGGATATGTCAATAGGCCAATGAATCAGACAGAAACACCTTTGTCGGTGCACCCTGGAGTAACTGCAACGGAGGTCAAGCAAAGCAAGAGCTTTAGAACAACTCCAGGCTGGTCGGAATGCCAGCTGCGGAAGCAAAGCTACAGGGTCAGACAGGCAGCCAGGTCATGAAATATTCCGGCTGATGAGGCACGAATGTGATATGTTGTGATTCCTTATGTATGTTGTGTTGTGCGACGGAAACATAGTCGCCAAATGCACGCGTGCGCGCAGCTTGTGGGAAACCGTGCTCGCGAAGCAACCAGCACGTCGGCATGCTGCGAAGGGCATTCGGGAGATTTGACCCATCCATCTTCCCTCTGATGCACAATTCTTACGTGCGCCCGCATGTTGAATACGCCATCCAAGCTCGGCAACCTTGGTTGAAGCGCGACCTAGAGGCGTTAGAGGCACCTCAACGAAGAGCAACAAAGAATGTAAAGGGCCTGCGCTATCACTCTTACTACCGAAGGCTGAAGTTGCTGGGAATTATCAGCGGACGCTATCGAAGGCTGTGCGACGATCTCTTATTAGCGTATCAGATATTGAATGACCCTAACCAAGTATGCCGCCATTTACTGAAACCTAGCCACAACACGCAGCTCAGGGGTAACTACTTGAAATTGAAGGAACAATACAGCCGTCTATAGTGTCCACGGAATTACTTTTCCCTTCGGGTTTGCCAACCCTGGAACGCACTCATAGACTCAGTTGTATCCTCTCCTACCTTGGATGTTTTCAGAAAAATGATTAGAGGTTGCTCTTACCTCCCAGCATTTTGTTACATAAACTACTCTATTGTGGATTACCCCAAGCATGCTTTTCCAACAGGATTTATGTATCAAATGGACTCAATTGAGCGACCATATTTTACTTTCCTCACGCCTGATATCAACGAGCACTGCACCCCAGTGTCCTTCTGAACGTTTACGCTCGATTTTATTTTAAATTTTATACTGACGTAATTTATCGAAGTATTCATCTAGGCAGACGTTCGGTAGATGACTTACATATATTTTGATTTCATCGTATTAACCCCAACCATCCTATGGTACGTGTCAAGCATTTGCTTTCATCCCGTGATTAATCATTGTTCATTGTTCATTATGCTTTCCCGTCGCTTCATTCTTGCTGCAGTGGTTCCGTGACCATGCAGGATGAAGTTGACCTGGTCAACGGGGTTTTCTGATGGAGATGTGGAAGCTTGGCTCGAGGAATTTGAAGTTATCGCAGCGTGCAATGGAGTCAAAGGCGATTCCAATCTACTGACGGCCTTGAGCATGCTGTTAACCGGGAGAGCGAAGTCGATGTACTTACTGACTAGGAAGTTCAACGTCGGATGCGTGTTCAGTGAGATGAAGGCAGCGCTGTGTGCAGAATTCGGAAAGGAAATCGATCGGCAGCAGGCGTTAGAGCAGTTTCACTCGGCAAAATGGGAAGAGCAAGAAGACCTGATGGTGTTTTTCCAGAGGCTGAGCAGGCGCCTGGCGATTGGGCTCCCCGAGTTAGATGTCGCCGCGAGAGAACGATTGTTGAGAGGGCAGTTCATCCGAAGTCTACCCAGCGAACTCCAGGATAGAGTCAAATTGGCATCGATGGTTGGAGTCAACAGGGTGGAGGAGCTGGTGACGGTGGCCCAAAGTTTCTCGGAGCCTGCGACGGTACGGAGAATCCAACCTTCGAACCTGGAACGAAAGGTGGACGAGCTGACACAGATGGTGGCAAAGCTGACTTCGAAGGATACAATGAAAGAGGTTACACAACGCAACGAACATGAACGCCGGGATGATCGTCGCTGTTTTCGATGCAACCATGTAGGTCATTTTGCCCGATTTTGTACGAACAGAAATGTTTATCGTTGTTTCTCCTTGTCCATGCCGAGTAGGTGGAGAGTGCCGGTCCTCGATATAAATATTGAAGGGGTATCTGTCCGTGCCATAGTGGACACAGGGGCGGGGGTTTCCATTACGCGAATGGTCGATGGGGTTCCGTTAACTCAATCATCAATTGTAATGCAGACGGTCGGAGGACATCGCTTGAAACTGAAGGGGTACAGCGACTGAACATTAGGATGGGAGCAACAATTATTAATCATTCGATGTTCGTCGTGGAGGAGGCTACGGAAACAATAGTCGGTAATGATATCCTCAAACGACTCGGAGCCAGAATCGATTTGAGAAGTGATGTGATAATTGTGGGTGATGAATCAACCGAGATGAGCACAGGACACTCTAACCGAATGGGTGTTGTGAATGTTTTACCTGATTTCCAAAGCTGCACGATACCAGAAGGGATAAAGAGCTATGCGCACTTGTTCACCGATGTGAATGATGATTACGGTTTCTGCAACTGGATAGAACACCGGATACCATTAATCCCGGAGGGGGACAGTGCAAACCAGTTTACAGAAGAATACCACAGAATACCTTGTCGGAGGTTCAGAAGCAAGTGGCGGAGATGGAGGCTAAAGGGATCATTAGGAGAATGGACAGCCTGTATTCATTACCGGTCCTACTGATGAAAAAGGCAGACGGAACCTACTGATTTTGCATTGATTTCAGAGAGGTAAACAGAGTGAAGGTGAAGGACGCATTTACGATGGCACAGATGGAAAAAATTTCCTCTAATCTGCACAACACAAAGCAGATTTCGTTGATAGATCTCCGCTCGGGATAGTGACATCTTTCTATCGCAGACGATCGTCATAAGACAGCTTTTAGTGTGAATAGCTAGCAGTATGCATTTTCGAGGATGCCATTTGGTTTGTGCAATGCTCCTTCTACATTCCGATGCCTACTACTGATGATACTAGAAGACCTTCAAGGAGTGGTGGACTATAGAGATGATATCATTATTTTCCCTGAGGCAGAACGTGAACATGGTGTCAGACTCGCAGCGGTACTACAACGACTAGAGAAAGCCGGTTTAAAACTAAGTCGCAACTGGTCCAGAAGTCTATCGTGTGCCTCGGTCACATTGTGGGGAATGATCAAGTGCAACCACTCCTTGAGAAACGTGAGACGATCAAGAATTCTGCCGTTCCTAAATTCAAACCTAAGCTATGTTCATATCTGGGAGTAATGACATATGGTTCGAAATTCGTGCCACATTTTGCAAAGCTGATCAGCCCGTTACTCAAACTGCTCCACAAGGATGAACCGTTCGTTTGGACATCCGAGACGGAGCAGGCCTTCAACCACCTGAAGTCTTGTGTAGCGAAGGATCCTGCATTTGTGCGCATACCCAATTCAAGTGAGAGGCTCACTGTGGCGGTCGATGCAAGTAACGTTGTAATCGGTGCAGTTCTGTCCCAAGCCGCCGGAGTGATAGGATATGTCAGTAGAGTGCTAACGGGCGCAGAGCAAAAGTATTCTACAACCGCGAAGGAATGTCTTGCGATTGTGTGGGATTTGGAGAAGTGGAGAACGTACCTCTTAGCAAATGAGTTCCATGTCATCACTGACCACAAACCGCTATCATGGCTGATGACGACGAAAGACCCGAGGGGGCGTCTGGCACGATGGGCCTACAGACACATAGACGGAACAGAGAACGTCATACCAGACACGCTGTCGCGCCCGGCTTTGGACGAACTCATGCTAGACAATGCTATACCAGTGTGCGCTGTTACAGTGGAAGATAGGAACCTACTGGAAAAGCAGAGGACGGATGAATTCGTAAAGTTAGTGTGTACTCATTTACAATCGGTAACCAAGCCGGAAGCAACAACAGGAGACCTGAAGGAACTCCTCCAGATCTGGGACAGGCTTCACCTGGCAAACGGTAATTTGGTGGTGGCAACGCGTGGGATAAAACTACAGGTTATTTTAGAAAGTCAACGAGCACAGGTGATTCATTTGTCTCATGATAATGCCCCTATGCGTTTTGCTAGACTTTTTGGACTGCTACAAAGAAGAGTGTTTTGGCCATCCATGCGAAAGGACGCAGCTGCATACATTTGGAGTTGCCCAAGCTGCCAAGCAAGCTGCGAGAAGGATGCGCCGATACCACTGATGTAATCGACTTCAATGAAGTCGACGAACCGTTGCAGTGTTGGGGATTGGACGTCTTTGGACCTCTACCGTTGAGTCGCTCAGGAAACACATCCTAGTGATGATTGCCCACTTAACGCGATGGGTAGAAGCTGTGCCGAGCAAAGATCAAATAGGCTAAACCGTATCACAGGTATTTGAATTCAATGTGCCAACAAGGTATGGAATACCGTAATACCTTATTACGCACCAAGGACCTTGGTTTGAATCGAAGGCGTTCCAGGCGATGATGAACAAGTGGGGGATTCAGAGACGACGCACGTCACTGTACCATTCACGAACCAACGGAATAACAGAGCTATTTAATAGAACCATGAAGGCATGGATAAACTGCACGCAACTAGCTTAGGAGCAAGCCATTCCGGAGGTTTCACTAGCTTATCGAACCAGTATGCAGTCGACATACAAGGTTTCTCCATTCGAATTACAGTTCAATAGAGAACCAAGGATTGCACTCGACACCTGCTTAACGCATGATCGTAAGGAGGAACCTTCGACAGCGCATTACGAGATATTGGAAGTAACTGACAGAAGGGAAATGAAATCTCGACAGTTACGAAGTAAGCGGAACTATGATGTCAGGTAGGCAGCGCAAAAGTGGAGACCGTTCAGCAAAGGGGAACAAGTCAAGGTACGAAACAACGATCGACAGAAACACAGGGGACCTGATGCGAGCAAGTTCCAGGAGCGTTAGAAAGGTGCGTACACAGTAGTTGATCAAAAAGGAGTGAACGTCAAAATTGACAGTGGGACGGCAAAACGCTGGGTAAACTCAGCTCTACTGCGGCCATGGCATTCGAGAGAAAATCAACTTCGAGCAGGGGCGAGTGTAGTGGAGCGGAATGCAGCGACCACGGAGGAGACTGAAAAGCCACTAAAACATGTGAGGACAGAAACAGGCGCAGACATCATGGACAAGATCGGACGGTGCAATTCCAGCCCAACAATACGAGCAGAGAGCGGAACGCGAGCAACGAACGAGAACGTGCTTGATCCAAAAACTACTGAAAAGGGATGTGTCGATAAGCCAATGAATCAGACGGAAACACCTTTGTCGGTGCACCCTGGAGTAACTGCAACGGAGGTCAAGCAAAGCAAGAGCTTTAGAACAACTCCAGGCTGGTCAGAATGCGAGCTACGGAAGCAAAGCTACAAGGTCAGACAGGCAGCCAGGTTCATGAAATATTCCGGCTGATGAGGCACGAATGTGTTATGTTGTAATTCCTTACGTATGTTGTGTTGTGCGATGGAAACATAGTCGCCAAATGCACGCGTGCGCGCAGCTTGTGGGAAACCGCGCTCGCGTGCAACAAGGATTACGCTTTCTTGTCGCTTCGTTGTTGCTACTATTATACTTACTTTTTCACCTTTGTACTTTGGATCAGCGAAGGTTATAAACATGCTGCGCGAGCGCTTGTTGAATTGACAGTTGTGCCTGAATTCTATTTTCTCCACTTATATGTATCCCTTTGATCATATTTTCCAGTATATCCACAGTGATAGCTTTACTTCTTATAATGAACCCATTAGGGTTCATATGGCTTGTTTGGACTTGCCTTTTTCTAAGGCGGTTCTTTTCCAGCCTGTTTGCTCGGAAGTAGAGGTGGTGGATTGCGTCGTGTACAGACCCCACACTCACAATCAGTTTTGTCGCTGTTGTGCGTGACTGGATCCAGTCGTCATAACTGATATGGCCTATGTAATTAAAACAAACCATTAAGAATCGGAAATAGGACGAAGAAAACGTTATTCAGATGGGATGAAATGGTTTGTTAGACCATATATAAGGCGAAATCGCCACTATAACTCATAATCTGCCCATCCATCCCGGAGAACCTATTGCAATAACTCGGCTATCGAACACTTACTTCATGCATTTTTGTCTTATTTCCATATAATCGAATTACGTGGAGCTGGCGTTGCAACGCATCCGCGGTGTCTGTGGTACAGCAATAATCACTTAGCAATCCCATCAGATGTGAGTAGTGATCTGCAGACACATGTGCTCAGAGTGGGACAGTTTCCTAACATAAGCAATCCAGCTGACCGTCTGCTAACCATAATGCGACGCTAGGCTTGCCGCAGTGCCTCACATTAGGCCTATGAGTAAATGGTTGTAGTATCGTTGTTTCCCTAGGTGAACTCATCTTTTAACTGCCATGCGGACTGTACCGGTGAGCATAGTAGCCTTTGGTACTATAAACAACCTAACCGACTATATATGTGAACCGATATAAACTGGCATTGATTATTGGATAACCGTGAGGTCTGTTGGCACATCAACCAGCGCGCGCAGAGAGATGTTTCAACGTTGGCTGAACGGTGAGGTCCAGGATTTGCATCCGCTCCGTGATGGATTTGTCCTATACATGTGCCGAGGATCTAAGTAACAATCCAGTGGGACACGAACGCTGATTAAGTGATGCTTGTTTGCGTTACAGAGCGCTTCTTCATTTGTTTATGGAAATGCACAAACTGTGTATTTCGGGGCATTCCACTTGTTGCAATTATCGTCGCTATACCCTTGTTAAATAAATGCTTGTCCATGGAGAATGGGTTTTTGTGACAAACTCCCTGCTGTGTAAGTAGGAAACGAGCACACGTTTCGAAACATCACGATTGTTGTGGAGCCGACGGATTCACTATCGTGCTGGGGTTGTCGTAACGTTTTACGACGCTCACAAAAGTAGACATTCGTAGAATCATCCGAGTTCTCCCCAAGGTCGGCGTTAAAATGGAAGTGGTTGGATCACAAAGGAGAGGGAAAACCAAGTTACCCATGAGCGTTTACAAGCACTGAATTTAGTCAACTGGAACAAGGTAGATAGTGGAAAAGCGATGCACGGCAGTTAACTAATGCTGCCGTTAGCTTTTGCACATCCAGTTTTGCTCCCTCTCCCCATAGCAATAGCGCACTCTGCTCTCTGAGAGGTTGTAGCATGAACTCAGTCTACTGGAATTTGGTAGTGAGTATTTTTTTCTACCAGATGGCTAAGCACAAGAAATGATCTCATTCAATGAACCGCTTCAATGGAATTTGAAGAGCGTGAATTCCAGTCACTATCTGGTACATCTCATCGATTAATGTTACCCACAAGTACCGTGGGGGCTGTGGCGTATTCATTGTTGGTGCGCATAGTGAAGGTGAGAAACGATCGATTTTGTTCTTGAAGATGTGTGTCTGAGTTGCAGCAACTCACGTGTGTAATCTTGAGCGCAGAGCGGGGGGGTTGACTGAAGAAAACGCGATCGATTTGATGTGTAAACACCCGATTAAGCAGCATCTGTGTATCCATCAATCACGAAGTGGTTATACACAGTGGAATTGGGTAAGCCTGCAAGACCGGTAACGTCGGTAGATTCCATACGGAAAGTTAATCGATGAGGATGGAACAAAACATGCACTGGAACTGAGGTTAACAGGGATACACACCCGCTCTGTCTTTTGGTCAAAAATAGTTGCGCGTTCCAACGCTTTCAGAGGTGAGATTTGGAACATATTAAGCGGATGTGAGTAGGCGGATGCTACAACAAAATACAATCTGAGTAGACATATTTCAGAAGCAATATACACACTCCTGCTAGTTCACTGGATATGCTGCTAATCTCAAACCGCTATTTAAAGAGTAAAAGTTTTACATAAGTGGACCAAATAGAATAAGTGTGGGTAAAGAGATAGAGTAATTGCGTAAAGAAGGATGGTTATGGGGGTGACATAGTACAGGTAAAACCAACCAGAAAGCTGTAATGGTCAATACGCATGGCACATAACAATCAGGTTGCTCAGCCCTCTGCACAAATTTACGTGCATCACTGTGGGTCATAATTACAGAGGCTAGTTGGCCTAAATATATACAAAATATCCATTCAAGTAACAAAGTGCTGTGTCGTACATGGCTACTGTTAGTGGACGTCGTGTCTTTCGGGGCCAACCCTGTCCTCTGCAATGTTCGTAACTTGCATGGCAGTGTAGGATAAGACGCGTTATATCACAGTTAGCTTGTAAATCATGACGGTCCGAAGCTGTCCCCCGTGGCCTAGTGGCATAAGCTGCTGACTGGCGGTGCAAGCCGCTGATGGTCATGGGTTCGAATCCTGATGGATCCGATGGATGCGCAATACTGATGATGCCCAACAGGCTGAAACTGCAGTCTAGTGCTTTCCCGGGCATGTGGACGGATATCTGATTTGGAAGCTGGTTGTGATGAATCTCAGTTATCAATATCAAAAGCCCCTACTCGTAAATACATCAAAGTGTAGATCGTTCAACTCGATACTTAATCGTTTTTTTTAATAGCTAAGGTATGGGCACAGCCAACTACGTTTGGAAAGGTCTGCCAGGGCTGGCGGACCCGGCGGAAGAAATAAGTTCGTCGACAATCTAAAGGACCATATTGTTGACTCAGTTTTAGACTATTGCCTCTGAGGTTGGTGTTCGGGCTGAGTTTCAGAAGACGACGGCATAAGTGCCTTGGATCGCTCAGTACTTGATAAAATAATATAAGGTCTCCATGTAACCGCCGGTAGCGTCCACTGAACACTCCGAATGTCTTCAGCCGTTGTTGGTACGGAAGGTTGCGCATTCCCTTGAACAATTTCGTTGCTCGACGTTGGGAAGTTTCGAGAGCTGCAGGGTCAGTAGTCAAGGATGCCAAGCCTGGTTTCCGTATTCGATGTCGGCACGCATATAGGCATTGGACATCAGAGAAGATGGATGAATCCAGGCTCTGGAATATAAAACCGCAAGAGGCACATGTTGGTTACCTCCTTTGGAAGCGAATTCTGACTACTCAGAACAACCGAGATCGTCCTGTACCAGCACACCGGGGTCACGTCTCTGAGAGCTTGTCTACATATCGTGCGTCCCAAGTTTGTAGATCTAGGCTTGCCGATGGCTGGTGTGGACAACGCGGCACTTGTCCACATTAAATGGCAGTGCATTCCTTACCGACCAATGCCAGGCCTCATGGAGTTGCACTGGTGGTCGTCCATTCCCTTGATCGCCCGCCAAGTTTTAACCTTATCCGCAAAAAGCAAAAATTTTGAGGCGATAGTTCTGGCTAGATCGTTGATGAAATTAAGAACAGGTATGGTCCAAGTACCGGACCTTGCAGTTCGCCGCACTCCACTCGAATCTGGTCGGACAGAGATTTTTGGACTCTAACCCCTAATTGCCGTTCGCGGAGAAAGTTACTAATACTTCCTTATACTGGATCTGCGATGCCGTTGAGCTGCAGTTTGTGCAGGAGGATTCGATGGTCCAAGTGATCGAAGGCTTTCGAAAAGTCCATGTAAATAACATCGGTTCCTGTCCGGTAGTCGACTGTTTCGGTCCAGTAGTCACGTTCAATCAGCAGATTTGTGGTACATAATTGATGTTGAGGAAATCCGTGCTGCACCAGGCGCAATGATGACGTAACTTTCCAGGTAGCCCATCAGTACGTCCGCGATTATCGCTTCCATGACTGGCGAGAACAGGAAGAAGCGTTACTAGATGGTAGTTGGCACGATCAGATCAACTTCTTCCCTTGTGAATGGGGTTACAATACCTCGTTCCCACGTTGACGGAACTATTTTTATTGTCTAGACAAGGCTGATAGAATCTGACAAGTGGTTGGGCTGGGTACATGGCTGCTACTTGGAGTGCTTTAGGGCGAATGCTATCCACTCTAGGACAGAGTTTTGCACGCAAAGATAGTAGCTTTTTCAGCACAATTTCTGCTGTGGATGTGATGCTGGATAACACTGATGGTGTGGTGACAGAAGCAAGTATAATGCATAGGGCTTGTACGTCTTGGAAAGTAGGTAAGTACTGGGCCCTTAAGCTGTTGACCGCCTTTTGCAGTGTGTGTATACCCACAAATCGTAGTGAGTGTTGAGAGTCCGCGCTGCACCTTTCGACGTCCATTCACGTTTCTGTAAAGAAGCTTGTGATTAGAACAGGATCGTTTCGCTAGATCCCGTTGTCTTCACGAACCAACTGTACAGAATTATTGCGCTGAGCTACGTACGCTGTCCAGAATTTTGAGCTGATGTTTTTTTTCTACAGGCGCCACGTCTGATCCCTTAAGACTACAAATTTTCGTGTTCGGCTTCTCAGGAAGGATTTTGGCTTGATTGGTGGAAAACTTTTGGGTCTGAAGCTTTGGTGACTAGTGACGTGAAGGTTTTCAAGAATTTTCCACAGGGTATCTCTGGGGTGCACTCAGTCATGAATGTCCAACTAGCATTTTCAACAAAATCGGATAATGCGTAATGCACTGCATCTATTTGGGCTCTGCATCAGGATATTCGGCTTAGTAAATATAATCGAACAGTAAATTTACGTGATCGCTTCGACCCAGAGGACTGCATTCATTTAGCCCATCAACCTTGCTAGTGATAGTTTACTCGCCGTTTCGAACTTGTTGGGATCGGTTATTTGGTTGCATAGGGGTGTGCTATAGATTAGCTGTTGTAAATAGCCCTTGAACTGTTCCGCCTTGGTTTTTGGAGTTTCCAAATCATGTGTGTTGAAATCATCTGTGATGAGGATATGGGTGTATTTCTGATTAATCACAATGTGAAAGGCAGCTATTAGTCTGCGGTCTATCTCCGGAGTGGATTTGGGTGGTCGGTAAACTACGGACACGAGGCATGTATCGTTGTCCTTCAACCACAGTTTGCACGAAAGCAGATCAGTGACACACATTTGAGGACCATCTATGTGCTCACAACCGTTTGTGTTATACTACAACCTACCCGTTCTGTCATTCAGGTAAAGTGACTCACCGGGTAGAGCGATTTCAGCGTCAGCAATTTCACAACTCAGCTACGTTTCGGTGATCATTATGATATCCCGAGCCTTTGATGCCTTATGGTGACGGAGTTCGAACAATTTACTAATAAGGCCTCGTGCATTAGTATACAGGCAGGTCAGTTGCACAATAAAACGTTCGTTTACTTATTTAAAACTGAATTATTGGACGTTGGACTAAGACTGGAGATTGTGCCGCCCGTTGAGGGCTCGGGCACTAGCCGTACTTTTGCTGAGTCGTTGGCCTTTGAAAATCAGTTGGGTTACACGACTCCTCTCAGACGTTCTGACCCTGATGATCTCCCGTGTTTAGTCTTATTCCGTCAAATGCTAAGGTTGCTATTAAATTTATCCCTTCACAGAGCTGTATGGGGGGGGGAGATTTCTCAATTTGGTTGTTTCCAATGTGTCGTTAGCCAACCTTGGCCATGTACCCGCTGCCTTTAACCGAATTTATGTAGGTAGCCACTTGTGGAATTTAGACCAATCGTCCAATATAAGCGATGTCATGAGCTGAAACTGAAATATCACCTTTATCAGCCGGGGACCGTTCCCCTTGTAGTTCGGTGATACTGGAATTCTTGTTAACCACTTTGCAACGATATTATGGTGGGAGAGTTCCTGGCGGATGTAACTTCATTGCCCCCAGTCGTATGTCCGCTTCCTCGGAGGAAGATGTTTGTAGCTCAACAACCCTGTAAACAATAATCGCCCGTTTTCCGTCAGATTTACGGACTTCTTCCTGTGTGCAATTCTCTTTAGGACGTTCGTTCCAAAGGCTATCCGGAAGAATGCGCACCTCATGTGATGAGTTACGGAGCCGAATCGAAGACAGCAGAACGGTTTCTGTGTCCTCAGTGGAACTTATTGTTACTCGGAGAAGTCGAGGTTCACCACAGTGCACTGATATTGGGGCTACGTTTAACCAGTCTGTGTCGTGGGGTTTAACTGAAATGTCAATTGCACCACAAATGGAATTCCACTAATTAAGGTCATCCATCAGCTTCCCTTCTACGATACTAGACTGCGATTCTGGAACGTTCATGCACACAACAGTCAAAACACTGTGATTTCTTCTATTAGCTGTAGAGCTAAGAGAATCAATGGACCCCATTTTAAGCGGTTCGCTTGTTTGTGGTTGATTCACCCTAATGTTGCTCGGTGCTGCTACCGTAGTCGAGAGTGCTTTTTCCGGCATTCGTATGGAGACAGTTATTGCGTGTGATGCCAGACCTTTCTCCTTGGTGGCCGAACTGGCGATCGAAGCTGCCATCATCACCACTGACTTGATATGGGCTGCACTACTGAAAGGAGTGGGAGCCAGCATGTTTGAAACTTGTCCACTTATGGGAGTAAAGTGATCCAGAGAATTTAGAGACAAGCGCTGCAGTGCGGTTAAAGCGTCTGCCACTCTTTGGCTTAGAGGCGGAGCTCGTGTTTGCGGGTTGAGGTATTAGCGTGGCCATATTTACCTCCTAGGGAACGATCTTAGTATTCACTACATGTGCGAATATTTCAGTCATTCTATCGCACTTCTTTATGAGCAAAGATAAATAGTTGACAACTGGAATGGCGACATGGACAAAACCAAAATGTGTCAGTCATTTTGTTTATCTGCCTCGCTTCTTGGACGGATTTTCCTATACATTACAGATGATACGGTCTAAGGCGGTCAGAACAGGTTACCTAGATCTTAAGAACTACCGCAATTCTCCGAAGAACATACGCGGCTCTGCATCCTTTTTGGAATGCTGGCTGAACTGTTGTCGCTCACAGCGATATTTAACCGGTCCGTCGCTGTGGTAATGGAGCTCACGTTTGAAGAACGTTCTGTGAGCCAGGTTTGCACGTGGCTCACAAACACCTCAAAACCAACACATTACTTGGGAGTTGTTCAACCCTGTACCCTAGTTTGATTGTGCCCGCGCCAAAGTTAGTCACCTGAGACAGATGGATGTCTCACCACCTCTCTTCAACTTATCATCGGATGTCGTGAGACTGAAGCAAAGTTCGCTGAAGTGGTGCTTGAAATTGCGTCCGTACAACACATGCCAACCAACACGCGTAAAACTGCGGTCAGTTTCTTCGAGTCTTGTCCTGATGGAAACAAGCTGCGGACATGCTTATGACGTACAGATCCTGTAGCCCCTTGCAGCAAGCGAACACTCAGTTCTCAATGTCCACACGAAGCCGTCGCTAGAGTGTTCCCATGTCTTAAAGTCAGCTTGCAACTACTGAAAGACGCGCTTCGACGGTCTGACGCGAGGCGCACGCTGCATCTGTCGGAGCTTGCTGGCCATTTATAAAGGATATAGTAAACTCACTGTGTTACGTGTTTGTACAACTCAATAGTGGAAACATCGGACTCATAAGGCCACATTGTTCCGACAGGAATAAGGTAAAATGGTTCGGTCGACAACGAGGTGTATAAGAGCAGCAACATTTGCAACAGTGTAAAGACGAGAAAGCAATTGCCTTTCGAGGAGTAGCTTACAGCCACAGCAAAGACCGCGCCGAAGAGATTTTTGCTTGAGTAAGGCTGCACCTGAAGCCTTCAGGTGACCTACCAGTGGTAGAGGGCGTGGGCGGACAACCACTGACCTCCAGCACTGAGCGTGCGTCCGCAATGGCGGCGTACTTTGTCTCCGTATTTGAAAATTATCAGGCGTCTGTACCGAGTTTGAGGTGCACTGCACTTACCGAACTCGATAGTCTGGATTGCGCTGTTGAAGTAGTGCAGAACTACTTGCGAGACTTGACCGCACCAGTCCTGCTGGGCCTAATGGGTTCCATCCACTTACTGTCAAATCTCTATGGGCCACCATTCCTCCTGCTGTGACCGACATCTTCAATAGGTCGCTGTCCGAAGGTTCATTGTTGAACAATTAAGAATGCGCAGTGATGAGGCCGATTTCAGAAGGCGGTGATCCCCGCTAAGTAGACAAGTACAGTCCAATTTGTCTGACACTATTTTGGCTAAGGTAACCGGGAAGATCGAGGTTTGTACCAGTTGCTTCCTCAAATGATATCCTGATTGTACAATGGAACAATGGTTTATTACGGGTAAAAAGCCATCGCTTAACAAGTCCCGTGGGATGGAAATTATTGCGAAAATCAGTTGCATAATAAAGTGAAAAGCGTTGTGGTGGACCCACCATAGACTTATGTGGAATAGCGGAGATGTTCGCGTATTAAACATATAAATCCATAAATCCATTGGTTAGGCGTTTGGCAAGACACTGTTTGATTGCGTTTTGTAGCCCCTGGCTAACAAGTCATAAAATGAAATGTAAGTGAGACAATGCATCGTCAACACGTTTTTTGAATATCGCCAGATTGGGAGCAGAGACGACATAATTAGGGAGAGCGTTCCAAGGCTGGCACACGCGGAGAGAAAAGAAATTTCTACGGCATTCAAGCCGGCTATAATGAATTGTCAGTTTCAGAGGGTGACCTCTTAGTTTAGTGTTGGGGTTCAATTCCAGCAGCGGACGGCAAATGTGGTTTGGATTCTTCAGAATCTGGTAAACCATTATGAGATCCCCCCGCAAAAGCCGATATCAACTGCTGTACATTCTTAGAGATTTCAGTCTAAGCTGATAGGGCAGATGAAGGAGGCCCCTGACGTTCTTGGTTGCCCGTCAATGAGGAGTCTCGAGAGCAACGAGATTCTGTTTCTGCCACGGTTGCCACGCCTGAATAGCATATTACACGTGAGGTCGCACGTAGGCGTTAAGCATTTGGGGAAATATTGATGGTTCAAACCGACCGGAGGCTCTGCGAAGAAGGCCGAAGTGTTGATTTCCGGTTCTCCTCACCTTCTCTGCTTGTTTTGAACACCCGAGATCTTCCTGTACCAATACACCTAGGTCACGCTCCTGAGAAACCTTCACCAAGTTGTGGTCTCCAATCTTGTAAGCGCTCACCGGCTGGTGACGCAGATGCATCACTTTGCACTTAGCCATGTTCAATTGGAGCTTGTTCCTCTTTGACCATTCGTAAATACAATCTAGGTCATGTTGGAGCAGATCCTGATCTGCCTTGTTACTAATCGCCCGCCGTATCTTGACGTCATCGGCGAAAAGCAGGAAGTTTGAGGAGATGACTTGCCAGGTCGTTGATAAACACCAGGAATAAACGCGGTCCCAGCACTGAGCCTTGTGGGACACCACATTTCACCTCAATTGGGTTAGAAAGTGATCCCCTAACACGTACTTGAAGCTTTCGTTGGTAAAGGAAGTCGCCAATCCAACCAAGTACAGGATCTCCGATTCCGTAACTTTGTAGTCTTTGAGGTAGGATGCGGTGATCAAGGCGGTCGAAAGCTTTGGAGAAGTTCAGATAGATGACATCGACTCCGACCCCATCATCGGCCACTTCCGTCCAACTACCTCGTGCAATAAGTAGGTTGGTGGTGTATGACCGGTGTTGACGGAAGCCATGCTGTTCCGGTACCAAAATGTTGCATTTTTCCAGGTAGTCCATTAAAGCCTCAGCGACGACCGCTTCCATCACCTTCGCGAGCACAAGGAGGAGAGTCACTGGACGATATTTTGTAGGATCGGAACGGCTACCGACTTTAAAAATAGGGGTTATAATGCCACACTTCCACATAGTGGGGACTTGTTGTTCATCAAAGCACCTTTGAAAGAACTGTGACAGTGGTTCAGCTAGCTTGGTGGCCGTAGCCTTCAGTGCCTTCGGGCGGATGTTGTCTGCTCCTGGAGAACTATGTTCACGCAGTAAGAGTAACTTCCTTCGCACTATTGATGGGTTGAAAATAACATTTGTAAACAAAGGTGTCGGTAATGTGCTTGATATTATGGGACAGGTAGATGTTGCGAGTTCAAAAATTGGGGCGTATCGCAGCCGCAGGGCATTAGCTGCTTCTTCAGCGCTTTGTACTCTACGGCCTGTCGTGAATAGTGGGGGTATTCCATGCTTCACTTTACGAAGCTTATTGACATGCTTATATAGCAGTTTGTTGTTTGCCATGAACGTTTTGGCTAGGCACTGTTGATAAGTTACTTTGTCCTCACGGACAAGTGCAGTGCAATGGTTGCGATGGGTCAGGAAATTTCCCCAATTGAGTCGGGGTTAATCTTGTAGGCACGCCATGCTGCATCTCTTATCGCCAGGCATTTGCGAGTCCTACTCCTTATAATTGAAGGCATTTTCGCGGGACGAAGGGGTTTGGTCTCTGATGCTCTGTTGACGATGTCGCTGAGTTTATTAACGAACTCTGCCCAAACGTTGTCAAGGGGACTTTTGTTTGAGAATTCCCAAGCAGCTACGTCGGCGAGTTTTTTCAATACGTGGTAGCGTGTGATTGTATGAGTTAGTTCCGAGTGTTCAGATGGATACTCTGCACAACGCACATAGTCAAAGGTTATTACTACATGGTCACTGAGACCTAATGGACTATCCATCAATAACTTGTCAATCATGAGCTCTTCATTCGTGAGCACAAGGTCCAATATGGATGGTTTGTTTGCTGTCCTGAATCTAGTGGGCGTGGTGACATGATTGTACAAAGGGATATTAGCGATCAGTTCATGCAAGTCTGCTTTGAACTGCTCACTGGGTGATGCCAAAACCAGATTGTCTAGATTGAAGTCCCCGGAGATGAGAATGTGACTGTAGCTAGTGCGTGTTACTCTGTTAAGGCCACAAATCAAGCAGGAATCCATTTCCAGAGTGGACGTTGGGGGGCGGTAAACGATAGCTATGAGACATGTGTCGTTGTGTCTCAGTCGGAGACTGCACCAGAGTGAGTCAGTAACGTGTGTTTCCAGATCATCAACGGTTGTACATTGTAAATCGCTGCGGTAGTAGAGTAGGACCCCACCTCCTCTGCTGGGGCGGTCGTTCCGGATGAGTGACATTCCGGCTATCTCAACCTCAGCATCAGTCACCTCTTGGTGTAACCAAGTTTCGGTAATAGAAATTAGGTCCTAAGCATTCGCAACCTGACGTAGTCGAAGTTCGTTAATGTTAATGAGGAGCCCTTGGGCGTTAGTGTACATACATGAAAGTTTCTCAGATTTACTCAATGTTTCAGAAGTTGTGCAACTTATACGTGAAGTTTCGCCGACCAGTGAGTGGCCGGCGACTGGATGGGTGGATGAAGCAAATGAGTTTACGCCGACCATTAAATGGTCGGCGACTAATCGTTTTTTGGATGGGTTGCATACTCTTCATCATTCAGCGTACGGTCGATTCGAATCGACGCTCTTGCTACTTTGTGGGCCATTCCCCACCAGTTTGCCGCACATTATTGAGCTTACATTCATTCGACTCAGATTTGTCATCTCAACAAGGTGCGTACTTATCTTCCGGATTATTCTTACCGTTTTAACGTCTGATTCATGTCTGTTTTTGCGACAGATTTTGTTGCTGAAATTCAGCACTGCAATAACCCAGTTTCAAGTACTTCGTGGATTTTTTACGCTCGTTCGAAAGATCTTTCCTGAGGCGACCGGGCCAATCAAAATCGTTCTTCTTTAATACCATTTGCAGCAGCCACCTCGCATTTCCTACCAGGTTGCTGATCACCCAGCATTTATTTGAGATTTATCGATAACCCAAAGCCAATCGCCACTCTTTGTGCTTGTAGTGACCATGACATTTTACCCCATCAAACATCACATTCAGACTTGTGCACATTTTGTTTTACTTTGCACCCATCCCAAGCCTATATATACTGGACTGCAATTTTGAACCAGGTACGCCATCTTGTCCGCGCGTAGCCGGCTGTTGCGTTCCTACGTGGTGTTACTCATTGCTTCACCACTCTCTCCCATTGTCCTCAAGCTATATTCACATAGCTATTTTCTCAAGACATTCTTTATATCTTGCCGTCTTCGGTCTTACTGGGCTACGGTTTTCTTGTGTAGCATTCGTCAAGCCGCTACATGCTCTTGCCAACCAATGCGCCGACGTAACTCGCCACACCGACCAGCGCAAACATGGTCCACTAGTCTGCCCTTGCTTAACCTTTGTAACCCCATTGCTCGTCCGACTGGGGTCCCCAACAGACCAGTCGGAAAAGTGCGCAACATCAACTAGCTCACTGTGTCACGTAGCGACACTATCCTGAGCATCAGAAGGCAAGTGGATGCGAATCCAAAAGCCCCTGGCGGATGGTAAAAGTGGGTTGGTAGAATGTAATCGACTAGTAAAATTTGGTTTAGCCTACTTATACTGCTTCAAATGATGTCATTCGAACTGTGCAAATCTTTCCCAACAACACGTGAAACGTCGAAAAAGCTCCCAAGACGACCTCTGGTTTTGTAATGCGTGCTAAACTATCCCATTATTTGAACCCATGCTTCCCATAGTCCAAAGGTGCGATCGGTTAGCAGAGGGAGTTGAACGACGAATGAACGCTAAGATTGCTTTACTGGAAGTGAGTATGCACCAGAAACACACAGTGGCCTCTACTAAAAGCAACGGTGCAAAAGTTGAATCAATCGACCCACGATCGGCAAGATCCCCACTGCCGTTATCTCTGTTAATTTTGAAAGAATGGCAGGAGAAAACAGATCGGGCTTTGATGGTCAAATGATACTCAGGACCACGAAAATCAGGCACCACCCGAAACGTGTGATCGATCAAATTCCACCGTTCTTAACAACAACAATGATGGGACAGCCAAACCCGAGTCTTCTGCATCTGCATCTCGAGGCTTTCTGGTCGAGTTCGTATCTTTCGGGACTTCAGTCACCTGCACGGATCGATGCAACTGTCTCTCTGGACGCTACAGTTAGTGTCTCCTCTGTTGCAAACATCGCTAACGCGAATAGAGACAAACAGTAGACCATCATCACTTGGCATAAAGCCAAGACCAACGATCACCCGACCTTGTAGCTCAAAGAAAAAGGGCTGCAACAATAACGCCTTGGCTTTCGTGAGCACAGACATCGAATTTACTACCATCGCATTAGGGGGTAAGTTGTGTAGCGAACAAGATTAATGGCACCCACTGCGCATTTTTATGAAGGCAAAAGCCAAACCCACAAACTTAGTGAGAGTTGCTCGTCACCCGAGCTCTACACACTATGGCGAACCCATAATTATTATACTAACACTGGAATACGCTATTGATGCAGAAAACGTTTTTCCCTTTGCAAGTGGGATACAACACGGGTTCTGTAGGGTACGCATCTATCCTGAAGTCCCTTGGAGCATTGACGATCGAAAAGAAACCTAGAAGGAGGACACAGCAAACTGGATTATCTAGGCACAATCTTTATTAATGGCGTAGCAGAGCTTCCTTCCCGCGATATTTCTGAGGCCGCTAATCACGATTTGGAACAGTAGCCGTTCATACGTGAAACACTTTTCTTGGACACCGTTGTAGCGCGATTGCTCAAAAGACTACCTCTCTTACCAAGTTATAGGGGATGTGGCCCAAGAATCCTAAAACTCCTGGTTCATTGAGAACATACAGTAAATGAATTGTTAGAAGATTGGCGGCGACAAAAGGCTCCCATTTGAACTACGATTAAAATCTGCTGAAGCTTGGCAAAAACCAGATGAGACTCTCTGAAAAAGCAAAAGTACCGGCGATCACACAGGAGATTCACTTTGCCGCTCAATCACGCGATTCTGTAGTATGCCAGGACGAAGAATGGGACGTACTTTGGTTAAATCAGGTTGCGAACGATGTATCATCATAATATCAAAAAACCAATAACAGCCGCCCTCACTTTAGTCGGCATTCTCCCATCCTGTGGACTCCTAGAGACCGAGAAACTATCCTGCCTTTATACCAATGCTTAAGGCTTTTCCAATTACTTGGCCGAACTTAAAGATCCCTAAATTTTGAAGCCATACGAAATCACGTGTGGCACGGAGACAGTTGCGCACTGGAACGTCGGACGCTGAAGTCTCGCTGCCGGGTATATCATTCATCCGAAACGACAGGCTTACGAAGGGAGGAGGAGTAATTCTGTATTACCGAAGCGACCTACTGTGTGAGGCCATGGAGGATTCAGACTCACCGTTCATCGATTTGCTTTGGTGTCGCCTGCAATTACATGGCTGAAACATCTGCCTTATGGTTTTGGTGCACCGCCCCCAAACTCTACGCCAGAAATGGACTGCCCCCTTGCGACAGCTTTCAGATGCAGCCTAAAACGAAAGCATACCTACATCCTTAGCATCGCTGATTTTAACATGCATTGTTTAGAAACTCATGTTACAATTGGAGAACAATGCAAGCCGATCTGCAAGAGCCCATAACCAGTTTTCCACTTTACAACCGCGTCATTTTGCTCACTCGTTTCAGAACAGGTAATAGATCATCTTTGCTGGATCTTGTGTTCACCAAGGGGGCATAGGATTGAGTTACTGATTGTACTTTCCCCTTTGGGTCCTAGTGATCATGCAATCATCCGTTTCGACTTCATATGCTATGCGGAATTCTTTTACGAGAACCCTGTGATTGTGCGCACCACTGCACGCTACGACCGCTTAGCCCAACTCGTCACTTCCACAACCTAGTCGTTCATCGCTGAAGGCCAACCGGAAGTCATTTGGCTCGAATTTGTCAGCAAATTTAATAAATTGGTTACAGATGCCTCAGAGACAATGGTTGACAATGGGCTTAAAACCGTGCCTTTCGTAAGGAGCAGAACTAGAACATGCAGGACTGTACGCAACGCAGCCTGGCGAGAGTTGAGGTCATCACCAAGGCCAGATGATTAGGACAAATATGTGGCCCATCGTAACCACTGCACTCAACTGCTCAGAGAAAACAAAGTCGTATATAAACAGAATTTCGCAAAACTTTCAGCGCTAACTACAAACTGCTGTACAACTATCTCAGTGACCTTCGTAAGGTGAGGTAAGGAATTACTCCACTCCGGACAACTGTTGGTTGAACTACCACAGCTACAGAAGAAGCCAACGCATTGAGGACGCACTATGCTCCCACATTTCGGAGTGTTTTACCATCAGGCAATCTTCCAGCTTTTGTTTTCTCGCCTCCAGGACGCACCCACATCTGTTTTACTGCCGAAACTGTATTACAGAAGCTGATGTCTCTGCGCAACCACACCTCGCCGGGTGTCGACACTATTCGCACAGGGGCACTGAGAGCAGCAGCAAAACAAGTAACAGAAACTTTGGTCCAGCTCCTTTAGCGCCGTTTAGACCAGAAACGGATTCCTGCTATGTGAAAGAAGACGGAAGCAGGACAGAGCCCTCAAAATACCACCCGGTATTTGTTCTCCTTGTACTGTCCAGAATCATGGAATCTATCTTTGCCGATGCGTTGGTGTTGTCTAAAAAATTGTAACAGTTTTGCTCCCGAGCAACACGGCGTTCATCGACAAGGATTATGCACAACGAATTTATTAGTCGCACGGACTAGTTGGACAGAGTCAGCCGATATTGTACATGCCGTTGATGTGATCTACTTGGATTTGTCGAAGGCATTCGATCGTTTAGATAATCGGATTCTCCTTTCCAAGCTTCACTTTCATGGGATCGGTGACCATTTCTTAAGCTGGATCTCCAACGTTCTGCAACGACAATTAGTGGTCAGAGTCCGGAGTTCCTTATCTGACCCCATACCAGTCGAATGTGGTGTACCTCAATTCTAGGGCCACAGTTGTTTTTGGTATTTATCAATAACTTTGCACAGACAATTGCTTCAAATGTCCTACTGTTTGTTGACGATATCGAGACATGGCACGGGATTCAGGCGGATGCCGATCATAATTTACTTCAATGTGAACTAAATATGATACGTCAGTGGTTAGTCAAAAATCTTTTATAGTTCAACGTGAGCAAATGCAAGGTACTCTTCATACGACACCAGCGTACCTATTCATACAGGCTGGGAACGCAAGTACTGCGGTGATTATCCGTCGAACGCGACACTGGCTCAGAATAACTTGGGTTGTTCCAAACAATCCCAAAGGTGCCGAATACTGGTAACCAACACGTCGGCTTACTACGACGGGGGTTCGGACAAACAGATACATATATCCTCAGACAGATGCCTAATGCGTATGTTCGACCCATATCGAATACGCGATTCAAGCCTGGAAGCCATTGCTGAAGCACGATGTTACTGCACTGGACAACCCTCAACGTCGGGGTTCCAAAACGTCATTGGAATGAACCACCTATATGAACAAAGTTTGAAAAGTTTGGGAGCATTCAGCGGGTGGTATTGCCGACTACGAGGCGACTTGATCATGGCATATTTGGTTGTACATAGTCCAAATCATGTGTGCCACTCACTACTGTAACTCAGCAGTAACACCAAACTTAGAGGATACACCTTAAAGTCAGCAGAATAGTACGGCCATCTAGAGTGCCGTAGGGATTTCTTTTCAATTCGTGTGTGTCAATACCATGGAACGTTTTTCCCAAATCAGTTTTTTCTGCACCAACGCAAGCCATATTTAAAGTCGGTTGGATGACGTACTCCGCCAATTACATTATGTCGCGTGACACTACTCTCCAGCTTAATCCCGGGGAATAGAGTGGGTTTAATTTTCTCGCCTAGTGAACCTATGGAAACATTCGGAGTGCAGGACAACTGCATGAAATATGAGAAGTTCACTCTTTCGATACTAATACTACTAACTGGATTTTTTCTTCACTAACGTTTATCGATGACCCACCAGACCACCCAACGGGACTTAGAAAGTAGTACTTCTTAACACGTATAAAGTCACCGTTCATTGACGCGCGCACAGCACGGTTTAATACCAGATTATCCATGCGCTATTAACCTGCTGATGATAAGGCATATATGGTTGCAGGCAGTGAACCAGGGCAAGTTTGACGACCTGCTCTACATCGATTTCAGCAAAGCGTTCGACGATATAAACCGTGAGATTCTCCTCCACAAACTGAGAGCGTGCGGTGTTGTCGGTTCACTGCACCAGTTAATATGCGACCTTCTCTTTGGACGAAAGTGGATGGTATAAATCAATATCCATTTGAACGACTGGTATGCTTCGGCCAGTGGCGTACGCCAGGGCACTGTATTGGGCCCTTTTACTTCCAGATCCATATAAACGACCTACCTCAGCCTCGCAGTTCGGCTTGTAGGATGTTTGCAGATGACATGAAGGTATGGAGAGTAATCACTGCGCCCGATCACCACGATCTGCTTCAGCGTGACCTTAACCGCCTCTCCATATGGTCTGGATGTACCCACGGACGCCGCGGACTTTTTGGACTTTTTCTTCGGGATTTCTATGTTGCACGTGATATTTTTGTGAATCGTGCACCAATATTCTCCTTTTGGTGTATTTTTCAATCTATGCAAATTTGGTGGATGTTCTCTGGCTAATTTCGGACTTTTCATTGATTGGCCCAACTGCCGTCTGTCCGTCATCTTGGATTTGTTCTGCGGTAATCGGCCATCATGGCCACCACACCGGTAACCCGAAACGAAGTATTTTGTGATAAGCAAACTTGTTCTAAGGTAATAAACGGAGGGTTGCCTTGTACAAATTGCCAAGACCGGTACCATTCGAAATGCGTCAATGGCTGTAGAAGTGACATAAATACAATACGCCGGGTTCGCTTTGTTTCTGTCCGAAATGCACGATAGTTCCGCTAGTAAAACGCGTATTAGCGTTGACACTAAAGTAGGACAGCCTAGTCGCCGAAACTGAACATCGTTTGAATGTCAATATTGCTTCGCTCGAGGCGACAACAGAGCATCTTGCACCTCATCCGTCTCCCTCAATTGCTGTCCCAAAACCAAGGAAAAGGACCAGGGGTTCACACGGCCACACATACTAGAAACATTGAGAACCACAAACCAAGTCGTCATCGCGACCGATAGAAGCATGCCTAGCCCCAACCGCCCATATCGTCCTATCCAATGTATCGGCTGACGCAACATCGGTAACATCCACCCTTCTGATTGACCAACGAAATCCGAAGCGCTCTTAAGACCGATCCACCTGTGCAACCGTTGCTGCTCGGTATAATCAAAGTGCGGCCTCAGTAGCCTCACCCAGTACTGCCACCAAACGGGTAAAAGACCAGTTGCAACGCACAGAGACGTCACTAACAAGTTGTCAAGTAAGCTGTACCCACGGACGCCGCGGATTTTTGGATCAACGTGTGCTGGATACTACTTTTACCTCAGATTACTGTGTTTGCAGCGTTGTATCTGTGTGAATTGTGCACCATTATTCTTCTTTTGGCGTATTTTCCGAGCGGTGCAAATTTGGGAGCTATTCTTTGGCTAATTCCGGAGATCTCACTGATTTGCCATACTACCATCTCTGTCCGCCATCTTAGATTTGCTCTAGCTTGTGATGCCGTCTCAAGCTACTTGTGGTTCGTGTTCGAAAGTTGTGGGAAATAAGGCTCATGCACTTCGATGCTACAGCTGTGATGTTTTGTTCCATATTTCGTGCATTGGCTTGTCCGTTGACGTGTTTCGAAAATCGCTCGACATCCGACATCGGTTTTTTCAAGTTATATGTGATAAATGTCGCGGTACAAGACATCAGAATACGCAGCGACCGCAAACAACTATGGAAAAATCTCTCTTTCAGATAGGAACAAACCGTTCACCACGTGGGATCAAACGCCCTCGTGAAAGTACCTCTGTCACCTCGCCTTCTATTGTCACTCCGCGATCTGCACCACCACCAGCGTCTTCGACCCCGGCCGAACCCCAGGTTCAATGTTTCCCACCGATGGAAGACTCAGACTCAGAAGCTACGAAATGCCGCTTCACTGATCGGTCCGTGAATTTCTCAGAGCCTGTCTGTGAACTGCTGAACACCGAGGATCCATGGACCACTCAGAAGCGCAAGGGCCCACGTAATCGAGTTCAGACGTCACCTGCTGATAAACAACTACCCAATCAGTCAAGCGCCTCTAGTTCTGCTCCCACAGGTTCATCACTGATTTCGCTGAGGCGTCATAATCTCATGGTCTTCCACGTACCGGAGTCAAAAGATGAAAACCCTCAGATACGTTATGATCACGATGTTGAGTTCCTCCAGGGGCTCATCGATAGACTCTTGGATGTGGGCGAGGACAGTGTGACGATTAAACAAGTAATCCGACTTGGCCAGAAAACTAACCAGTCATGTCGACCTCTGAGGATCACCTTTGCAAATCCTAATATGCCGCAGCTCATACTGTCTCGTCTGTCAAGGCTGAAAGGCATAAAAGTTCACATCCGCCGAGATTTGGAACCCGAGGACAGGGATCGTTTGAAGACTGCGGTCATTGAGCTCAAACGCCGTACAGAGGAAGGTGAGACTGACTTACAAGTTGTAAATTTTCGGGTGATCAAGAAGGGTGTACGAACCCGTATCAATCGGTTGCTCAACCTCCAGGCACGTCCCGCAGTACCTCCCAGGACCTCCGTGTCGCATTCGCCAACGTGTGCAGCCTAATGAACAAACGTGACGAACTGTGCCGCTTCGCTGTCTCGGAGCGGCCGGACATTTTAGGACTTGCAGAGACATGGTTGAACTCCGACATCATACCCCAAGAAGTCGTGGTGTCAGGATACTCTTGTTTCCGATGTGACCGAAAATCAAAGGCTCACGGTGGTGTTCTGTTGTACATAAAATCGTCACTATCTGGCAAACGTATCAGTACCTATCGGAGCGAGGATAGTTTATGCGAGCAATTGTGGTGCACAATCCGTCTCAGGCGCGCAGAACTAATTGTGGGGGTTATCTACCGGAGCCCATTAAACCGTTGCTGCGATTGGATACCACATGTACAGAAGCACATGAGCCGCCCTCAGTTCTTACTGATGGGGGATCTAAATTTACCTAAGATAATTTGGCCAGATGTTCGACTTCTTCCCGGTCATGGCAACGTTGAGGCTCAATTCGCTAAAATGACTATTGAAATTGGGGCAACGCAACATGTCATCCAACCGACGCGCGTAACTCCGTACTCGGCATCTTGTCTGGACCTAATGTTTACGAGCTGCGAGCAGAAGCTAAAAGAGATCAGAGTCATCGAACCTCTGGCGAACAGTGACCACTGCTCTATTGTAGCAAGCTTAGAACTGTCGTTACCATATTACAATCAACAGAAGCCGACATTCAACTATTGGAAGACGGACTTCAACGGACTTGTCCAAGCCGCAAGTCAGACTGATTGGACACTACCACATGATGCGTCACTTGAGGCGTGGTGGTCATTAATAAAGGGGAAGCTTAACTCGCTCTGTACTCGGTTCGTTCCCCTTAAGTATCCAAAAATCGGACCTGTCAAACCGCATTGGTTTGATAGGGATTACAGACAGTTAGCGCGACGACGTCGTAAACTTTGGGATAAATACATCAGCTCGGGTTGTGATGAAGATTACGCGGTGTACAAGAAACAGCGTAACTTATGTAACGCCGCAAAGATCAAGAAACGCCGGCAGTTCGAAGAGGAACTAGCATCCTCGGCCGCAACTGCACCCAAGCGAATATTTGCCTACTTGAAACGTCAAGTGAAACCTGGAGACGACCTACCGGTCTTAGAGAGCTTAGACGGGAAGACACTCATTTCAAGCGCGGAGCGCGCGGACGCCCTGGCTACGCACTTCCTCACTGTATTTTCCAGTAAACCGGCGGCTGTTCCAGTACCAGCACAGGTTGCGCCAGTCTTGCTCGACAGCCTACAATGTGATGCAGTCGAAGTACATCAGCTACTCGTCAACCTCAATGGTGCAAAGCCCCCCGGGCCAGACGGACTTCACCCACTAATACTCAAGTCCCTATCGATTATCATCTCACCAGTTGTGACAAACCTTTTCAATAGATCGCTCTCTGAAGGATCTGTCCCCAACGACTGGAAATGCTCGATAGTTAAACCGCTTCCCAAGGGTGGTGATCAAAGTAAAACAGAGAACTATAGACCGATCTGTTTGACTTCGGTATTGTCCAAAGTTCTCGAGAATGTTGTGAAAAAATGTCTGCTGTCGTTCTTCGAATCGATGGACATATTGACGCCAGCGCAACACGGCTTTACGAAAGGGCGATCCTGCATCACCAACTTGATGTACGCAAACCACCAGTGGGTTCGAGCTCTCAATGAACAGAAGGATGTTGACGTGGTGTACATCGACTTTAGTAAGGCGTTTGACAGAGTGAACCACGAGGTACTCCTTCGTAAACTGAGGACATACGGAATCGGTGGCACGTTACTTCAGTGGATACAAGAGTTTATTGTGGGACGAAGGTTTAGAGTACAGGTCAATGACTATCTGACAGAATGGTTCCCATCGACCAGTGGCGTGCCTCAAGGAACTGTACTTGGGCCAGCATTATTTCTTATTCATATCAACGATCTTCCGCAGCAGCTCCAGTCACCATGTGTCCTGTTTGCAGATGATTTGAAACTCTGGAGGATCATTGAAAACCAGGACGACTGCGCTCGCCTCCAGCATGACTTAGAGCGACTGTCAACGTGGTCCACTGAAATGCAACTCCCTCTTAACGCAAGCAAGTCGGAGTTCATCAGTATCACCAGACGTCCAGTCACTGGATCATACACCTTGGACGGCCAGTTGCTCCATCCCAACACATCTGTCAGAGACTTAGGAGTTCTCTCACGACATGATTTAAGATCACTAGAAAATACAGAGAAATTGTACCGTGCGGGACTTCGTATGCTCTGGGCATTACGACGCAGTTTCTCCACATGGTCCGAAGAAACCGTCCCTCGTCTATTCACCTCGCTCATTAGACCAATCCTTGAATACGGTGCCCCAGCTTACCATCCGATAACCCAGTGGGAAACTGAAAAATTGGAGAAAATACAGCATATCGCAACTAGAATGATACCAAGTCTACGAAAACTTCCATATGAAAAACGTTGTGAAAAGCTCGGACTCTACACACTATCCTATCGCCGAGTAAGAATTGATCTTATTATGACCCATCGAGTACTACACTTGAATCACTTCCCCATACTACGGCCAATATTTCACCTGCGAGAACCCTGTAACACCCGAGGACATCGTTACAAACTCAGGGTCCCCAGCATGAACAAAGTATCACATCAGCTTTGTATCGAACGAAGAATCGTAAACTTATGGAATACACTACCTGAAGGATTAATAGAGGCCGATTCTGTGAAGTGTTTTAAAACCCGTATCGACGATTATTTTGGAAACCTGTGCTTTTGTGAAACGATGCACATACAGTGCCAAAAGAATACATTGTATGTCCGGAAATAATGACGCTAGTACAAATTTCTAACCGAACACGGATAAACGATTTACGGACCAGACACAACTGCTGATAATTCACAAGTAAATTTTGATTTTTCGTAATTCGATAGAGTTGTACAGAAACCTTTCTACTTGCTCTTAAATACAGTATCAGTATCAGTAACTCTCTCGATAACCGCGTTTCCCACATCACCGAAGACCAGGCGGAACTACGGGGTCCACGACCTTTTTAATGGTCGGTGTAAACTCACTTGCTTCATCCATCCAATCTAACACACTCTTGGTCTCCGAGAAGCTCTCATGCATGTACACAAATGCCCAAAGTCTACTCAGCAAATTAGCTGAATTAAGACTTCGAAACGCGTCTGCAGCTTGGGACTTCATCGCCCTCACCGAGGCGTGATTGCGCTGCGAGATAACGGATGCTGAAATTGCACTAACGGGCATGTCCGTTGTCCGGAAGGATCGAGCCAGAAAAGGTGGTGGGGTAGCCCTTTTTTTCGTCACAACATGCAATGCGAACGCATAAACGATCCAGAAACTGACGTACCTGACGCCATTTGGTGTAATTGACGGCTAAGAGGGAACGATCTTGGCCTATTGGTTGTGGTTTACCGCCCACCATCGTCTACTCCTGAGATGGACTGCAATTTGATGGCTGCGTTGAGGCAAGTGATAAACAGGAAGTCCAGTCACATTCTAGTCACCGGTGACTTCAACCTACATGCCCTCGAATCCCAGGCCACACCAGGAGAGCAATTCAAAGCATACCTGCAAGATCTGGTTTCAGACTACCCTCTTTATGGCCACGTCACTACGCCCACCAGATTCAGGGGAACTGACAGGCCATCCATGTTGGACCGAATATTCACCAATGAAGAATTAATGGTCGAGAGAGTAATAACCGATACTCCTTTGGGCCGCAGTGATCATGCGACGCTATTGTTTCATTACATGTGCTACGCTGATTATCCTAAAGAGCATGCCGAGGAATATCGTGTCGTAACCAACTATGAAGACCTGTCCGACCTCATTGATGCAACCAGCTGGTGTTTCTTAGCTGAATTAACCCCCAAAGTGGCTTACGGTGAATTCGTCAACATATTTACCAAGCTCGTGGCAAGGACATCTGAAACCAAACTCTACCGGCCTAAAAGGATGAAGTCTTTCGTAAGGAGCAGGACACGTAAGTGCATGGCACTAAGGGACTTTGCATGACACACCTATATAGCCTCCCCGGACGACCATACCTGGGATGTCTACGCAGTACAAAGGAACCACTGTGTCAAACTCGTCCGGGAAGATAAACATAAGAACCAACGAGGTCTGGTGGAAAAGTTTTGCTCCAAGCCCAAACTGCTATACAGACACGCAAACAATTTGTGCCGTGTTAAGCGCGGCATTCCTGCTCTGCACACAGCATGCGGGTTAGCCCAAACCGCACAAGAGGCGGCCAACGTCCTCGGATAACATTTTGCCGTACCTTCCAAAACGCGCAATCACCATACATCCTGCCTAAGCAGATAACGCTGCCATCAGAGCTAAATCACATATCGTTTACCTCCGCAGCTGTACTGAAGAGGCTGTCTCTGCGCGAATTCAGCTCCCAGGGTGCGGACGGCATTTGTCCGAAAGCGTTGAAAGTTGCTGCCATGAGTTTGGCAGGACCATTAGCAATTTTCTTTCAACGATGTCTGAACGAGATGCACGTCCCCACCATGTGGAAGCACGGAATCATCACGCCTATCTACAAAAGTGGTAGCCGTGCTGAACCAGCAAACTATCGCCCGATAACACTACTTCCTGTGATCTCCAAGGTTATGGAGTCCATCGTAGCTGAGGCTTTAATGGGGTACCTGGAGAACAACAAAATTCTCGTTCCGGAACAGCATGGATTTCGCCAAAATCGCTCCTGTACAACTAATCTCTTGATTGCTCGTGCAAACTGGACGGAATCTGTGGACGCTGGTGCAGGAGTCGACGCGGCCTACTTGGATTTCTCAAAGGCATTCGACCGTATAGACCATCGCATTCTCCTCCACAAACTCCAGAAATATGGAATCGGCGATCCTGTTCTGGGCTGGATAGGAGACTTTCTCGTTCAACGTCACCTGAATGTGAGGGTTCGAAGCAACCTATCAGAATCCATCGAAGTTCAGTGCGGAGTACCTCAAGGCTCGGTACTTGGACCCCGCCTGTTCCTGGTCTTCATAAATGATCTCGCGAGTGTGCTATCTTCTAACTGTTTGCTATTTGCTGATGACCTAAAGGTATGGCGCACTATAGCTGCAGTGGAGGATCACACAGTCTTACAGGAGGACCTGGACAAAGCGTACACATGGTCCATCGAGAACATGCTGCATTTCAACGTCACCAAGTGCAAAGTTCTCAGTATACGGCACAAGAGTATGCACAACTACTGCCTAGGACCACAAATTCTACAGCGGGCTTCTCACGAGTGCGATCTCGGCGTGATAGTTCAAGATGACCTCGGTTGTTCGAGGCAGACTGAAAAGGCAGCTAAGAAAGCGAACCAGTACCTCGACCTTCTTCGCAGAGCCTTCGGGAAGTTTGACCCTTCGATCTTTCCAAAAATGCTTAGTGCGTACGTGAGGTCGCACGCGGAATACGCTATCTAAGCGTGGCAACCCTGGCTCAAGCACCATCTCACCGCGCTCGATACTGCACAACGTAGGGCAACGAAGAGCGTCATAGGTTTGATCAGCCTCCCCTACCCACTCAGGCTGAAGACCCTCAAAATATACGGTGGACGTTATCGGCGTCTAAGGGGCGATTTCATAATGGTGTACCTGATCCTGAGAGACCCCAACCACCAATGCCATTCCCATCTAATACTCAGTCAAAACACCACGCTAAGAGGTCACCATTTTAAGTTAGTCACGCAGTACAGCCGCCTGGAATGTCAACGGAACAATTTCTCCCTTCGAGTGACACAGCGTTGGAACGCCCTTCCGGAACATGTAATCAATGCACCTACCCTATCCCTTTTCAAAAAACGCCTTGACGATACCCTGTCACATTTACACTATGTGCTATAGCTCATGACCACCAGCTGCTGGCACTTATGCACAATAGACAGGGGATAGTGCCATAATCCTACTCGAGAATGAGTCACTCCAAACGTCCTGCACGTAATTTGATAAACGCTACTACTATAGAAACTGGATATCTGTATCCTGTGGATCCAAGATAGTTGCACACGAGTAAGCGTTGTCCTTGCTATCTTTTTCATTTTGCTCGTCTATGATGTGGACAATAACTACTCCCCTGTTGTTTTGTGTGCGTACATTCTCATTTCATACTCCCTTTATACGACAGTGCAGTTACATCTGTAAGCGCCCGAACTGACGACTCCATTATCCCTTTGCTATCATTTTTTGTCACGCTAAACACCCTACGGGACATATCAAGCACCTGCTTTTTTACCCGTTATGAACCATTGTTCATTGTTCAAGACAAACTCCTTAGTGGGTAAAGAGCTGGATGATTTAAAGCAATGGATTTCCATGGCGTCAACCATGAGCCATTAGGCTCTGAGTTCTAGCCCAGCTCAGGATATCTCCACCTGATGAGCCCAAACCAGGACGAAACCGCGGTCGTGGGGTGCCAGTGTTGGGATAAGCAACACCATAATGTTTCCAATAGAATTTCCTTTGTGATAAAATTGGAGTTCAAGCCAGTTCGACTAATATAATGCGCATCACTAAACATCCAACCTCGAATCATTATGGGTAGTCCTGGTTAATGCGAGTAACATTAGGATCAATAGACGATGTCGATACAGTGATTTTGCCGGCAAACCGCCTGCGGACTGAAAACAGTGGGATACGCATATTTCCGGATGTTCCATGGAGCGAACGCCAGCGGGACAAAAATAATTCAAACGACCACCACACGAAGAGTAGCAAAAGAATTATTTTCGTTCATGGCGTGCCCGAGCTACCGACAACTAGCAACGAAGAGGCCCACGCTCTTGGCCTGGAAGAATGGTGTTACATCCGTGAAGCTCTCAGTACGGACGACACCATACTTCAGGCGATTACACGGTTACTCATGACGCCAGACTACAGAGGCAATAGCCCGAGGATACTGAAGCTAACAGTGCAGTCACAACAGATGGCCGTGAACTTAATGCACAACTGGCAGTTACTACGTAACACACTTCCTTCGGAACTACAACTGAAGATAGTAGTTAGAAAGCCGCAGAAACGACACTACCCGCGATTCAATATAACCACAACAGCGATTCATAAACATGTACGCTAAGACCCGTAGCTATCGAAAAGGCTGCCGATGGACTAGATTCCGCAGGTGCAAGTGGGACGAAAAACAGGTTGCATTCCTGTGTAGATTTGGCAGTTCACCAAAATAAACGATTAGGTGACCGTCTCTCATCTGTCGGCACAAATCCACATCATTCAAGTGCTCCTAGCCAACAGCTTTTGACATCCGAGTAGCTTTCCTGTATGTACACTAACGCCCAAGGCTTACTGAGTAAGCTTTCCGAAATGCGACTGCGTCAAGGATCATAATCCCGCGACCTTATCGCTATAACGGACGTATGGTTACGCCCTGACATAAGTGATATGGTGATCGCACTGCCGGTTACGTCTATTGTTCGGAACGACCGACCCAACAAATGTGGAGGGGTGGCTCTATACTTCCGCAACAACCTCCAATGTGAGCTCAATGAATAATGAATTTATACGGGTTAAGAAGCGTTGCTTGACACGTCCCGTTAGATAGTTGCAGGGGATATCAACATAACAATAATGATAATAATGATAGTAAAACGGTTAGCACTTTAAATATGAAAATAAGGACTTATCGTTTGCCTCGCCGTAGTTCTTCAATCCGCTTAGATTCACAACACCCGCAGTTAACATCAAATAATTCCATGATAAACTCCAGGTGTAGGATGAAGACGTAGTGCTAAGTGACAAAGTATAAGTGGATGAGTGCATCATCCAACCGTCTTTTAACTACTATTAGTATCGGTGCAGCGACAACCGATTCTGGGAGAGCATTCTACTGGTGACAGACACGAATGGGAGAGAAATTTATGCGGCACTCCAGAAGGCGATGCTGTACAACGAGTCTCAATGAGTGGTCCCTCAGGGTTGTATTGGTGCTGAGTCACAGTAAAGGGCGGCACACATGAGGTAAGTCTCGCAGAATCCAGTATGCCCTAATCAGGTCGCCTCGTAGTCTGCGATAGCTCCCATTGAATACCCCCAATCGTTTCAGCCTCTCTTGGTATGAAAGCTTTCGCATTCCAATTACGTTCTTAGATGCCCGACATTGTGGCTGCACCAGTACATTAAGGTCGTGTTTCAGCCATGGATGCCATGTTTGTGTTGCGTATTCAACATGGGGGGGGGGCGAACATACGCACTGAGCATTTGTCGAAATATGGAGCTGTTTATATGTGTAATCGCCAGTCGCAACAATCCGAGATGTTGATACCCAGTCTTTGAGGCCTTTTCGGATTGCTTGGAGTAACCCAAATCATCGTGAACCAGGACACCCAAGTCACGTTCGAGAGTTGATTGTTGTAGTATATTCGTTCCGAGCCGGTATGAGTAGCTGCTCTGATGTCGGATGGAAAGCACCTTGCATTTACTGACGTTGAAATTCAGAAAATTTAGGGTTGACCATTGATACACCGTATCTAGGTCACTCCGAAGCATATGTTGGTCGGCGTTTGCCTGGATTCTGCGTCGAATCTTGATATCGTCGGCAAACATTGGGAGGTTTGAAACGATTCCCTAGAACTGAGCCTTGCGGCACACCACACTCGACTTGTATGGTTCCGATAAAGACTTCCGAACTCTGACCACTAGTTGCGTTTGAAGTAGAAAGTTGGTAATCCGGCTTAAAAGACAGTCGCCGATCCCGTACTGCTGGAGCTTGGAGACTGATATCCGATGGTCTAGACGATCGAAAACCTTGAAAAAATCCAGGTGGATCACATCAACGCCTTCTCGAGCGTCAGCTGCATCGGCCTGACTACTGCGTGCAATTAATAAACCCGTTGTACATGACCGCTGTCAACGGAAACCATGCTGCTCATGCGTGATGAGGTTACAGTTTTCCAGATAGCACGCCAGTGCATTGGCAACTATGGATTCCATGAACTTGGAGAGTATAGGAAGAAGGAATACTGGGCGGTAGTTGGAGGCATCAGTTCTGCTTCCACCTTCGTGAATCGGGATTATTATTCTAAGCTTCCACATAGCGGGAACTTGATTCTGGTCTAAGCAGCGCTGGAAAAACTGAGCTAAAGGTCCTGCCAGTTGGCATGCTGCTGCTTCCAGTGCCTCTGGACGAATGGTGTCGACACCTGGTGAGCTGTGTTTGCGTAGAGAGGTTAGCTTTTGCAATACAGCCTCCGCGGTAAAAGTGATGTGGTTAGTCCTGGCGAAGAGACGACAAAGGTTGAAAGATCATTTGGTGGCAAGACCCTCTGAAACGCAGGGGCATATTGCATCCGCAGCGCGTTCGCTGCTTCCACAGCCGTTCTTATTGGGCCGTCAGCCATCCTGAACGGAGGAAATCTTTGACACACCTTTCCTAGGCTAATGACATGCTTGTACAGCAGTTTGTGGTTAGCACTGAAGGTTTTTGCGATGTTCTGCTGATAGGCGGCTTTGTCTTCTCTTAGCAGTTGAGTGCAGTGGTTACGTTGGGCTACGTAGTTTTCCCAAGTTTCTGGTGCTGGAGCTTCTCTGTACACTCGCCATGTTGCGTTGCGTACTGTCATCCATTTTCGAGTTCTGCTCCTAACGAAAGAAACTGATGTCCACTTATTGCAAGCTTTTATCTCTGAAGACTGCAATCAGCTGACTGAATTTGTTGACGAACTCGATCCAAGCTACTTCCGATGATTCTTCGGTAAGGAACGACTAAGTTGTAGCGCTGACGAGCTGGACTAATCGATCGTAGCTTGTGATGGTTCGCACAGTCTCATTGTTCTCATTCCGATATTGCGCATAGCAGACGAAGTTGAAACTGATGAGTGCAAGCCAACGGGCAGTCTAAAACCAACACATCAATCATATGCTCCTCGTTGGTAAGCACAAGATCCAGCACAGATGGCCTGTTACCAGTTCTGAACCGAGTGGGAAAAGTGATGTGACTGTTACGAGATCTTGTAGATCGGCTTCGGATTGTTCTCCGATCGTGGCAGGAGTTTCTACACAATGTACGTTGAAATCACCCATGATAAGTATGTGAGTGTACTTTCGTTGTAAACTGTATCTTAAAGCAGCTGCAAGGTGGCAGTCGGTTTCGGGTGTAGAGTTAGGGGGCGGTACACCAAGACAATAAGGCAAGCGTCACTGCCTTTTAACTGCAAGCGACACCAAAGTGAGTCGGGGAACTGCGAATCTGAATCCTCCAAGGCTTCGCATTGTAAGTCGCTTCCGTAATACGGGATTACCCCTCCTCCTTTTGTGAGCCTGTCGTTCCGGATCAGCGACATTCTCGTTAGCGAAACTTCAACGTCCGTCATTCCCATGTGCAACCACGTCTCGGTGATAGCTATGACATCATATGACTCAGGAGCTTGGTGATCTTTAAGTTCGGTCAGTTCATTAAAAACACCCTGAGCATTCGTATACAAGCAGGCCAGTTTCTCAGTCTCCAGGAGCTCACAGAGGACTGAAGGGGTCAAGTGTGGGAGAATGCCGATCGATGGAAGGTCGGCAGTTACTCATCTTTTGATGGGATAATGATACCCGTTTGCAACTTGATTCGGCCAAGATGCGTCCCAATCTTCGTTAAGACCTACGTCAGTGACAATAAAAGTAGTAGTCAAGTTACGCTTCTGTATATTTTTCGGTATGCTTGATGCTTCAGATGGTTTAATATTTGATCTGTGCAAAGTTTCTGCGATCTTCAACCGAAGTTCAGAAGGAAGACGTTCTCGATTTCTCCTCCACCGAGCCAACACATCCGTTGCTTGTTGCTCTGACTGAACCACAAGTTTTAGGATTCTAGGGCCGCATCCTCCATAATTGGGTGAGAGAGGTAACCTGGTGGGCGATAGCGCTACAATATTAGCCAAAGAAAGTGTTTCACTAATGAACCGCCACTGTATTAAATCGTGCTTTCCGGTCTCTTGAACATCGTTAGAAGGATGTTCTGGCACGCCATGTATAAAGATTGCGTTTAGGTCTTGCTTGCTGTGTCCCTCTTCGGTGTTTCTTTTTGATGACTGCGCGCTCCAAGGGACATCAGGATAGATGCGTATCCCACATGATTCGTGTTTCAGCGTGCTTACGGAGAGCAAAACGTTTTCTACGTCGGTGGAGGATTCTAGTGTTAATTGAATAAGTCTGGGTTCTCCATAGTGTGGCGAGTTGGGACGACGAGTAATTCGTAATAAGATTATGGACTGGGCTTTGACACTCATCAGCATGTACGATGAGTTCCATTGGTCTTGGTCGTCCGATAACTTATCCCGCAATGTGATGGTGGTAGATTCAGGAATTTTTAAGCATATAACAATCCGGGCACTATTGTTGAATCCCTTTTTCGTTGATCTACGAGGTATAGTACTCGTTTGTCCTGACCTGCTGACAAGTGTTGGTTGTTTACTGTTTGTCCCTCTATTCGCGTTAACGGTGTTTACAACAGAAGAGGCCGCAACGGCGGCCTCCGGACACACCTTCTCAGTAATATCTGCATATGTAACTGATGTTCCGGAGGGCTTCGTATCGACAAAAGACATTTGAGCTACAGGTACCGACGGTTGGTGTTCGGCCGCTTCATCCTTGTTAATGCTAGATATAAAGTCTAGTGGAAGTTGCTTACCAAAATACAAGATTCCCTTTGGTGCCGTATACGTTTAAAAGGTGACGACACTTGTTTACTGGCGGTCATTTACTGTCCTCCTTCGTCCACGCGCGAGACAGACTTCTATCCGGCATCCGCAATAAGGAGAGTGATAAATACAACGTTCACATTCTCGTTACTGGTGATTTCAACATCTACGCTCTGGAATCCCAGGCAGCCGGTCTATAAGATTTTGTATCCAGTTACCCGCTGTATGGTCACATCAACACTCCCACCCGATTCCGAGAAATAGATAAGCTTTCGATACTAGATCGGATATGCACTAACGAAGAACTAATGGTCGAGAAGGAAAACATCGATGCCCGTTTGGGCCACAACGATCATGTAGTCCTACTCTTCGAATACATTGGTTATGCAGAATATCCGGTAAAAATTGCCAACCTAACAAAAACGACTATACACTACGACATATTATCTCGACTAGGTAAAACAGCCAACTGGATCTTTCTGGCAGACGAGGCACCAGCTAGTGCATGGGAACACTTCGTCAGCCAGTTTAACTCTCTGGTTGCCGAAGCACCAGCAATTAAGTCCTTCTGCCCGAGAAACGTCGTCTCGTTTCTGCGAAGCAGGACACACAAGTGTATAGCGGTGTGAGACAGCCTGGTATATCTACAAACTCACTCCGAGAGCTGGATGGCCTATGCGACCCAATGTAACCACTGTACTCAGTTTGTTCACGAGGGTAGAATGGCGAACAACCAGCAGTTGGTAGTGCGTATGGCTTCAAATCACAATCTAGGTAAAGTGAAAGGTGACATTCCTCCTCTACAAACAGCGGACGGGCCCACGCGGACACGGAAGGTGGCAAATACACTGCGCCTACAATAGCTGCAACATGCAGTGCGACCACTGGCCATATAACCCCAAAACTCACTCACATATACTTCACAGCAGAAGCTGTACTAAAAAGCTGTTGAGTATGCATAAGCACAGCTCTTCTGGAGTAAACAATATACATACGAAATCGTTGACGGCGGTAGGCAAGAGTTTAGCTTAAGCTTTGACTCGATTCCTCCAACAGTGTTTTGACGAAATGTACGTGCCCGACATGTAGAAACAAGAAATGATTATTCCTATTCACAAGGGAGGTAGTCGTTCCAATCTAGCCAACTACCGTCCCATAGTCTTACTACCGATTCTTTTAAAGGTCATGGAAACTATTATTTCTGGTGCGTTAACTGCCTACTTGGAAGAATTTAACTACCTCCCACCTGAACAGCATGGTTTCCAACGAAATCGATCGTGCATTACAAATCTACTACTAGCACGACCAAACTGGACTGAAGCAGTAGACTCTGACACGGGAATCGATGTAGTCTTTCTCGACTTCTCAAAAGCGTTCGGCCGGTTAGACCAAAATATTCTACTCTTCCAACTTCAGAACTTTGGTATTGGTGATACTCTCCTAGGATGGAGCAGAAGCTTGCTTCTACAGTGGCGCCTGGAAGTACGAATGCGTGCATCGTTGTCAGATCCCATCCGAGCTGGATTCGGAGTACCACAGGGGTCGTTACTATGATCGCGATTATTTTTGATGTATATTAACGATATCACACGCGCATAAGCTCGAACTGCCTTCTTTAAGCCGATGACATCAAAGTGTGGGGGCGAGCAATACACCAGATGATATCACAGGACTTCAAGCTGATCTGGATATGGTATACGCGTGGCCAATAGAGAATCTACTTTGACTCGTTGTGGACAAATGTAGAGTGCTGCAGCTACGGCACAAGTTGGTGCACTTCTACAAAGTCGGCAACCAGGAGCTTCAAACGTCTTCTGGTGAGAAGGATCTGGGAGTTTTGTCCAAGTCGACCTTGGGTGTTCGAATCAGGCTGAAACGACTTCAAGTAGGTCTTCTGAAGCGTGCTTTCGGACGAACCGACCCTTCGATTTTTCCATAACTTATCGGTTCATACATAAGGCCGCATGTGGAATACGGATAACAAGTCCGGCAGCCATGGCTGAGGAGAGATCTCACCGTCTTGGAGATACCCGAACGCCGGGAAACCAAAATGTCAATGGTCTGTATAATTTACCATATGAACGAAGACTACGAGTGCTCGGGGTCTTCAGCGGACGGTATCGGCGATTGCGCGGGAACCTCATTTTGGCTTACCAGAGTTTGAGAGGTCCCAACCATACGTGCCGCTACTTGCTAGAGCTTAGTCACAACAGCAATTGAGGCCACCATCTCAAGCTGGCAGAGCAGCACAACCGTTTGGAACGCCGTCGGAATTTCTTTTCCGTACGCGTTTGCCAAACGCGGAATGCCGTACCGGAATCTGTCATCTGTGCTCCAACGCTGGCAGAGTTCAAAACCTGAGTCGACCGTGCAGTTACTGCGCTGCACCATCTTACCTGACATATTACCCATGGATAAACACAAGTGTCTGTAAGGGATTTCACTGGCGGCCAAATCCCAGATTTCGTTCCACGTTTTCATCTCCTATATGCGTACATCAAGAGACAAAATTTTTATGAACATCCCACTTGCCGTCATTTCTTACAGTCTATACTACGTATACTTCAGTGAGGTCACCGGTGTAAATATAATTTTGCCAACAATTTTTTGTTATGAAGTTTCACCATAACCATCCCACGGAATCTGCTAATCATTAGCTTTTTACCATTGTTGCAGTGGCCAACCCTTGGATAAGCCCGGCCCACTCCCTATTCATGAGTCTAAGCAAGGATGGACAAGGTCGAACCTACACTGTGGTCAGTTAATCGTTACATCCCACGCCTTTGGTGTAAGACCTCGGTGTACTTTCACGCTTCAGCCTAAAGTCCGTGGACAAGAGGAATAGGCTTTTCCGAAACGGACTTCGTATGCTTTGGGAGCTCAAGCGCAACTTCCGCAACTGGTTCGAAGAAAGTCATTCGCCCCTTCGTTTCAATCATAGGACTAATGCAGCTCACTCGCATCCTGTCCTGTCACACGGAGCAATGTGCAAAGGATTGAGCGGGCACCATATGTGGCCACCAAGCCAATCCTCACCTTACGACACAAACACTGCTGATGGAACTGCTCGAGATATCGCACATACCGCCGGTACATCGCCCACGTTTCACTGCCCTATAGAAGAACGGACAGCACCATGGATTTGTACACCATCAGCTTCGTGCCAATGGTAAGCTGATGGTTGTTCCACACTCGGTACTCTATCTTCCCGAAAGCCGCCGCTACCATCGACAAGCGGATACGCAGCTCACTGTGCATCTGCTGATCAGTCGACATCACACTTCTAAGGTAGCAGAAGCGGGAAGTGGTTTCCAATACTTCAACACCAATGCTGATTCGCGGTAATGTTGAAGATTGCATCTCCGGTGAAGGCTGAAAGAGGCAGACAGTTTTGCTTGTGTTGATGGTGAGCCCGAATTTGGCCGCTGTCGAAGCCAGAGCACTAGTCATGTGCTGCAACTCATCCACGCTGTGTGCAAACAACGCACAGTCGTCAGCAAACAGCAACATACGGATAGTTGTATCAAGCACTAGGGTTCTCGCACCGAAACGACGGATGTTCAACAAACCACCATCAATACGATGCTCCACACGAACACCGTAAGCACAAGCGGCATCAAAAGCACTAGACATCATGGCATGAAGATAGATATTAAACAGGGCAGGAGCTAAGACACACCCTTGCTTCACACCAGAGACAACTGCAAAGTCATTCGAGGTCTCTCCACTCAGCTGCACCCTCGCTCGCATACCACTGTACAGACACTCAACTAAACTTACAAACTTACGCGGGCAACCAAACTTACCCAACGCCAGCCACAACGTCTAGCGGTTCAGCGTATCGAATGCCTTGGTGAAATCAACAGAAAGCGAGTACAACGGCTGGTGTCGTTCTCTGCACTTCTCCTGCAACTGACGAGCCGCAAACACCATATCTATAGTGCTGCGACCCCAGCGGAATCCACACTGCTCTTCCGCCAGGTTCGGTTCCACAACCTGACTCACGAGGCGATTGAGCAGGATTCGGGCAATCACCTTGCCCACACAACTCAGCAATTTGATGCTACGATAATTCGTGCAACATTGCTTGCTACCTTTGCCCTTGTACAGTGGTAGCACAAGGGCATCCTTCAGCTCAGCAGACACCTCCTCCTCAATCCATATGCGTTGCACCAAGTGGTGCAGCGCAGTCAACAACGCGGGTCCGCCGTGTTTCGGTACTTCAGGCGGGATCCCGTCGGCCCCAGCACACATGCCGTTTCGCAGCTCAGCAAGTGTCCTCTGCGTCTCATCCAGTGTCGGCGTGTCCGCCAGACTCGTCTTCACAGCATGCTGCTTGAGGCCGTTCAATATACGCCAGTCAATCTCTGCACGGTTGTTCAAGAGACAGTCAAAGTGGTTCCGCCAGATCTGCATTATGTCTGCAGTTTGTGTACATGTAGCGCCTGAACTACCATCGATCAGCGTCCTCAGCGGCTCCAATCTCGGTCCATACACCGCCTTCAAGCAGTCAAAGAATTCCTTGTGTTGGCGGCATTCGGCGTAGCATTTCATCTGCTTCGCCTTCTCCGTCCACCATGCATATTTTATGCGACGGAGCTCACGGGTCATTTTTAACGTCATTTTGCGCGTATTTCGATGGGGTTGTACAGATTAAACCATTACTCGCTCCTATGGATCAGCAGTACGCCGGTACGCAGTACAGACTATTGGCTGCCGCGCAACCACCACTAGTCGCAGCTGGGCTAACGATACTGCAGTGGCGCCGGGTCCCCTACGTAGGCTCGAATCCGCGACCTTAGGATTACAAGGCAGGCTTGTGATCCTTAAGGCCACATGTCAGACTTGCTTCCATAATACACTATTCAACCAATCCTACACACCGGATGCAACAACGGCGCGCAGTAGCGATGTACAGAGAGCGTGGACTGCATGAGTTTTGCGCGAGCTATGAGTACATGTTACCTGCTACATGAAGTGGCTAAAAAGCGAAACAAACACGCTGCCGTTTTGAGCGGATTCGACTGGTACGCGTAAGCTAACGCAACTGAGCTTTGATTCATGATTGCGCAGGTAAATACATAAGGGCGAAAAATCGGACAGACTTTCCATTGTAATAGATGAATGACCGATTAGCGAAAGAACTCGTAGGTCTGAGGGTCAAAACAGTTGTATATTGTCTCATGAGATTTTTAACGGCAGTCACGGTACGCTTGTGTAAACAAAAAGGACTAGTGAGCATGAAAGGTATCCGACAAATGGCGATCTTGGGACAAAACGTTTCCGATAATAAATAATTAGACTGGTACAGAATCTGAGGGTTAGATATAGGTGAAGTTGCGATAGAGGTAACGATAATGATATGAAACTTATTACGATCCGTAGCTTGTAACTGTAGCGATGGTAAGCAATTTGCTTAATTTTTACGCCAACGCTTTCATATTTCGCTACACTCCATGTATACTGTTTTCAGTAACTGATGATATATACAACTGATCGAAGCTCGTCTTTGTGTGGTTTTGTTTTGCTTGCTGATTGTCGGAACACACGTGCGAGTTCGTCGGCATGCGTTTTGCTCTGTTGTCGTCCTTGCACCTTGACTTGGTCTGATCTGAATAGAACGCGGAGCTATTCATGTGATGTGAATCTACTAGTTTTTACTGATTTGGCATTCTTATTTAATGGTTTTCTACATAACTGAAAAGCACCCGTCGTGAAGAGAAGAAAGTGTCGACACCACGCCGGCAGACCGTACTGACGGTTCGCTGTCTTGTGACCACAACCAGTCGCGCGCGGGCTGGTATACTGCGAGGTAGCCCGCGCCTACGCAGGTTCGAACCGGTGACCTTTTGGCCATCGGCTGACATATGTCGTAGAATATTTGCAAAATAATTAAGTGGATAATGCAGCCAGATGGATGTGGCGAACTCAAAATCGTGACAGGTAGATCCCTACCGCGGTTTAGGTAACCGCATAGAAATGCAAAGGGAACAGCATTATTGAGATGCGCACAACAATGTATACCACTCGTAGATAACTCAAAACTTTCTTAGACTGATTATCAAGTTTCAAACAACGGCTATTTAATCCCAGCCCAACGCTCATAGTCCGATTGAGCGTGAAATGGGATAGCTGGATAGAATACTAAAAGAAATAATTAAATCAGTTTCACCCTTTCAAATCCGATAGCCGGCTTATCAATATCGTGTTAGACAGCATGTGTTGTTTCAGCCCTGCCACATCATGTGTTCCCTAGATGTGTTTACTTGGGACGTACTTAGGACTAGTGAAAACTCTGCTGGACAAGGAAGTTAGTGCAAATGTGTGAAAGATGGATGACCCCGTTGAATTATCGGTTGGAGAACCAGTAAATGACCGGGACGATAGATGGGCGCAGCTGCAAACCCGTAAGTTTACAGACGCAACATAATGTAGTAGGTGACATGTGGTACTTCCGTGCGAGAACTAGAATCAGAGCACAAATCGTGATAAGTCGTTTGAGTGTACGATCTGAAGAACGTGCAGTTCGGTGAGCTAAACGCGACACCGATAGTTGGCGAGTAGGTAGGTGCTGCGACCTTGTGACACGTGCCTTTTGCTGAATGCTGAAAATCAACGGATCAATAAAGATAATGGATACCGAAACGCGAGCTCATAAAATTAAAAAAAAAGAATTCTATACTACATAAAATGTATTACAGATCTCACTATAAACTTCAATGACAAAACTTGTGAGCTGTACGGGAAGTTCCAACATGTCAGAAATAACGAAAGTGGGGAAGGTCGCATGGCGTTCGGCTGCAAAAAAAAGTCTCAAAATAACAGGGACCGCAAAATAACGGCTAAACAATCTGCAGTGCAAAATATATACTGGTCAAAACTTTCAACCAAATTGCTTATGAAAAGGTTATCAAACTTTAGCGCTAACTGTAAAGCAGCTGCGATGAAAGACTTGCGAAAATGGAATACATATTTGACAGACTAATTAAGGTCATTGTATCATCAGGTGTGGTGCGTCCTGCGAACATCGGACACGCCACGAGCGAAACGCCGGGAACGCACGGGGGACACGTTGGACCGACTCGCCTTGGGTTGGTGGATGTTGATGTTTGAGGCAGTGCCACTGGGTGCGTCAGTGATTTTAGTCACCGGGCGGCTGGGACCACGTGGCTTAGAAGAAAGTGAGCGAACATCACCAAAAGGCGTGAGACTCGGTGTAGAACGTGAAGAATGATTTCGTAGTTGTAACGGGGGGTCAACCTGGTTCGAACTTGGTTTTGAAAGAGAACTATGTGTGGAAGGTTTGTCTAATCCTGTTCGAGATCGCATACTGAGAGTGGGGAGTTGTTTCGAAGGTGCCGGAATGTCAACGGTGCGAACGGGTGGAGCCCCACGTGCTGAGTAAAACGGAATTTTAGACTGTGGTCGAAGCTCAGTCGTTTCAGATGTACGTGGCACGTTTCGTTTCGAAGTTTCACTCGCATTTATCTTGGAGGCATTCATGCAACCCGGAAGTTCGGTTGAAAACTCTGAGGAAGTAGACACGTTCAAATACCCTGGCCTAGAGGGAATTTCGCTGGGTACTGCGTTGTGATTCTGAGAAAAAGTCAGATCACCCGACATAAAATGTTCTTGCGAAACACGCGCTTCCATTAACTCGAAAGAACTCAAACGTTTGAGCTGAGATTCATCGTAAGCTTGTCCTGCAGTACCAGCACCATGAGTAAGCGTTTCATCTGGAAAGAATGAATTTTGTTGATTATACCTGTAGCCAACTGTAGTTGGGTCAACGAGGTTTCCTTGGTCACCTTTTGTTGAGCTTAATTTCGAGTCCATATTAACAACTGGTGTCGGTGGCTCCGAGACTAGCAGTGAACTGGACCCAGTCAAAGTATCTGAAGGCATGCCAACGTGCTTTGGAAAGTCTTGGCGATCAGTCGGACCTGTTGAGTCTTGCTTAGAGGAGGAGGAAGAAATCCCATTCACATCGAGCGGAGAAGTCCGGTTCGGTTTAGGACTACGACGTCGAAGTGCTATACCGTTATATGTACCACTGGTGAAATCAGCATCCAACGGTTTAAAGTTGTCGTTCGAGTTCGTAACGACGCTGGTAGGATGCAGAAATCCGTTAGCGTCAACAGAAGACCCAGTAAGAGAGGAATTAGACCCACTCAGCTTTCCACGACTTCCGCTAAGCTTCCGTAACTGCGATTCTTGAAACAATGCCATTTCTAGGACGTTGGCACCTCTCATACTCGAAAACGAGGCATTTGGTTTCACTCCAGATGCCTGAAGACTGAACATTTCTCCATCGGTAAGTGATTTTGATAAGATGTTAGGAGCATAGCCCATTGAATCGTAACTCCTAGATACGTCAACAGCCCCTTCTGGATCAGAACCAACACTCGAGTGATTTGAATTTCTGAGAAAGTTATCCAGTAGGGAGCCACCGCTCCTCCGCGCTGGTGGCATATCACTTACTTTGAGTTGGTCCAAAGCCTCTTTAGAATATGTTCGGTTAAGTAAGCCAGCACGATAATCGGGTTGAACCGTTAGGCTATCGTGGCCACAAGTAGAGGCAGATGGTATAGGAGTGGCACTTGAAGCACGGACGGAGGTGCGTCTGTTGTATAGATGACTTCGTTGCAACTGGTTATGATGGGGAGACGGAGGCTGTTGCGATTTATGTAAATGTGGCAGTCCGGAGGGTTTGACGAACTGGCGACTGAGAGCTGGGTTCTTGGGGTATAAATGGTCATCAGCATCTTGGTACGCTTCCCGTAGCGGCGGTCTCCTAAAAGAGGAAACTTCCAGTGCACCTTTCGTAAAAGTACCACAGTTAAAGAGATCTTTCGACGAAGTCTGTGTGTTGCGTTCAACATCTTGGCAAGGCTGAGCAGGATCACTGAAAGGATGTGCGTGACCTGATCCTTTACGTTCAGAGGGGAAGGAGGGAAGGAGAACACCTTTCGGATCACTTTCAGATTGATGGTATTTCAGTGCGACTTCTTCCACTAAACCTTGCAGGCGAGCGAGTTCGTTCAAACGACTTAAAAGATGATAGCTGTTGTCACGGAATTCAGGGTTGTTATCGAAGGAGTGTCGTAGCCAAGTTTGTACCTGAGACTCAATTTCTGCCATCGCACCTTCAATGACATGCCCGTCTGAGTCAAATTCAACAGCGGTTTCATGCGGGCTCAACCACCAGCCATCACCAGTATTTAGGCCCAATTGTTGCCCAATCATATTCACATCACCGGATGAACGAACGTCGAATTTCTGAAGATCCAATTCAAACTGATCCACATCAGTGATCGAAGACATGACCGTTCAAATAGGGCATAGCTAAAAAGAAAATGGGAAAAAGTTGTTATATTGAGAGAAAAGTGAAGCTCTATTACACTATGCAACAGAAAGGCGTAACTAAAAGTACACTTGATGAAATCATTTGTCTGCTGAATGGGTTCAGCGAATGGAGAATTCAGAATATCGGCTCAATGATTCGAGTGGATTGCATCAAAAGGACAAGATCAACAACACCAGGATTCAACTGGCCTTGAATTCATACGAGGAGATATTTGCCCGTGATTACGACACAAAATAAGTGATCAAAGTTTAGTAGGCCGTAAGATGAATTAGCATACAGCCAACATCCAAAGAGTGGAAAATTCACGGCAATGGTCTAAAAATGGAAGACATTACATGAAAGGTTGTCGTACTGATAGTGCATGCAATGAGCCCTATGCGTAAAACAAAGTAGCTCAGTGGCTGATACATTAGGCTCCAGATAAGGAATAAAATAAACTGGCGGCCACTAAAGTCAGCATCTTATAAAATTACGGTCGAACAGGAGACATAACGCGTTGCGCACCACAGTGAATTGGCTGGTGTATCAAACCATCCTAGGAAGTGCTTGGGTCAGCAAGCAACATACCAATTGTTATGTAGCAGTCTGGTTATTTTACAGAATAAAATATGATAAATAGGTGCAGTACATGGTTACCAGAGTCGATTTGAGACAACTATCGAAGGAATGCTTTGGACATTTAAAGTAGAGCGTTGGACTTGAAATACTCCTTCAATAGCTCGAGAATAGAATGGCATGCAGCTCACCCCAGTGAATGAAATATCCCATCGCAATGACTGAGTTATCTCCCGCTAATTTGTGGGGCGACTAATAAATCAGCGGTTAGGGATGGAACAATCCGAGCAAAATTTCAATTATTCAACAACGAATGTTCAATTAAACCTATCTGAAGCAGTCTGCTCACCTACTACATTGATTTTCTTATGTGTGCATATTCATTTCTCCGAGAGTAACTGACAGAGGACTGCTTCAGACTTTGATAACGGCACACCTAAAATCGTCTTTGAAACCAAAGACCTCATATCATCTTCGGGTCTTTCAATGCCTACAGTTGTTCGCTGCGCGGATAGGACTACTCTAAATGCCGCCAGACCCCACCTGTGCATTCTCGCTATTTTTCGCACTGTGCTACAGCTCTCCGACTACCTGTTTGTGACAACCAGCTCTTGCCCTTAAGAATCACAAGCTTACCTTACAAGGTCGGGGGTTCGATCTTGTGTACGGGACCGGAGGACCTTAGGAGTAGCCCTAACCAGCGTGAGACTGGTGGTGGTTGCGCGGCAGTGAAGCGTTGGTACCGCTTACGGGCGCATTACTGCCTGTTGTCTCTTTGTGTGACAAGCAAGCGCTGTTTTTGCAGCGCTTTTTCATCGATTGCGCTCCACATGCCGTCCTTTGATTCCTCGTCTGAAGACAAAGAATCCACTCTACTCTCCATAGACAGTGACAAAAATAAAATGTCTGTTGACAAGTGTACCATTAAGAACTCTAGTTAGTCATCAGAATTCTGAACCCTCATCCCTTAAGAAATGAACCACTATAACACCCAACAAGAATCAACCATCTTAACTGCGTTTTTTACTCGGCTGCTAACAAATGCAACCATTTGTATTTGTTTAATGCGACCAAAAACTGAATGGCATAAGATGAACTTAAATATACAATCTGTTCACCCTGAATACTTCAAACGTAACTTCGAAGCGATCGTTCTATGGTGAGGTATTTAGTGCGATCGTGAAATATTACAAATCAGTGTAACTGTAGCAAGCTGGGAATTCCCCTGTTTGTCTGGGTAGGATTTGCAAAATATTATAAAAGATACAGTTCCAACTTGCACTTAGGCAAAATAAGAGCTTGCCTGTTGGAACGTTGGCTACGTGTGTTTGAGTCAAAAAAAATTTCACGCATTGTAAAGGTCAGAGCTGCCTTCTTGAACCTACGGAATCTTTGGCGACAGAAGGGAGTTTCCCTCTGCTTGTAAGGTTGTGTATGCAAGGCCACAGTGAGGGCTGTCTTGCTGCATGGGAGTGAGACTTGGCCCCTTCGGTCTGAAGATCGGAGGCGGCTTCGTTTTTGATCATCGTTGTCTGCGAAGCATTCCTGATGTCTGATGGCACCAGCGTGTCTGCAACGATGATGTGTGTAGGCGAGTACTAGTGGTGATAATCATGCTAGCTCCCTAGAACAACAGAGAGCACTGAATAAGTTATGTTGGCTCTGGCACATGCTACGTATGCCTGGTCACCGCTTACCTAGGAGGTTCTTGTTTATTCTGCCAGGTATAGGGTGGCGCAAGGCTTGAGGTAGACAGAAGTTGATTTGGCAGCCGGAAATGAAGTCACTGACGACCATACTTGGTGCCGTTGATCCGTCCCGCTTTCCGGGATGGATTCCATGTGACTTGCCTTGTGCGTGGCTCGAGACTCTACAGGACATGGCTCGCAACCGACACCAGTGGCGCGTCTGCTGCGTCCCCTAGTTGGATTGCCTGTTTAAAGTGTTTTTTGCTGAGTTATCTGCGGAGTAATGGCTGATTATGACACGGGGCAGTGAAAGCCACAAGGAAGCTGTCTCGCCGATGCCGCCTTATTTTTGCACGATAGCCAGCTGTTTGTGACGGTACGTGACTAACACAAGGTGTAGGCGCCTTGACCCTGAATGTTTGCTTAGGGCATTAAGGTTTTCAAGTAAGCCCCCTTCTCTCCCTCTTATAATTCCTTATTCCATGGGTCATCATAGTTGTGTGACAGCGAAGCATCAGTGCAAATGGCTAATGTACTGCTGTTGCTGATGATGATGAGTCAACCAAGTAATGGTACATGGTGCGCTTTCGGCTTTCCGCCTCGGAGTGTGTTCACAACGTCTGCGGTGACAATAATCTTCCTCTCTCTGGCTGGACCCTATTGCTGTGCCTTTAGCTAGCGGGACTGTACATCTCGATAATAAATCTATATCTCCCGGCATTTCCCCAAGGTGGGTCGAACCTGAATTTATAGCGACCGATCGAATGCGCTATAGAACTATTCAGTTGTCCATTTAGCCATAAAATAGCACTTGCCTGCACATTACACTCTCGAAATAGGTGTGCGCTGTCTCCGAAATAAAACCACCAAAATAGGCAGCATAGTAAAGTATCTTCTGATCCGGGTAGCATTGGCGATGGCTGTATTCTTTGCTCATCTGATGATCCCGATTTCACTGCGCCGATGTTGCGCCCGAATGAGACTCAGCTTGTATGGTTACTCTCTGACTAATCACCAGGCTAAGGCTGCAATGCTTTTCAAGTCTTCGCGTGCGCTTTTACGGATCATAGCTCAGAAACTGGCAAAATGTAGTATACTGGAAATTTCCATCCATCATTCGTATAGTAGGAGAGAGCTTAGTTCAGAATTATCCGGGTCGAGTAAATGGTCAGACAGTGGTATCCCAAGTGTTAGATGTTTGCTTAGGGCGCGTCCTTCATATGATAAGCTATAATCTCGTGTAGCAAGTGACAGATGTTGCATACGCCCTTGGATTCTTATAGAGATTGGTACTTGCTCTCGTTAATGAGAAAGTGTATGTCAGCAGACGTTTGCAGATAATTTGTGGAGGAGCAACCAACTTACCAAGCCAAACTTCTGTGAAACGAATGTTAAAGCGCCGCTTCCAAGTAGACACAAGCTCTTGCGAACGTTCTAATGGTCTCTCACAAGAAAATTTCATACTTCTGTTCGATTAACAAAGCGGTACTACCCCCGAAGAAATTTGGACTAACCTAAATCATATATTATCGTTCTTGTTTTCAGCATCCACTAACTATCACGTGCAAACTGTTGGGCTACTGGTAATTTCGGTTTCCTTGGGTCCTGCTTTGGTAACGGTTTCTTCAATACTCAAAGAGTCCGACTTGCGGAGTTTCCTCGAAACCGAGCTACGTTCAGACTAGTAACCAATCTACGGACACAAAAGCTGAACGATAAGTCCATCTATTCCGTACATTTGAGTTGCTTATTAACAATGTATGCAGTATTGCAAAATCCTCGTTTAATGGCAGTGTATTTCGGAGTATAACGGGGCCAGATACTTCATTTGCTAACCAGGTGTTACTGTAAGGGCAACGACACTCAACTTACGAACTTTGTATATGGTGGAATTCGCAGGAGAAGCCGCTCTTGAGTGATTTTAATCTGCGACTATTTGGAAACCGAGTGGAATGAATGTATAATTTGCAACTCTTTAGGCGACTTCTGCAAATCACGCTTAAGATCGAAAGCAGATGCGCATAATCGGTCGTTAAACTGAAACCATTTCCACAAGTAAATAGCTAGATTTACAAAAACCAATATTAGTGGTTCCCACATGGAGGTAAGTTTTAATAGATTGTGATGCATAACGCATCGGCCCAAGGTGCTCTGTGTTAACATGGAACAACTGTCGAGCAACAAGATTCGGCAAGGGTTTCCGAACCCTTTCGCACCAACACCGACTGAAGACACTCAAAGTGTTCAGTGGACGCTACCGGTGACTGCGTGGAGATCTCATATTTGATTCATAAAATACTGTGACACCAATCACGTATGTCACCACCTTTTGAAACTCAGCCTGAACACTAACCTCGGAGAGAATAGACTGAAACTGAGTCAACACTATGGTCCTCTAGATTGTCGACGAACTTATTTCTCACTCCGGGTCTGCCAACCCTGTAACGCACTTCCAAACTCAGTTGCCTGTCCTCCCATGTTAACTGTTCTCAAAAAACGCCTAGATATCGAAATGAACGGCCTATACTTTGTTACCTGAAAGGACATTTTGGACACATTCAAGCCAACTATCCTCTTTGTAACTATGATCCACATTGACGCACGTAAATGTGTGCCGAGGGGTGAGAAATCTAATTGTTATTGGCAATGAGTGTTAAAAAAATTTGTTATTCCATCTTGTATAGTACTATCGCATTCCCACAATCCTGCGTTCACACGCCATTACTCTATCGCTTCACAAATGCGAATTTTATTTGATCCACTTATGTAGTATCCGAATTGCAATGTTTCTAGTATCAACCAACGGCATATGTTAAGCCTATGCCTTTTGCCCGTTATAAACCATTGTTCCACTGTACGGTGGTAACTTCGTTTGCGACGAGTTCAGTTGCCTCCTCCTAGAAACTGCGAGTATTCTATTCACCAGAATCGTTTCACTTCACCATTTTGGGTAGCATGGTGACTTCCTGTGCAGGACACTGCGTCCTATTCAGTTATGCGACGACCGAGGACCAATCGCCCTACCACTTGATGATAAGACGTGGAACTCCCAACCGCTCGCCTATTTACTGATGGTTCCGTGTTTATTCATGGATTGGGGTCTAAGGACGGCTTGTGCCAATGAATCAGTGCACTCAAAGATATGGCGCAGCTAATAGCACGAATGCTCGGTGGAGTTGCTTATCGGAGTCCCAAAATGACACTATTGGCTGCTCCAGAGTGGGGAGATATGTACTAATGATAATCGCCGTTGGTTTCTGTAAACTATGTGGTGACTGTAACTTTCATAACAAATCCATAGCTTTCCACATGTATGTTTACATCGCTTCTATCGACAATCACCAAATGAGGCATAACGTTGGAATCTACTTGATCATTTGCTACATTCGATACCTCTCAGCGCAAGGCTGTTGATCAAATTGGAACACCCAACTATATCCAGAGTATGCCTCAGTTCGCATCCACATAGCGTTCGTTACCATAACTGAGTGTATGGACTATTTAGCAATGTACAGCAGCAAGCACATGAAAAAAGGGAGGATGTGATGGGAGTATACACTCGAACGAACGTGCGGTGCCAGCCCAGCAAGGAAGCCGTTAGGTTGCCTCAAGGAAAGGCGGCAGCTGATTGGGACGTTCACACGCTTCTCGCATGAACGCTGATTGGCCAACAGTAGACGCATTAGAGTGAGTTTGTTTACTGAATCAAAGGAAAAATGTCATGTATTCACAAAGGTCGTTAATTATGGATCCAACTAGCTGTATATACCGATATGTTTCACTCGCCCTCTGCCTGCTTTTTGGCCTGGTCCGCTGTTTGCGGAATATACGTTTTGTCCCTGAAGGACATGGTGTCAGAGAAGGAGAAGAACATTAGTACCACGCAGACGATGATTGGAGCTTTTCAAATGCCTGCCCCGCTGAACATGGATGAACGCAGTTTGGCAAGCAACTGGCGGTTGTGGAAGAGCAAATGGATGGATTTCTGCACTTTATCGCTTCTGGACAAACAACCGATGGCGTACCGCTTGGCCATATTTCGACACGCAGCAGGAGATGATGCGCGCCGCGTGCTAGAGACATTGTGTTACGACAAGAGCGAAGATGACAACAATCTGGAGACAGTTCTTAAGAAGTTCAGTGAATACTGCGAAGGCCAAACAAACGAGACATTTCAACGCTACCTCTTCTTTTCGCGGAACAGGCGGCCAAGTGAATCCGTTGACACGTACGTCACTGAGCTAAAGATTTTGGCCCGATCCTGCAGTTTCTGTAAATGCATGGCGGACAGTCTCATACGGGACTGCATTGTTCTTGGGAGCAATGACGAAGGTTTGACGAAGCGACTATTACGAAAGCGCAACCTATCTCTGCAGCAATGTATCGACATCTGTAACAGTGGGTCCCCCACTGCTTATCTGTTCCAGCAGATGATAATCACAGGTGATTCAGAGGTGTGCGCCGTTTCCAGGAGCAAAACTACGAGGGCCACGACCGCGCGACAGGAGCCCTGCAACTTCTGTGCAACACGACATCCGAGGAACCGCGAACAGTGTCCGGCGTGGGGCCGCATTTGTGTCAAATGTGGGAAGCGCAAGCACTTCGCCCGCTGCTGTCAGTCGACAGATGTCAGTGCACTCGTTCCAGACAAATCAACAGAAGACACCGAACAATCGATTGGTAACGTGTCTCGGAAATCGTCGCAAAAGTGTGTCTATGCAAGTCTTCTGATCGAAAGACGGTCTGTGCGATTCCAGTTAGACACAGGCGCGACGGTCAATATTTTGCCCAGAAAGCACTGCCGCGGCGTGCAAGTTCAATCGGATCAAGATTATTTGCGCATGTGGAATGGTTCCAGACTCAAGCCAAATGGCTCAGCGACAATTGAAGTGGTCAATCCGAGAGACGGTGTTTCGCATCGTCTGCAGTTCGTGATCGTGGATGAGGATCTCACACCGATTCTCGGCATTGATTCGAGTTTATCTCTTGGCTTTGTCATTTTTAACCATGATCGTTTTGTGTATGCTTGTCAGAGTGAAGCCGATGTTAGTGGCCTGTATCCGTCTGTGTTTAGCCCGGGTTTAGGGGAATTTGAGGGTACCGCTCACCTGTCGTTAGATCCTTTGGTACGCCCGATTGCGTTAACTGCTAGGAGAGTCCCATTTGCGCTACGTGACCGATTTTCCGCGGAATTGAACAAGCTGGTTATGCAGGATGTGATTGCAAAGGTTGATGAGCCAACAGACTGGGTTAGCCAGGTCGCAGTCATTACGAAGAAAAATGGCGAACTACGCGTATGTATAGAGCTGAAGCCACTGAATAAGGCCCTGCGTAGAGAACATTATGCACTACCGACGTTAGAAGATGTTTTACCACGTTTGACAAAAGCTAAGATGTTTACAAAAGTAGACCTTTCTTCCGCATTCTGGCATGTTGTTCTAGACGACGAATCCAGTTTCCTCACCACATTTGCTACACCGTTCGGACGTTATCGTTGGCTACGATTACTGTTTGGCCTGAAGGTGTCTAGCGAAATTTTCCAAAGGCGTTTGGTGCAAGCAATAGATGATTTAGATGGCGTAACCTGTGTGGCAGATGACGTTCTGATTTACGGTTCTACCGAAGAAGAGCATGACACTAAGCTACACCGGTTCCTGAGGCTTTGCGTGCAAAAGAACATCAAGCTAAAACGCGAGAAAGTAGAGCTGCGGAAAGAGGTGATTTTCCATGGGCATGTGTTAACATCCGACGGAATCAGGGTTGACCCAGGAAAGATTAAGGCGATACAAGGGATGCCGTCCCCTAACGATGTGAAGGCAGTCCATCGCCTAAACGGTATGGTGAATTATTTAAGCCGGTTCCTACCAGGACTCGCTGATGTCCTGACTCCGATTAGGCAGTTAACTCACAAAGGAGTAAATTGGAGCTGGGGGAAGGAACAGGGTTTGGCTTTCGCAACCATTAAGAACCTTATCAGTAATACGCCCGTACTCGGATATTACGATCCAGCACAACCATTGGAGGTACAGTGTGATAGTAGCCAGAGTGGAGTAGGTGCTGTTCTGTTGCAGAACGGAAGACCTTTGAATTTCCGCAGTCAAGCACTCACAGAGGCCGAGAAGCGGTATTCACAGATCGGGAAAGAGATGCTGGCAGTGGTCTATGCCATGGAGCGTTTCAATGATTATACTTTTGGAAGAAAGACAACCGTGTACACTGATCATAAGCCGCTGGTGTCGATAGCCAGTAAACCACTGAATAAGGTTCCTCGCCGTCTGCAGCGTATGCTTATCTGGCTCCAAAAGTATGACATTGACATTGTGTACACACCTGGCACACAGATGTTCATCGCGGACACCCTGTCGAGAGCACATCCGCCAGTGGCCGAACATCATCTAGAAGAGATCGAGACAGTTAGCATGGTGCAGCATCTGGCAGTGACAGAAAACCGTTTGAAAGACATAAGGCATTTCACGGAGGAATACCAAATTTTTGCAGCTTTACGAGACGTTATCCTCAATGGGTGGCCAGAAACAAAGAAGCAGCTCCCGAAGGAATTAACACCGTACTTCAATTTTCGGGACGAACTCACTGTCTGTGACGGTCTGTTGTTCAAGGGAAATCGAATCCTAATCCCTTCTTCTCTCCGAAAGGAGATGCTGGAGCATGTCCATCGCGCTCACCTGGGTGAAAATTACACCATTAATCGAGCAAGGGAACTGATGTTCTGGCCAGGAATGACAGGTCAGATCAAGGATCATGTGTCTAACTGTGGGGCGTGCCGTTCACAAGACATTCGGCAAACGAAGGAACCGATGATGTTGCATGACGTTCCGGACCGACCGTGGCAAACGGTAGCAGTGGATCTATTCTGGGACGACGAAAAGGGTTACTTACTCACGGTGGACTACTATAGTGATTACTTTGAAATCGATTTACTCACCAGCACGACCACGGAGGCAGTAATCAACAAACTCAGATGTCAATTCGCACGGCACGGGATACCGCAGGAGCTAGTCTCGGACAACGCTCCCCAGTTCAGCAGCAGGGATTCCAGGCTTTCGCAACCAAATAGGAATTCGCACACCGGCAAACCAGTCCCTATCACAGTCAATCAAATGGGAAGGCAGAGTCGGCAGTGAAGCAAGCCAAGCGACTATTAGCGAAGGCTAGAGATACTCGGGAGGACCCATACTTCATGCTACTGGAGAGTCGCAACACTCCTTCAACGGATATCGGCCTGAGCCCAGTGCAGCGCCTATACAGTCGAAGGACCAGAACTGTGATGCCTGCATCCGCAACACTTCTGCGCCCTGTCACGCCACAAATTGAGAAAGTAAAGAACAGTTTGAAAAGGCGAATGACTACTCAGAAACGGTACTACGACAACGACGAACGGGAATTACCTGAGCTGACAGTGGGGGAAGAAGTATGGGTTGAACCAATTCCCGATGGACAGGAGCGGTGGAGAAAAGGAGTCGTGGCTGCGAAAGTCGGTGAAAGGTCATACGAAGTAAATGTTGGAGGAAAGAAGCTGAGAAGAAACCGAGTACAGTTGAGGAGATGTCCGAGGCGACAGCGTGAATCAGGGAGAGAGCCTTATACTTCGTGCAGCAATGAGGCGACATCGGCAGATCCAACAAAGAGGACGCGGAGTGGTAAAGCGTATGGACTATTTAGCAAAGTACAGCAGCAAGAACATGAAAAAGGGAGGATGTGATGGGAGTATACACTTGAACGAACGTGCGGTGACAGCCCAGCAAGGAAGCCGTTAGGTTGCCTCAAGGAAAGGCGGCAGCTGATTGGGACGTTCACACGCTTCTCGCATGAACGCTGATTGGCCAACAGTGGACGCATTAGAGTAAGTTTGTTTGACTGAATCACAGGAAAATGTCATGCATTCAAAAGGTCGTTAATTATGGATCCAACTAGCTGTATATACCGATATGCTTCACTCGCCCTCTGCCTGCTTTTTCGCCTGGTCCGTTGTTTGCAGAATATACGTTTTGTCCCTGAAGGACCGACTTTTAAATGTTTACATCGCTTCTGTCGACAATCGCCAAATGAGGCATAACGTTGGAATCTAATTTATCCTTTGCTGCATACGATACCTCTCAGCGCAAGGCTGTTGATCAAATTGGAACACCCAACTATATCCAGAGTATGCCTCAGTTCGCATCCACATAGCGTTCGTTACCATAACTTAGCCCCTTCGTGCACAATGTGCACATGGGTACACTGCATAAAAATTCATGCTTAAATTTTATGTATAAATTTGCACATACTCTCATAAGCATAAGTGATAATGAAAGATCAAAATCTGTCGTTTACTATATTAAGAAACCTGGTACATCACTACTAACACAAACAGTAGATTTTTGCCTTCTCTACAATTATTTTAAACGGTACTAGCCGATAGTCCTTCGAATACTTCGAGTCTGTGAGGGTGAGCCGGCTACTCTCGCTAAACTATTAGTTGCCTTGCGCTTCTCCACTTCAAATAATCTGGTTACGTTGCATCGCCGCACAATAGCCGATGTTCCTCCCATCTCTAGCTAACGTGTAAAATGATGAATTATGTTATAGTATTAACAGCTAACAAAGTTAGGAACGGGGAAAATAATGGAATGTTCGCAATAGAGAAAAACGTTTTCTCAGCCAATTCGATATACAAAGCTGATAAGGTGTTACCTGTAGTGAAGCTAGTGGTGCTTTTGGACCAATAATATCTACCGTGGTTAGCATATAGCTTGGGATAATACGTTACATTCTCGTTCCAGCGGATGGGCAAGTTAAGATTACAGGACAGACCGTCGGTATGATGTGCATCATATACAATCTAGCCCAGCTGGTCTCGATAAAAACTGGTGTCCACTAACATCAAAAGGTTGTGTCGAATGGAAAGTCGTCAGCTTATGCTAACTGGTCGGCATCAGGTGTGGAGATTATTATCCTTACAAACTAAGACGAATGGCAAATGCGCGTGATGGTGACGAGGAAGGTGAACAACTGATTTAACAGTTCAACTGGCCGATTGTAGTCCGAGCAGTATGGTACAATAGATTAATCTGCCATAACTTACGGTATCGCGGTGGGACTAAAACGCTGATAGCAGGAGTTCCCGCCGAGTGACCGATTTCAGTCTGATCTCAATCTGATGGCCGTCCAGAAAGGCTACAACGGAACAAATTGCGGATGGAAATCGAACAGTCAAAAATTGGCAACACTAACTCGTGCCGTATTTCATCGATACCAAATACCAATACTTTCTGACTGGTTCGTCTTAGCGATTGTTCAGACAACATTTGGCATAGTAAAAACCTACAGAACACATTTAAAGTGCCTAAAATATTTGAGGTAAGAAATATGTATTGCACAGGAGCAGTCCAAACGGGATAATGATAAAGCAATGTGACAAACAATGCTAGGCACGATTTTCGCATCTGCCCAACCCTTTCATTTCATATTTTAAAGCCTTCGTTTCCCACACAGATATTTCACTCCGATATCTGACGAAAATCGGACACTAAGAAAAATTCGCAAAATTTATAATCGTGGCCATCTATTCGCAAAACTTTTTATTATGCATTGCGGAATAATTCTAATCTTTGAGACAGCATTTGCAATAGCTTATAGCGGCATCAAGTGCCTTTGTTTCTCATATACCGATTTCAATAAGGAAGCGGACGGAAAGCGGAGAGTTGACCGCCCAATGGTGCTATTATTGTAAATAACGATAGAAGAGAATGAAGAAAACGCAAACCAAAGTACAAATATTATCTCAAAGAAGAGATCCGAAATGAGTTCGACGAGATCCTACCGGAAATAGAGGGGATGCGACTTGAGCTGGTACTGCCAAAGCTGAATATGGTGTGTGAACCAGACGACCCTCCATCATCGTTGCTGGATGACGGTCACGGCTCACAAGTAACTATCTCGTCAGTTCTGTTCAAAACTATTTTATGTAACGGAGTACTGCCTTCTGATTGGTGGCTAAAAGGAGTAATTACCATGTCCAAAAAATTCAAAGAGCTTTCTGCGAAAATCGCCGTGCAATTAGTTTTATCTTTCTTGCCACAAAGCAGATAATATTAATCATGTTGCGGCGGCTCGCAGACAATAGAGAGGGACGGAGCTTGCTGTCGACCCAGTACAGAGAACATTTACATACTTGCTCCAACTTATACCTGAACATCATAGTTCTTACAAACAACCTAGCATGGTAGCCCTTCTTGACTTCAAGGCTGCATCTGATCCTATCGAACAGAGACGAGTGTATTTTACAGGTGACAGCAAACCGTTAGTGTGCTGTTACATGATTTTTATCGGATTAGAAACGTCTAGTGTTCACCAAAATAGAGAACGTTCCACTATCCCAAGGATGGCTCGATAGCAGACAGTGCACTGGTTCAGTAAACCATTTACATAAATAGCTAAGAAATATTAGTCGATAGGTCAACGCCGCATCATCAATTAAGGTACTGTGAACCACGCTGGCCGCGCTCCACCCAAGGAATACTTATTGATGCTTGCTACGAGTGCTATAGTTATCCGGTGGCCGTCACGGAGTATTCTAAGAGGCTTTCACGCGTCAACAACATAAACTACCCAGTAGAAGTATGCTTCTCGGGTGCTGTACTAATAAAAATTAGTTACTTTGAACTAAAAGCTAACTCCTAACAGATGGCAGTTGAACTGTTCGCTGAACTTGGCAATTTGGCTGCAACCAACTCGCCAAACTCAGCGAACAGTTCAACTGCCATCTGAACAACCTGAGCTACCAATCTTCAATTCTATAAATCCTAACAGATGAAAGGTCTGTCAGAAGACTTCATGAAGATCATATAGTTATCGGTCGGTGGCCGAGTGGTCTGCGCGCCTGGTTTGCATCCATATCACCGATTCGAATCCGCGTAGGGGCAGGCGTATACTCAACCCACGCGCGACTGGTGGTGGTCGCGTGGCAGCGAAGCGCCGTTACGACGTACAGCTGGCGATTTACTTTTACTTTGACCAGGTATTTAAGCACAATAAATAATATACGCTCTGTGAATGGGATGGATAATAAAGCGTACCGTCTCGGACTAAAAGCATTTAGGTGTGAAGGTCAGTTACACAGTATTGTGCATGCATCCGTTTCCGCTCAGCATGTGACCGAGTTGGGTGTCCAGGTCCAAAGGAGACACATTTCGGTTGCATATCGGTGACCCAAAAGAATCGTCTGTGACTTTCTGTACCCAGTAGTGCATCATGGTGTACTTAAAAACGATCTCTGCTATGCGCGGACGTTATTTATATCAAAAAGAGCACAACCATTACACCGGCACGCCATATCAACGGCTTACTGCTGCGCAACCACCACCGCGATGTCGTCCGCATTTACTCGGATTCGAACCGGTTACCGGATAATAAAGGAGACGCCTAATATTTCCGGTCACCGGCTGATGGCCCGAGAATTGCAAACACGACATGTCTGAAGGCTATGTTAAAAAACGTTTTCTAAGTAACCGCCATGTGGCAGAAAAAGAAAGGCAGCAGTACGCTGGCACATCGTACCGACGTTTCGATGGCAAGCGGCCACCACCAGTCAAGCGTGGACTGGGTATATCGTGAAGACGCCTGCAGCTACGCAGATTGAAACCAGTGACCTGATTGCAGGGCATGCGCGTAATCCTTTTGGCAATTGGCCGGCACTCATTTCGTCAAATCGTGTCTTACTAGGTTGACGATGGGCACACAAAGCAGGAACTCAGGACATTTCGAAAGTGACGTTAATTAGTTGTTGTTGCTCTATACATCAATCGGTCACTCGCAAGTTTATTAAAAAGAGATTTAAGGCTCCCAGCACAGCTGTAAGATCGTCCATCCTATTTACCGCCACTCGAGGAAAAATGTTAGCAAAAAACCAAACCGCGCGAAGTATCTAGCTATGGCATTGCACACTATAATACCTCGTTTACACTACCCGTCTTAACTCATGGATCGTTTCCTTTAAAATCGCGTGCATGTACAGGTGGAAAATTGATATACACGATGGCGACCGTCGGAGCACACCAAATCATCGCTTTATGTGCTCCTCGTACCAATATAACATCCACGAATTTCGGTCATTTAAAAATCGCAGTGTGGTCTTAACATATTGCGATTGCACATTTGCTAGTTGCAAATGCCAGCAAAGCTTAGCGGTAATGGATTCCTGTAGTTTCACAGCGTAAGGCTACAGTCATAATGTATCTATCAGAGGTGGCCACGGGCTTGCTAATCGGTCTCAGCGGTAGCTTTTCGCTCAATCGTAATGGCTGCATGCAGGATTTTATTGAAACTGAGCGAACTGCGTGTTAAGACTAGCAGTATTGACGACGAATTTTAATGTATAATATTTACACTTCAAAAAATACCAAAAGGCAAAAATAATTTAAGGACATGGCAGTCAGGTTTGCTCTTGCTATCCGCCAAATATTTCGCGTATTAATTTGAGAAGGCGTAATGACAAACGGACAAGAAACAGGCAACCTATTTCTTCTAGTTGCAGCAAATACATTTGCTGTTCTATGTTGGATGCTAAAACTTCCGTAGATATCAAGCCAGCACGGGTGCTTCCGTCACACAGTAATTTTATTCTTCTGCACCGCATCGTAATACCGTCATACGTTATCCATCAGGTTTGCACGGTAACCCAGTAGGTCGTAAACATGCTGCGAGAGCGCTTCGTGTAGTGAGAGTGGAAAACATTCTATTTTCCCGTAAAATGTATATCTATCGTTATCGTTATCCTGCAACGCAGTAGTATTAGTGTAATTGATTAACCTAAACCCATGAGAGTTTACAAAGCGACGCTTTACTTGTTAACATATTATTCCGACAACTAAATGTCATTCGATGCCCAAACAAACATATCCACCTCCCAACTCGACATAATATTTGAGGGCTTGCCTGTTTTTTTGAAATAATTATTAAAATAGTTGCTATTGGACTTTGTACACGACGGTGGTGCTAAAAACTTACCACACATCGCTAAACATGCAATGAAATATTTACTGACTTTTGTATTAGTGCTGTTCCAGCCTTTAAAGAAAGTAAAAGTTTGCAAATAATAAGTGAGTCTCTAGCTCTGTGTTTAAAGATTTGGTGGCATACAGTTTTACTATAAAACTTGCCTTTTAACCGGAAGTAAAATCTTAAGCGATGGTCTCAGAATACAACAATAAACGCTCGGCTGCAGCGCGCTGTACGAATTATGGAGATATATTCAATCTCACGTTCAAGCTGCAGCATGATTTCGCCCGGTGGTGCACAGCTTTTGTCAGCAAGTAACAAAAGGATGGTCACCAAGGTACGCCTTGATACCTTTCAAGACCAGTTGTGTGCAACGGGCCTCGCGCTTGCTAATACAAGCTGCTTTATCATCATAAAGATACTTCCTTAGGAGTCTCAAACGGACAGCCTAAATTTTGCGGTGATACAAACTGTAGGCAGTAGGTTTAGACTTGCTGCGACAGAGCAATTTTGGATAACGCAGTTTTGTTACTTGGTTGGTGTATCAAGTGATGATGGCCTATCAACCGCATTACATGCTCAGTTTTCCAGCGCAGTGCTCCAAAACATTTCAGGCTCTACATTAGTGGATTCATGCATAAGAATGTGGATGATAGAAAAATCTGGATGCAAACATACCCGTCACCTGAGAACAAATACGGACAAAGTGTCCATGTTTGCCTTTGTCAAAAGGCTGCGTTGTTGGACTCGTATCTTCTCCAAAATAACTTTGAGACATTCAGTCACCAAGTTCTCTTTAACGTCCGTCTAATGCAAGAATAAAGATTACCTGTTGTACACCTTGTCACTAAGGCTGCGTATGCTTTGCTGGTGATGCATCCGCTGCAGAGCTTAAGTGCTGTTTCAGTTCTATTTGGATTACCAACTGCTTCGACTTCAGCAGACGAATTATTTCTCCCTGAAACACCGACGTGATTGTGGGGCTCCTAGGTACATTAGATGCACTTATAGGAGAACTGTGTATGGAGTCGCAACAGTTCATCCAACTATAAATAAATAAATAAATAGTTTATTCTCAAAGTAATAGAGGCACACCAAATCAGGCATGATCAAGGTTTATAGGCCATTGTGTATCACACGATACTTCGGGTTCAATCGTGCGTAATTGAAATGTGCATGGCAATAAAAGTGCCATGAAACGGCGCAGGTAGGCGGAGAGTAGCATATACTTGCACGAGCTGGGAAAAAGCTGAAATATAAGTCAAGTCAACTTGCCAGTAGGTAGTTGTGGGCAGTGAGTTTATCCAGTGGCGAGTTACATCCGCCACGTCGCCGTGTTGTTAAACAGATATTTGTGGCTTTTATAAGGAGAACGCTGGTCAGGCGTAAACTTACCACGCTTGCAACACTGCCGTAAAGCGGTTTGAACACTAATGTATAAATGGCGAAGCCGTTTGACGACTGAATTCATACTCGGTTATTCGCGGTCAAATGGCTTTTAATTTCCTCAGTTGGTTAAACAAAAGATTTGAGCAGGGCCGCCATAATTTTTGAGGCCGTTTGAAGTTGGGAACATCGAGAATTGTCGTCTTGTTGTGAGTCCAGGTGAGCAAACGTTCAGATTTTCTGCAGTCTGGATTTTTTAGATGTATCAGTTTTGGGAGTGTGAGGAACTTTCCAGTTGCCCATATTGGGCAACGGTTGTGGTGATTGTAGTTGAGTCCCTTTGGTTTACAACCACGCTCCATGTAGGTCCTTGTCCGTTGATTGACAGTGGGACACAAACTGAAAATATTTAAACCGCGGAAGATCCACCTTCGCTCTGCTGTCAAGTAAAGAACAAATGGAAAAACCATCCGTAAAGTCGTGTTATTGTCAAAAAGGGGAGTGTTAAATGTAGCGATTTAAATATACGAAATGCTGATCCTGCTTGGGGCAGGTTTGTAACAATAACTTATGCAACCAAGATTGCACTGACAAGCAACATTTAACCAATGAACAGGAGATGGAACTGAAATGGGTTTACCCACTGCTTGTTACAAAGCGCAGCTCTACTTCTCCTGTTAGCATCCACATTTACATTGTGCAGCCAATACATCTTTGTTGCTTCTTAATCCGACCAGCAATGATCATGAAGGCTAAAGCGCATTGTCAATGACTTATAGTTGTCGCAAATTGGATATTGTCAAAATATACATAATAACATGTTATTACAAAAAAGTGTAGTAACTGTATTGTTTGCAGCTCAAGATTTTCAATGCATTCTTTCAATACGACCTTGACGGTCACCTAAAAGCTTGTGCAACTAGCGGCAGGACAAAGATCCCGACTTTTATTGTCAGTAACCCGTAAGTAACAGACTGGCGGAATATATCTTGAGGTAGGCGTCCACGGCATCAGCTGAAGGTTCATTGGTAAATCTATATCAGAAATAAAGGCATTGATGAAATAACTAGAAAAGATGACTAAAAAGGTAAACGCGCTATTGAAAAAAGAGTTAAAACACTGTTGTAGATGAATTGAATGACTTAACGTAATGTAAAAGTTCATTATATTTATACGTAAGATTAGTGCTAGCATTTATCCTTTGGTATATAAGTATAAATATAAATAAAAAATGTGAGATTAGTAGATAGGAAACACATTATTATGTGATAGGGTGTAAAACCATTATAAACATTGTAGATACGTTGTAATAAAAATCGCAAGACATGTACATAGCCAAGTTTAGATTCGATCATTTATCGCTTGACATTTGTTATCAGAAGCTGCAGACAATTGTTGCTGTACCAAACTGCAAAACTCATTTTCTGCCTATTTGGACTCCGTTGGTTACGTACTTTGCTGGTGTCATGCCGTTTGAATCTGTCGGGCGTGTGGATGCAGCATATAGTTTTAATCATGAATGTTTGAACCTCACTGATAATACATGCCTAGGTTTACAACTTAATAAACATTGAATTTGAACTATATACTGGGAATGAGCGAGACAAATTCTTCGCTTATCATATAGTTCTTTTGCAAAAATATTCCTTGACGGGAGGCAATCCAGTAGAAGCCTTTTAAAGGGTTTAGATAAGTGTTGGTTAGGTTTTTTTTAGTAATTATTGTAGGCTAACTACTTTCAACATTGTAGTCTATGATCCAAGAAAGCACACGGGTTGCTCTTGTTCTTGCTTCATTACTTCTGTAGAAGCAAGGGAAGCAACCCAAACGTCGAAGTGCTGAAGGCCCTGCTCCACTTACTGGTACCTAAAACAAAAAGCTTGTAAAGCGGGAGCCTATTTCGTCCTTGTAACCTGGCCTGACCTGAAACGTTTCGCCACTTCCAACCAGCCCTATGGTTAGGTTGACGAGAGACACGGTTACTTAATAGTTGCTTGGTAACATACGTGCTATCTATAGACGCAAGATAATAGTGATTTATTTTCCTACTGCATTTCAATCGAAAAGATTGTATTCATGTTTGGATAGGTAGGAGGCAAGCCATCCTTTGGGCGTATTAACATGAAAGACAATAGGTAAACAAACAGTGCAGTTCCTGTACATGTCGCATAACATAGCAATTCGTCGTCAGTACTGCTAGTCTTAACACGCAGTTCGCTCAGTTTCAATAAAATCCTGCATGCAGCCATTACGATTGAGCGAAAAGCTACCGCTGAGACCGATTAGCAAGCCCGTGGCCGCCTCTGATAGATACATTATGACTGTAGCCTTACGCTGTGAAACTACAGGAATCCATTACCGCTAAGCTTTGCTGGCATTTGCAACTAGCAAATGTGCAATCGCAATATGTTAAGACCACACTGCGATTTTTAAATGACCGAAATTCGTGGATGTTATATTGGTACGAGGAGCACATAAAGCGATGATTTGGTGTGCTCCGACGGTCGCCATCGTGTATATCAATTTTCCACCTGTACATGCACGCGATTTTAAAGGAAACGATCCATGAGTTAAGACGGGTAGTGTAAACGAGGTATTATAGTGTGCAATGCCATAGCTAGATACTTCGCGCGGTTTGGTTTTTTTGCTAACATTTTTCCTCGAGTGGCGGTAAATAGGATGGACGATCTTACAGCTGTGCTGGGAGCCTTAAATCTCTTTTTAATAAACTTGCGAGTGACCGATTGATGTATAGAGCAACAACAACTAATTAACGTCACTTTCGAAATGTCCTGAGTTACTGCTTTGTGTGCCCATCGTCAACCTAGTAAGACACGATTTGACGAAATGAGTGCCGGCCAACTGCCAAAAGGATTACGCGCATGCCCTGCAATCAGGTCACTGGTTTCAATCTGCGTAGCTGCAGGCGTCTTCACGATATACCCAGTCCACGCTTGACTGGTGGTGGCCGCTTGCCATCGAAACGTCGGTACGATGTGCCAGCGTACTGCTGCCTTTCTTTTTCTGCCACATGGCGGTTACTTAGAAAACGTTTTTTAACATAGCCTTCAGACATGTCGTGTTTGCAATTCTCGGGCCATCAGCCGGTGACCGGAAATATTAGGCGTCTCCTTTATTATCCGGTAACCGGTTCGAATCCGAGTAAATGCGGACGACATCGCGGTGGTGGTTGCGCAGCAGTAAGCCGTTGATATGGCGTGCCGGTGTAATGGTTGTGCTCTTTTTGATATAAATAACGTCCGCGCATAGCAGAGATCGTTTTTAAGTACACCATGATGCACTACTGGGTACAGAAAGTCACAGACGATTCTTTTGGGTCACCGATATGCAACCGAAATGTGTCTCCTTTGGACCTGGACACCCAACTCGGTCACATGCTGAGCGGAAACGGATGCATGCACAATACTGTGTAATTGACCTTCACACCTAAATGCTTTTAGTCCGAGACGGTACGCTTTATTATCCATCCCATTCACAGAGCGTATATTATTTATTGTGCTTAAATACCTGGTCAAAGTAAAAGTAAATCGCCAGTTGTACGTCGTAACGGCGCTTCGCTGCCACGCGACCACCACCAGTCGCGCGTGGGTTGAGTATACGCCTGCCCCTACGCGGATTCGAATCGGTGATATGGATGCAAACCAGGCGCGCAGACCACTCGGCCACCGACCGATAACTATATGATCTTCATGAAGTCTTCTGACAGACCTTTCATCTGTTAGGATTTATAGAATTGAAGATTGGTAGCTCAGGTTGTTCAGATGGCAGTTGAACTGTTCGCTGAGTTTGGCGAGTTGGTTGCAGCCAAATTGCCAAGTTCAGCGAACAGTTCAACTGCCATCTGTTAGGAGTTAGCTTTTAGTTCAAAGTAACTAATTTTTATTAGTACAGCACCCGAGAAGCATACTTCTACTGGGTAGTTTATGTTGTTGACGAGTGAAAGCCTCTTAGAATACTCCGTGACGGCCACCGGATAACTATAGCACTCGTAGCAAGCATCAATAAGTATTCCTTGGGTGGAGCGCGGCCAGCGTGGTTCACAGTACCTTAATTGATGATGCGGCGTTGACCTATCGACTAATATTTCTTAGCTATTTATGTAAATGGTTTACTGAACCAGTGCACTGTCTGCTATCGAGCCATCCTTGGGATAGTGGAACGTTCTCTATTTTGGTGAACACTAGACGTTTCTAATCCGATAAAAATCATGTAACAGCACACTAACGGTTTGCTGTCACCTGTAAAATACACTCGTCTCTGTTCGATAGGATCAGATGCAGCCTTGAAGTCAAGAAGGGCTACCATGCTAGGTTGTTTGTAAGAACTATGATGTTCAGGTATAAGTTGGAGCAAGTATGTAAATGTTCTCTGTACTGGGTCGACAGCAAGCTCCGTCCCTCTCTATTGTCTGCGAGCCGCCGCAACATGATTAATATTATCTGCTTTGTGGCAAGAAAGATAAAACTAATTGCACGGCGATTTTCGCAGAAAGCTCTTTGAATTTTTTGGACATGGTAATTACTCCTTTTAGCCACCAATCAGAAGGCAGTACTCCGTTACATAAAATAGTTTTGAACAGAACTGATGAGATAGTTACTTGTGAGCCGTGACCGTCATCCAGCAACGATGATGGAGGGTCGTCTGGTTCACACACCATATTCAGCTTTGGCAGTACCAGCTCAAGTCGCATCCCCTCTATTTCCGGTAGGATCTCGTCGAACTCATTTCGGATCTCTTCATTGAGATAATATTTGTACTTTGGTTTGCGTTTTCTTCATTCTCTTCTATCGTTATTTACAATAATAGCACCATTGGGCGGTCAACTCTCCGCTTTCCGTCCGCTTCCTTATTGAAATCGGTATATGAGAAACAAAGGCACTTGATGCCGCTATAAGCTATTGCAAATGCTGTCTCAAAGATTAGAATTATTCCGCAATGCATAATAAAAAGTTTTGCGAATAGATGGCCACGATTATAAATTTTGCGAATTTTTCTTAGTGTCCGATTTTCGTCAGATATCGGAGTGAAATATCTGTGTGGGAAACGAAGGCTTTAAAATATGAAATGAAAGGTTGTGCAGATGCGAAAATCGTGCCTAGCATTGTTTGTCACATTGCTTTATCATTATCCCGTTTGGACTGCTCCTGTGCAATACATATTTCTTACCTCAAATATTTTAGGCACTTTAAATGTGTTCTGTAGGTTTTTACTATGCCAAATGTTGTCTGAACAATCGCTAAGACGAACCAGTCAGAAAGTATTGGTATTTGGTATCGATGAAATACGGCACGAGTTAGTGTTGCCAATTTTTGACTGTTCGATTTCCATCCGCAATTTGTTCCGTTGTAGCCTTTCTGGACGGCCATCAGATTGAGATCAGACTGAAATCGGTCACTCGGCGGGAACTCCTGCTATCAGCGTTTTAGTCCCACCGCGATACCGTAAGTTATGGCAGATTAATCTATTGTACCATACTGCTCGGACTACAATCGGCCAGTTGAACTGTTAAATCAGTTGTTCACCTTCCTCGTCACCATCACGCGCATTTGCCATTCGTCTTAGTTTGTAAGGATAATAATCTCCACACCTGATGCCGACCAGTTAGCATAAGCTGACGACTTTCCATTCGACACAACCTTTTGATGTTAGTGGACACCGGTTTTTATCGAGACCAGCTGGGCTAGATTGTATATGATGCACATCATACCGGCGGTCTGTCCTGTAATCTTAACTTGCCCATCCGCTGGAACGAGAATGTAACGTATTATCCCAAGCTATATGCTAACCACGGTAGATATTATTGGTCCAAAAGCACCACTAGCTTCACTACAGGTAACACCTTATCAGCTTTGTATATCGAATTGGCTGAGAAAACGTTTTTCTCTATTGCGAACATTCCATTACTTTCCCCGTTCCTAACTTTGTTAGCTGTTAATACTATAACATAATTCATCATTTTACACGTTAGCTAGAGATGGGAGGAACATCGGCTATTGTGCGGCGATGCAACGTAACCAGATTATTTGAAGTGGAGAAGCGCAAGGCAACTAATAGTTTAGCGAGAGTAGCCGGCTCACCCTCACAGACTCGAAGTATTCGAAGGACTATCGGCTAGTACCGTTTAAAATAATTGTAGAGAAGGCAAAAATCTACTGTTTGTGTTAGTAGTGATGTACCAGGTTTCTTAATATAGTAAACGACAGATTTTGATCTTTCATTATCACTTATGCTTATGAGAGTATGTGCAAATTTATACATAAAATTTAAGCATGAATTTTTATGCAGTGTACCCATGTGCACATTGTGCACGAAGGGGCTAAGTTATGGTAACGAACGCTATGTGGATGCGAACTGAGGCATACTCTGGATATAGTTGGGTGTTCCAATTTGATCAACAGCCTTGCGCTGAGAGGTGTCGTATGTAGCAAAGGATCAATAGATTTCAACGTTATGCCTCATTTGGTGATTGTCGATAGAAGCGATGTAAACATACATGTGGAAAGCTATGGATTTGTTATGAAAAGTTACAGTCACCACATAGTTTACAGAAACCAACGGCGATTATCATTAGTACATATCTCCCCACTCTGTAGCATTACGTCATTTGTACGACGAACTCGTTCGGAAACTTCATTAGCAATGTGAATAAGCAGCTCCCCTGCAAGTTTGCGTTCATTCACATCATTGGTCTGTGTGATTCCCGAGAGCTGAGCTAGTAGCATCATTTTTGCTAGGGTTTCGCGCAGTACAGCGTTGTGGCTTTTGAGTGCGTTCAATTCGATCTCAAGAAAGTTAATTCTATCATGTGCCTCTTTCAGTAGAGCTGATAGGATTATCCTTCACTCAGAAGTTGAGGCTGAGTTAGCATTATCAGGTTGTGACCTAGTTGCTTTAGCCAATTTTTTATCAGGCCTGTGCATAGATCGCCTTGCTCCCATTGTCTTACTTGGATCTGACGGGAGAGTGGTAAGTCAAGTTCTGTTCACAATGTTTATTCAAACACCGCTGCCCACGTTAATCCTCCCTAGAAACAAGATAGTATGACAAACTAGATAGTTTAACTATTCTACTGGATAGTAGCAAAACGTCAGCATAACTAACAAAAAGTCAAAAACGACCAGTTTCAAACTTCACACGGTCAAGGTCAAGTAAGTTGAAGGGGAAATAGAAAAGAGGAGCTAGCGAGACTATGAACCGGTAAAGGTGAAAAATGTGCCAGTGGTGCCACACACAAAAATGCGGAGATACAGCGTGAAACCTAAGTCGTTAGAGCACCGTAGTTAGGTGCTGTCTAGGAGGAAAGAAAATCCAGAGCCACCCCCTTTCATCCACAACCTTCATTCTTCTTGACTGTCTGCGTCACCTTCATTTTCAGTCCGTTGACTTATCCTGGGACACATAAGGTATCCACTAGCCACTAGAAGGCTTCACCCCAATGCCATTGCTAGTTGCTGATACTCTCTATCTCACCTTGTATCATTATCAGTTCTTCGCGTTACCTACGTCACCACTTTCCAGCTGCAGCTAGTCATTGCAGGTAGCATACATATCTAGGCTAGGAGCCACTCTGCATCTCTCCAACTTACTCTCTTGAATTGTTAGCATAACATACCTTCACTGGTTTGTTGACTTCTTCTGTCACTGTAAGTATCTAATAAAAAACTAAAAGGCTTAATGGAATTCCGTTGCTGCCCACTGGTTTTCTCTCTTAGCACAATTATCCTTCGTTCTTCTTATCTTCATTACGTTTACTGCAGTGATTCATTGTAGGCTCCATATATCTTTGCGCTTATCCGGAGCTACTAGGAGACATTCTTCGTTTCTTCATCCTGTAATCTCTCAGAATGTCTGTATCACTTACCTTCGCTGGTTGGTTAATGTATTCTCAAACACTGTAGGAATCCACCTGTGACCAAAGTGTCTAATGGAATGGCTACTTCTGGCCACCGAATGTTTCTCGTAGTGCCAGTTTCTTTCGATCCTCTTTACCTCAGCACTTCTATTTAGTAGCAACTAGTGGTCGTAGACTCTATGCATCTCTGCGCATATCCGGAGCCTGCCAACTTTAACCCTCTTTCATCCCCAACCTTCATTCTTTGTGACTGTCTGCGTCACATTCATTTGCTGACCGTTGACTTATTCTGGGACCCTTTAGGTATCCACTAGCCACTAGAAGGCTACACCCCAATGCCATTGCTAGTTGCGGATACTCTTTATCATGTTTTGTATCATTATCAGTTTTTCGTATTACTTATGTCACCCCTTTTTGCTGCAGCCAGTCATAGTAGTTAGCATACATATCTACGCTAGTAGCCACTCCGTATCTCTCTCACTTACTCTCTTGAATTGTTAGCACCACATACCTTCACTGGTTTGTTGACTTCTTCTGTCACTGTATCTAATAAATAACTAGAAGGTTCAATGGAATTCAGATGCTGTCCGCCGGTTTTCCTCAGCACAATTATCCTTCGTTCTTCTTATCTTCATTACGTTTACTGCATAGATGCATTGTAGGCTCCACACATCTTTGAGCTTATCCGGAGCTACTAGGAGACATTCCTCATTTCTCCATCCTGTAATCTCACATATTGTCTGTATCACTTACCTTCGCTGGCTTGTTGATGTGTTCTGTGACACTGTAGCAATCCACTTGTAACCAAATAGCCTAATAGACTGGCTACATCAAGCCGCCGAACTTTTCTCGCAGCGCCATGTTCTGTCGATCCTCTTAAACCTAAGCACTTCCGCTTAGCAGCAACTAGTGGTCGTAGGCTCCACGCATTTCTGGAGCTTGCTAAGAGCCGCTCTCTTCTATCTCGAACATTATTTGTGACTGTCTGCGTCACATACATCCGCTTTTTGCTGATTTATTATGGGTAATTGTGGGCATACACTAGCAACTAAAGGGCTTCATGCAAATTCCATTGCTGATCACTGATACTCACACTTACAGCGACCCTAACTGTTCCTCGTCTTACCTCTGGCTCCCGTGTTTAGCAGCAGTCCTTCTTCATAAGCTACTATCATCTTTGCGCATATACTGAGCTGCTAAGGTCCACACTTTATCCCTCGAAGCTTTAATCCCTGGGACTGCGTGCGTCACATACACTTGCTGTCTGTTGCCATAATCAGGTGTCCACTAGCAATTATAAGGCCGCACCTAAATGCCAGTGCTCATCCGCGACACCTAATAGACTGTAGTACAGCTCTCTCACTGGCTTCTCCCGGCTCAGGCCTCCTTAATTATACTCCATTAGCACCACCGCATAATTTGATTAGCCGCGCGTCGATGCGTCGTAATGTATTATGCCCTAACTATCTAACAACCTCTTTGCATGCTTGCGCTTTACTTGTCCGCTGTCATTCTATCACGAAACCTCTCTTAGCTTGCTTCTGTCATGCAAGCATATCCAGGTATTCAGCGTAAGCCGCTCTTCTGCCTCACATTTCTAGACCTTTATCTACCCATTACTTGCTGTATTGCCTTAGGCATTTTTTTACCTGCAATACTCCAAGTCTCGGGCTAGCAGTCCATGGCTCTATCCAGCTTGGCACTCAGGTTCTGATATCCGCAGCAACCTTACTGTACGCATGTATTCTGGGTATTCGCTGTCCTTCCGTCAATTAGCCCTTCTTAGCTTTTTAATTCGGCACTCTATTACCTGGTTGGTACAGGTCATTTACAGGTGTTCATTCCTCAATTATTCGCTGCTATGTTTGCGAAACACCCATGTATGAGTCCAACAGACTCACTGGCTTCCCCGGGTCAGCATATTCTACGCTCCCCAGCGAATCTTCCCACGCAACAGTTACATCATAGCAAACTGATCCTGTGTTTTTGCTCAACGGCGCAGCGCTCTGTATCCAAGGTATATGGTAGCAACCAACTTATAAGGCTTTGCTTCCGATGAATATTCAAAAGCCACTTTTAGCATTATCATTGTTACACATTGTACATCATATGTTTCCACTAAATATTAGACCATAGGACATAAATATGCTTGTTCCCACGTCTGTTCTTTGCGGCCCTGTTTGTCTCTCACCTTCCCTTTCTCCGAGGTCTGGAAGTTCTTGGAGATCTGAAACCGGACCGTGAAAGAGTTGTGCCTGTGACAGGACATAGAAACCCCAAGGACCTACATAGAACACGGCTGTACAACAAGCGAATAAAAATGCACTCACTACTATGACCGTCGTCCAGTAATGGTGGCTGGACATGACGCCTTCGTACCCCTGCGAAGTATACATAATCCTGAGAAATCTAGACGCAAGAATCGGAAGTTTTGCTCACCTAGACACGAAGATGACAAAGGTTAAACCCTCCAGAGGCCTCAGCCATTATGGCCGCCCCGACCAAAAATAACCTGTTCGGCTAACAGAGGAAATTAGAAGACAATTGACGGCGGTTAACCGAGGGTTAAATCAGTCGACGAGCTGCTCTGCCAGTTTTATTTTAGTGTACAAACGGATTGCTGACAGTGTTTCAGGACGTGGCGGGTCTTCGCCTGGCAAGCGTTCTCCCTATAAAAAGCCACAAATGTCCGCTTAACAACACCGCGACGTGGCGGATGTGACTCGCCACTGAATAAAGTCACTGCCCACAACTACATACTGGCAAGCGGACCAGAATCTTAATGTAATATTTTCCTGACAAGTTTTCTCTACAAACGGAATACCCAGCCTGTTTACACTACGCACACTAGAACCCAACCTGTCGTCATGCCTTGACGAATTTATACCTCAAGATTAATTTTACAATTTCCAAAGCCTGCACAACTTTCGGCTTACTGCCGATTACATACATAGCAACGTGTTTGTTGCGAAATATAATTGCTTGTAATCGTTGATCATGCCTGGTCTGGTGTGTCTCGGAAGTTCGAGGATATACTATTTATTTATTTATTTATTTACAGGTATGGGAAATGGTAGGAATATGCGGGAAGTGGAAGCGTAAGGAGCAGAGATTATTCGATGTTGTTGTGCATCATAGGGTAACAGTAATAAGGGATAACGATATCAGCTTGGCGCTAAGGATAGAAGTGGGCAACATAGCCTGATAACTGAGATCCTACGCACAAAAGTGCGGAGCTGCAGTGTGAGGAAAGTCGATGGAGCATCGGAGCTTAGTGGTCCATAAGTAGACAGGAAACCAGGGCCAAAGAGATAAGTGAGGTCGTAAAACGAGTTAGGATAATAGATGGGCAACATAGCCAGATACTTTAGAGTTTACTCACGAAAGTGCGAAGCTACAGTGTGAAATGTAAAACGGTGGAGCCTCAGGGCTTAGTGGCTCTGAAGATGAAATGCGCCAGCACAGGGGATATAAGGGAAGTAGGATGAGACAAGCTTTTGGCAGGCATCATAACCAGGAACTTCATGTCTTACGCACAAAAGTGCGCAGATACAGCCTGAAAGATAAGTCGTTAGAACACCATAGGTAGGTGGTGTCTCGGAGGAGAGAAAAAGCCAGTTCCAACCAAATAAGCGAAGTAGTAGGCATTTGCAATAATTAGATGCGTGATGACGAAAGAGAATATCCAACGGTGTTGTGGTTCATAGGGTGGCAATTATAAGAGCTAACGGTGTCAGCTTGGCCATAAGGATATAAGTGCGTAGCATAGCATGGTGCTTGAGGTCTTACTCACAAAAGCGCGGAGCTACAGTGTGAAAGGTAAGTCGTTGGAGCATGTTAATTAGGTGGAGCCTAGGAATAGAGTAAAGCCAGTGCCATACAGGCAAGAAATCTTGCAGGAATAGGCAAAAATAACAGCAAGATAGAAAGAGAATATTTAATGGCGTTGTGGTTCATAAGGTAACATTTATAAGAGCTAACTATAAGGATATAAGCGGGCAACGTAGCCTGTTACTTAAGGTCCAACGTACCAAAGTGCGGAGCTAGTGTGGAAGGAAAGTCGATGGAGCATGGGAACTCGGTGGTCCATTAGTGGAGAGGAAAGCCAGGGTCTAAGAGGAAAGTGCAGTAGGAGGGAGAGAAAAGGTTATTGGCATCATAGGCATCATAGCCAGATACTTGAGATTATACGCACGAAAGTGCAGGGCCACAGTGTGAAAGGTAACACTTTGGATCCTTGTTGTTAAGTGGTGTCCAGGAAAAGGGGAAAGCCAGATCCAAACAGGGAAGAGAACTAGTAAGAGTAAGGGATAAATAGAAGCGCGATGAAAAGAGAATATTCAATGGTGTTGCGTAACAATTGTAAGAGATAACGATGTAATTGGGCAACCTAGCCTGACACTTGAGGTTCTACGCACGAAAGTGCGGAGCTAGATTTCGCAAGGTAAGTTAATAGGCATCGGAGCTTGGTGGTTCGTAAGATAAAATAAGCCAGGACGAAAGATGTAAGTGAAGAAGAAGGACGAGACAAGCGTTAGGCAGCCATCATAGCCAGATACTTGAGGTGTTACACACAAAATTGCGGAGCTACAGCGTGAAACGGACGGCGTTGGTCCACCATAGGCAGGTGGGGTCTAGGAGGAGAAAAAAGCCAGAGCCCTACAGGTGAGAGAAATAGTATGAATGTGCGGTAAATGGACGCGCGATGGAAATAGAATATTCAATCGTGTTGTAGTTCGTAGGGTAACAATTATAGACAACGATTTCAGCTTGGCGATAAGGATATAAGTGGCCAACTTAGCTTGATACTTGTGGTCGTATGCATAAAAGTGCGGAGCTACATTGTGTAAAGAAATTCGGTGTAGCATCGGAGCTTGGTAGTTTGTAACCTGGAATTAAAGCCACTGCAAAAGATATAAGCAAAGAGCTAGGACGAGACAAAGGATAGGAAGCAAGGTGCAGAGAAACCCTGCAGTGCGGGGAGAAAAAGCAAAGCCAACGAGAGAAGTGGAGGAGTAGGGCGACCAAAAGAATACGAAGCAACGTGAAGTTGGACCTTGCAGTGTTGTTTAGGGTAAATGTAGGAAAAATTATCAGTGCTGTCAATGTCAGCTTGGGAATAAAGCTAAGACTGGCAACCTAGCCAGATGCTTGAGGTCATACCACAGAAGGGCGAAGCTAAATTTTTAAATATGAGGCGGTGGAGCATTGGAGCTTGTTGGCATAAAAGGAGAAATGAAAGCTGGAGCAAAAGAGATGAGTGAAGGATTTGAACGTGACAAGTGCTGGGCAGGCAACATGGCCAGATACTTGAGGCCATACGCAAAAAGTACGGAGCTACAGTCCGGAAGGTAAGTCGGTGGGGCAACAGAGCTTGGTGGTTCGTAAGATGGAAGGAGCCCGGGTAAAATGTGTAAGGGAAGAAGTGGGACGAGACAAGGGTTGAGCAGCCATCATACCCAGGTACTTGAGGTCTTACGTATAAAAGTGCGCAGTTACGGAGTGAAAGCTAGGTCGTTGAAGCACCGTTGTCTAGGAGAAGAGGAAAGCCAGAGCTATACAGATAAGATACATAGTAGCGATGTGTGATAATTGAAAGCGCGATGAACAGTAATTATTCAAGGTCATGGTGGTGGTTAATCAGCAAGACATATAGATGGAGGAAGAGTTCGTTGGGTCAGATGTCCATTGGGCCATTTTTGTAAGCTTCGGTTTCTGGTGGGTCGTGGATAAGAGTTCATTAGACTGTAATTCGACGAAATAGTTGACACGTCGGAACATATCTAACGAAGTGCAGGACCGCATATACGAGGGCAACTTTTTCCAGATAGCTGCCTAACGGTTCAGGAAGAAGCTCGCACACAGGTTTGTGTGCTGGCTAGCCGAACAACCTCCTCGTGGTGCCAGCTGGGTGGTTCGGGTTTAACCCGTTCCAGCTAATAGTTCGGCCGCAGTGTTCCAGGACACGGTGGGTTTTCGCCTGGCAAGCGTTCTCCATAGAAAAAGCCACAAATATCAGCTTAACAACACTGTGACGTGGCGGTCGTGGCTCGCCACAAAATAAAGTCACTGCCCTGTGGATATCTGGATAATCCTTTCCAACCCACGGACACCAATCTTCCAATCGCACCTTGCAGACGATAGCAAACATTCAGGAATGGAGCAGCATAATTCCAAGCGCAAGTTACACAGCTACATAAACCCACACACAATTACTTACTTACATTCTCCCTACACAAACCAGCACTATTATGGCAAACATATGGGATTTTTGCAATTTATTGATCGTGCATTGTTTTGTCAAAATGATCATGCCAGTAAAGGTGTGCCTCGCCTTGCCGAGAATAAACGCTTTGTTTATTTATAATTTCTGAGGGCACTCTGCGTTGCGGATGTTATGGTGTGGCTCATTTCGAAAATGGAGGCCGTAGCCAGGAGGATAGATCTGCTCGTTGATAATATCAAACCGAAGCTTGAGTTAATTTTCAGCCTCCGAAGCCATATAGGATTTAGGTGCAATAACTTGCAACGAGCTGCGTAACCAAGTCTGTGGGTTGTACGCAGTTGTCGAATGAAGGAGCGCCGAACACGTGCAAGCGCCTGGGTACCAGCTTTCCTTGTGTTGCAGAGGACCTTGAAACAGTAATCCAGCACTGGACGTGTGCATGTCTTCTACAACAAGACTTTGGCCCTGGACGAATGGAACAGCCTAAGTAGCATATTGTTCAATTTGTTAGCTTTGGCCGCTGAAAACATTGCATGTTCTGAAAAGTTTAGGAGGTTAGTGTAATGCAGTCCTACGTCGCGGACTTGGTTGTTACGGATAAGAAGGGACTCTGAATTGTCAAGGTGCGAGATTGAGTTTCTCATTTGTATGTGCTAGTGAAACCTTTGTCGGTCAAAAGCTAATTTTAGATTCCATGAACCACCTTAAAAGGGCATCAAGGCCTGCTTGTATGTTTAGGAGCATAGTTTCCTGATTTGCGCGATCATAGGTATAGGCAACATTGATGTTATCAGCAAACAGGTATACCGAGCCGTGTTCAAAAGTCTCAATAATGTCGTTTATGTAGATAAGTAGTAGCAGTATGCATAGTACACTGCCCTAGGTAACTCCACTGGTAGCGGGACTACGGCTTGATAGATGATTTCCGATTTGAACAGCCGGAGTCTTGTTTGCGCTATATGACTTGAACCAAGAGAGAGAGACTTGTATATCGTGTACGGACAAGATGACCAATAACAGGTCTTGAGGAACCTGGTCGAAGGACTTCTGCAGGTCCAAGAAAATAATTGTGTAAGCTTTGCCTTGGTCGACCAAGCCCGTGATATGGTTCAAGAGCTCAAACAAGCATGATTGGCACGAGCGACTTTTAGCAAAGCCACGCTGCGACTTGTTTAGCAGATGTTGTGACAGAAGGGAATTCGAGTCCTCTTTTTTCCTAACTTCACGGGTTTGAGAAGATTTGATATGCGCCTGATCGGGCGATAGTTACTTTATCTTTAGGTCTTTTTTACGACGGGGGTCACTAAGCCGTGCTTCCAGTGAGAGGGAACACAACTAAATTGAATAGATAAATTAAAGGTGATCTGAAAGAGGAACGTGATATCAGGGTCTCCTTGCTTTAGAAGCACTTTAGGGAGGCAATCGAGGCCTTCCCAGTACGAAGGTTTCACTAATCTACTTTATTTCTTGTTATCAGATGCTGAAAGGAATGGTCTACAAAGAATCTGTGGTGCGTGCCGTGAGTTGAGTTAGTGATGTCACGCTAGTACTGGTGTTGAACGTTGAGCAGTAATGCAGGTTACAAGCGTTGCAGAATTCTGACGGGTTTTAGATGGAGGAGGAGGAGGAGAGGGCAACCGACGTGACAATGTCTTCACTACGCCCTCTGCGGGTAAGCAGTTGTACGCGACCTTTGATTTTGTTCGCACTAGAAACCACGTTCCGTTCCTCGTCCCGGCGTTTTTCGGAAAGTTGTAGTTCGAGTTTGCTGAAAAGGGAGGGTAATTTAAAGAGGATTGTAAGGTTGGTGGCTCCCTTATATGTGCTTGCTAGTTTATTTAATTTCCAACGCATATCTGTAGACGCCATGCCTCTTTTTGTTAGCACAAAGCGTGTATGCTGCATTACGGAAGCCAGCGCATCCAGACAGGTTCCAGTATTTGCATAGATCAGTTCTGATGCCTTTTGAGATCTCGGGTAAGGAAGAATCGATCCCATTGGGAAGCTCGTATAAGAACTTCTTTGAAATGACCGGTAATAAATTTCATGCTGCCGGGGCAAGGAGTCGTTTAAGGGTAGAACGAGATCAAGCGTCACCATATTATGGTCATTGCCCGGCAGACAGTTAATTGTTTTTGCGATACCCGCAGATATCCCGAGAGTAGAGATAAGCTCGAGTACGTTGGACTTCCTTGTGGACGTTACCACATGCTGGCATTATCCGGCGGTGGTGATGGTATAGACAAACTGAAGAAGCTTTGGTGGGATGTGTGGTGGTGTCTATCGAAATCAACCCTATTAAAATCGCCTCCGACTAACTTGTATCTGGCTGAGTGTAGCAATACACAGTAAAACACGTCTGAAAGTCGGTTGGCCTCAGAACTTTTGTGGTGTGGAGGTAAGGATACGCATCCAATAAGGAGGCTTGGTTTACTAAATTCAGCGATAACACAGGATGAGTCTGACAGGTTGTTGAGCAAAGGCTCGGTAACAAGTTGAGAGGCTATTGTAGCCTCAGCGTAAATAAGGCAGCCGCCTCCTCTGGAGGTCTGGCGGCCAGGTGCATGGCTGGTATAACCTAAGATGTGGTAATGGGAGTCGTGGGTCGAGTCGCTGAGCCAAGTTTTACTGAGTAGGATTATCTGAGGGTTAATGGAATGGGCAAAAGGGCGAAGAACACGCATCTTATTGGTAATAGATCAAGCGCCTAATAGAATTACAGACATGCTTTTTGAGGCACTGGAGCATTGGCTATTGATTTGTAGCTTAAAGCAGATGTTAATGCAACATGAAGGGAAAAGAGTGGGTAAGATGGGTCGTTGGTGTTTCTCCATAAGCGCCTGCAAGTGTGAGACGTAAACATCTTGAAGAAGCTGTGGAAATTGAGGATGCAGTGGAGACGGTGGGAATGCTGCCGGGTTCCAAAAAATGGTTCAGGGCATTGGGGTGAGGAGTAAGGTTTGGATCTAAGATTTAGTTCGTGGGGTAAGACCATACAAAGAAGAGATAAACCTGCGGTACCATGGATCCGATAGGCAAGGAGTATGGAGAGAGGATAAATTGGGCAGGGGGAAGAGCGTTGACCTTACCACGGAACTGGTTACGTGTAGGCATAGGTTTTGGTGCGCTATTCGGAGACGTCGCGCGAAGGTTAGAGCTTTGGGAGGAAGTGGATAGATTAAGGTGTGTGCAATGGAAGTTTATTTCTTGGGCAGACATATTTAAAAACCCTTTGAAACGAGAGAAAGGTGCTGCATCGTCGTTTTCTCTAGCATGAGTTAACAGCTGACGAAATGAAAGTTTGGAGAGTCGCACTCGATTGCATTCAGCGGGGTAATCACAATCTTTCTTACATTGTTGGTAGCAGGGGCTGTCATCGGTTTATTATTGAAGGTAGTGGGACGATCTAGCAAAGTTTCGGCATTAGGAAGCCGATGAATTAAAAAATAGGCACTTGACTCGGCTAGTGGGTGTGTTATGAGAGCGGTCTAACTCAACAGAGGCTGCTGGTGCTTCTGATACCGGCGTAGATATGGTGGTCGTTGGCGGATTTGCACAGTCCAGGTCTGTATGCAAAATGTTTTGGCTAAAACCATGGAATTCTGTCAGTGGAGCAGAATGGAAAGTCTGCTTTTCAGGTACCTTGGGACTCGTATGCTTCGTCGAGTGTGTTATATGAGATGTTGAGGGGCTGAGACAGGTGAGCTGGGGCAGGTTGAGAGGACCAGGCGGGCTTCGCAGAAGGCAAGCAGCTGATGGGATTGGATCGTATTCGGTAGTAATACCTGCGGTCGCGACCACTTTGGGACTGGTTGCATTCACCGGATGGCACAGGTCGCTGGGTTGGTAGCCCCCCGTGGTGCTTTTATGGGAAGGATTTTCTCTGAGAAACATCAACTAGAGCCCAGAGGCGGACTAGTGTTTTGCCTTCCCTTTGTGGCGGGGTCCTGCGGGGCAAACGTTCACCCTTCTGAAAATGGTGTTATTGGCTACGCGATCACGAATTCTAATAAAGTTGTTAGCAGTTTTTGTCCTGGAATTGAAAAAGGATGGGGTGGTTTGAACTTTGGATGTTTTTCCTTAGTCTTATACAGCTGCAATACACGTCACACACGGTTCCGGCTTTGAGCAAAATTCATTTTATTGATTCCAGTAGGATTTTGTCTGAGAGGTTAAATACAACGGCATTTGCAGAACATGGCACTCTGCTAAGTAGTTCAGATGCGATGGCGTCTACTAAGGCAGCAGCAAGTTGGAGATGATTTAGAGCGGGCTGTTGGGCTGCTTGTGTCAGGATAGTAAGGGTTCAAGCTTAATACTAACCTGCTCTATATGAGAAAGTGATGACAATTTGAGTTTAAGCTCGATTATATCGTCAGGTATAGCTTTTAATTTAGTTTCACGGATTTCACGGGTTTGCGCAGAACGAGTAAGCGTAGCTTTTCGGTGGTTCTGCCTCGGGATCTTACGGCAAGGTCCTGATCAACGGCAAGGTTGTGCAACACCACTGAGCATTTCTTCGTAACGACCGGTTGTTTGTCTTTAGGCACCGTGGGAGCTGTTACTTGCTCACGCGGAAGCGGTGTGCGTTTCTAAGCAGGTTTTCACGCACAGCGTATAGTTAAGATATAAGCACGGAAAAACAGAAAACAACGCGGCGAACTAATTAGCTTCGTGTTCTTGATCAAATCCCCCTAAGCAATCTTTCCGCTGCCTACCCCGACGTTTCCACACTGACCACTAGATTTGGAATCTAACAGTGCTGCAACGTAGCCCCAACCCTGCGCTCCTAAGCACTCCCAAAGATGAGGCGACTAACATGAATATCGAAGCAATAGAAATTTTGCCCAACCTAGCTTTACGTGGATTCCAATTAAATAAGTGCATTGGTTCTACAGACCCATCCCCATACCCGGTCCAGTAGGTTGTTTCCAGGGGCAGTGCATGGACTAGTCATTACGCGAAACCTGGCCCCAATGGTATCTAAGTTGTGAAATTTACCGGTGCACTGCGATTAGTGCTCACTATATATCATCGTCGTACAAGCGTACACTACTAATCGACCAGATGATCATATCGTGAAATGGTTTCAATTTAGTAATATGTCCACGTGTTCAAGCTCGCATCTGAACTCTTTCACCGGGGAATCCTTTAGTAAACCTTATGCGGCCCGTTTATCAACAGTTCGTTCCGGCTGGACATTTCAGCTGTGAGGAATATTTTATTTCAGCATGGTGCTACGAATATTAGACGTAAAGATTGAAATTTTCATTATCGTTGGTGACCGTGTCTGACATTTTATTAGTGCTAGTTAACTTATGATCATGACTTACGTGGCCTGGGTCAAACCTATGGAGAATAAAACATTAATTATTCATTTATACCCAGATAAAGGCTGTTTGACCTCCTGTTCTGCAAATTTATACAGCATTATAAGCCGTTACCTCGCTTGGATCGGTTGCCCTATTAGACTGCTCATACTACCTCGAAAGCCTTGTTTAATTTTCCTCACTTTATAAATAAACCCCAGTTCATCCCTACACAGTCCATTTCTTATCGCGGCCTCTGATGGTCTTTCTAACTGGGCAGTCAACCCTGAGTCTTGTCTTGACCTAATATCGGCTGACTGCTCTTCTGCTTTCTGACTGCCTGCATATTACCGAGACATATATGAGCTGTTTTACGTACCCAAAACACCGTTTCTCACCCTGAACAGTCTGATGAACTTGCCTACGCTTTATTCTCATGGCTTATTTCATCCGTAACCTGCCCATCTTTGCAGGCTCTCACCATTCGTCTTCCCAACTTTATTGAGCGGCTTAACCTCAATCCACTGCTTTATACTTTCTTGCCGGATCGGCCGCCTGCTCTAGTACTACACTGAGTTTCATAAGACGTCATCGAGCATAGTTCAGATAACTCAAAGTAAATTTTCTGGAGCACATGTACGAGATATTTAATCTTTAGGGATACATGTCATGTGTGTTTCATTAGTTCAAGCCTTCTAACAATTGATCTTTTATACAGCGTTTTGGATGCATCATTGTAGTCTTTTTGTTTGACTTTCTTTGCCAGTTGCTCATTTTCTCCGAGAGTTCCACAGAATCGATGACCAGCAACCGAAGAAACGTCAATTGCTTTGACCTCAACACCTCCACGTAGTACAATATTAGTTTACCTAAACTTGGATAACTAATTATTCCGCTGTTGTACAACGCACCAACCAACGCATCAACAACCAACTTAGTTGCTACCTTGGATAGTGGCTATTATACTGAGGCCTGAACTGTTGGCAGTAGCTTTCCTCTCCCTTTCCTAAGTCTTACCCGGAGCACGCTTGCTGACATTTAGTGTCAACTCAGCCATTTCGGCTGACGACGGGTGGCAGATTTTAATGCCAATGCCATGATCCTAGTTTGGAAATATAGCGACACGATACTGCCTATCACGGCTAAACCAAAAGGGTACGGTTATTTCTATTACTAGACAAAGTCTTCACTTGCTACACATATGCAGCAGTTAACCCTGGACGTACCCTCTACTAAGCCGTAGAAGCCAGTGTCTTCAATCAATATAACTTGCCCCGGCAGAAATTCCGGACAACTTGCTACACCTTTGTGTCTGAATAATTGGGTACAGCCATTTTCCATGCTACAATAATACCCCAACACCATGTTAATTGGGATATTCTCCAGAGAAATGACGCGGTTCTACGGACGACAAATACATAACATTCAGTTCATGGTTTACCTACTGAACGAGTTGTGTCATTCTGTCAGGACGTGACAAGACACATGGATAAAACGGTCAATCGCCCTTCATGCGTCAGCCAGCAGAAATTATGGATGTATGCTGGCTGCGAATAACAGAACGAATAATCGGTCAGTAAGTATCATTTGCAGTTACCATTGTTGTTCAAATAGATTGATGGCACTGTTCCAGGACTTAGTTGGATGTCGCCTTGCAAGCGTTCTCCCCATCAAAAGCCACAAATATCGGTTAAAATGCTGCGCCGTGGCGTAGGTGACTCGGCACGGAATAAAGTCCCGGCCTATTAATTTACACTGGCAAGCTGACTAGAAGCACATAGCACCATTGTTGATAGCCCCTATATTTTGCTGTCTACATATCGTCACGTCTCCTACGCATTAACTGTTACGCCTCTTTATAAGTTTCGTGTGGACACTTCCTCTGGATTTAATCAAATCTTCACCTACTGGTGGCTTAACCTTTAGCGGTGCTGATACCATCGTACTAACCACATCGCCTAACTGGACAGGATTGAAACCAAGTGCGGCCATAGCGGAACGCGTCGTACGCCTGAGGATAAAACGCGGAGAGCAGACGACTACAATTAATAACGTAAGAGATCTGTTTCAGGTCAGAACAACATATACTTAGAACAAATGCCAGTATCACATAATGTGAGTATTAACATTTTACGTTTGCATTACCAAGCTGTTTCAATGCTGAAGCAAATATGAGGTCGAAAAGTTATCACAGCCTTACACCGCTTCTTAAAACTCACTCAGCTGCTCATTCCTAATGTCAAGAACAAAGTTGAGCATATTTGATCGTCGCAGATTTGCTTGTACATATTTGATGATGCCTTATTGGCGCGCCACGTTCCCCACCGAGGATGTAAATTTATTTGGGTATTATCTTTACGCCACCTTCACATGAACCCATCGTATCGTGTAATCACCGATGATCTATTTCTTCACCAGTTCTTTCCTTATTGATCAGCTCTAGTTCATGGGATTTTTATGGTTAAATTGTTAATGAAAGTTATGGCAGACAGATTACGCCTATACGAATGTGCCCGAACTTACCAGCAAGAGATTACTTCATAGACACTGTTTTATTTGTTCAGTTTCAACCATGAACCTTTGAACAATCTCCGATTCATGGCTACAATTGCCATGAAACATCTGTACAATTGCGCTTGGTTGATCACGCTTACGTAGGCATGCCTCGCATAATCGAGAAGCGATATTTATTTTTTATTTGGTTCATGTTTTCGCAGACTGGTTGTTAATAGGGTCTAGACGCATGTCTGCAATGGAACCATATTACTGTCTATACCACCTAGTAACAGTTGTTCATTCTTTTCATAATGCTACTGGAGCGTGTAAAAGCTGAATATTTACTTATTGGTGCATAAACCACTTCCTTAAAAGGAACGTGCTCCGTTCCCAAATAAAGAACTTGGATACCGCATGAACAAAGCGTTTGACCGGGTACCACACAATGGGCTACTGGCGACACTAGCTGCCTTCTGCGCATCTAGCCGTCTTCTTTCTTGATTTGCTTCTTCCTTTGCTATCCAACTGCAGTCAGTAAAACTAGGTGATGAAACTCCCAACAGGGCACCCTTAACTAGCGGATTATTTCAAGGTAGTGTACTTGGCCTTTGCTATTGCCCGTATATATTAGCGACGTCTTCCAGGTCTCTAGATGTTGCACCCATACATATTTGCCGATGATATCAAACCTGTATTTTCATCCCATCCTAGCTGCATACAAAATGGCCTCTCAAGCATACAGTAAGACTTTTGTGTTCTAGAAAATTGGTGTGATATTTGGAGGCTAGACTTCTCACCAACTAAGTGCAAGGTTTTCTCTAACCATTGCATTATACCACACAACTCCCTAACGCTCAACGGTATATCCTTAGTTAACAGCTCCACAGTACTCGATCTCGGTGTGCGTAACGCTAGCTTGCTAACTTTTTCCGAACAAACATGCTATAGCTCTGCCAAATTCAAATCTAGTATTGGGTATGTACTGAAATCAGGAAGCCAAGCAGAGTCTCGGAGTACTCTCTCCAAAGCCTGCCCGACCGATTTTAGTGTGTTGCTCGATGGTTATCTCCACGTCAAGTAAGAGGGAAAAGATGAGGATCGATATAGTCCAGCGGTCATTCACTAAGCGTCTTCTAGGCCCAGCTGAGCTCAGCTATCATGAACGCTGCAAACGGTGTGGTCTGGCGCTTTCCTGGTTTCGCAGGCTGAAAGCCAACCTCGTATTCCTCTTTAAACTTCACAAAACCTCTGACAAATCTAGGCAATTTTTTTCAACTAATGGGTGATACAGGTTACCCCATACGCCAAATGCTTCAATCATTCTACCTTCCTAAAACCTGTCGCAACCTTCGTTAAAACTTCTTTCCATATGAATATGGACACGTATGGAACGAGCTACCAGAACTTGTCAGGGCATCAGAATTGGCAGTGGAATGCTGCTCAGCCATAAAAAGATTACTAAGTCTCCTCAACGTTGCGGAAACGTTGGCCACCTGCATAACCGAAGCCGTGTTCTGGCAACAAGGCCCTGATCACAAATATAGACATGTTTCCACTCAACCCCCACACACTTCCTCTCTGAGCATTAAAGCAACAGGGTTTCCAACTTATTAGTTCGATTCGCTTGATGCTCCTGTTCGCTTGTGCCTTCAAATTTCAGTCGCATGACTCCGCTCTTCATCTGTTATTTGCGTTTAACTCTCCTTCCTGCACTTTTATGGCTCCATTTATTATCACGCTGACTCTTCCTGGACGACTGACAACAAACGAACGACACTGCCTCATCACCCTCTTATCAGCGGTTAATCTTCCTAATTAGACGTTATTGTATCGGCTACAGCCTTACTTTCATTGACCTGTGTGCGTAATACGCCACGGGATTCTGACCCTTCTTCCTTAACATTGATCCCCATGTTCCTTCGGATTACCGACCTAACGGAATGAGATGTTGCTGCCTAAATTTAAAAGTCTTCACACTCCTTACCTACTGCATTCTTGACGTCTCTGTAAGCTTGTCTAGCTGGCTAAGCCCATGGTTTGACATAGGCTTCTTTAGTCTTCGCCAGTCGTCTGAGCCTGTTATCCTTTAACTTTCCCTATCCCAAACTTTTGCTTTTCTGATAACACGCCATACTTTATGCCCACCCTAATTTTGGCGGCATAGCATCAATGCGCTACCTCATCTGGCCTAGTCTGTACGGTCCCCTGCTTCCTGCCTTCACTCAGACTGCTGATATCTAGGCTCTAATGACCCAATGCTCTGGAACCCTGACGTCAAGAGCATTGCCGGCCCTGACTCATTCTTCTTGGTATATCGCCTTACCTCTTTAACGTCTGCATTTCCGCCGACGCTCTCTGTTCGTACTCCGGCCTAGATATTACGGCGACATTCTTGTCTAGTCTCAATGGTCTCTCGCGTTCCGGTCACTGAGGCATAACGGATCAATGATTGGCAGACCCAGCAGTCTGATCACATCACTCTTACTTCTGAGATTGTAGCGTTTACTTTCCCGCCGCTGTGTCTCCTTTCCGTCCTCTCGGTTTGCATTCGTTTTTCAACTGGAGGGATAAACCTCCGAACACAGCCTTAACCAAGCCCCTTCTGACCAGTCTCCGGCTTTCTCACTGCTTCGAGATATCTGGCACGTAGACGTTCTAGGACATGCAGACCCAATAACCTGTTCTATACTTCCTGAGCACGGTGCCCTGCATGTTAACTACCTGCTCGTTTTGTCTGAACTGTCCCCGGTGTCCTTTGGCTTTCAACGACTTGGAAGCTCTAACGGCTCTTGACTATCCATTCACAGTACCAAACCCACGTCCTATTGGAGTACCAGTCTAATAATCATACGCTGTCTCTAGAGTGACTGGCTCAGCATTACGACCAGATGAATGCTTCTCACATCCGTCCAACTTTGTAAACTTTTATTTCTTTCCCCCTCTAGCTCCTATCACGTACATTGTAGTCAAAAGAGATAACACTGTCTGCTGCTGCTGCTAATAATAATGAGCCTTGACAAAGCTTGTGAGTGTTTCTCCGTACATTTCGTCAAGGACTAGCTTCCTCTGATATATACTTTAGCTACATTTCTTACCACCTGTCCAGCTGGACAAACTATATGACTGGGAGCATGCGCTCAGTAGATCTGACTGCCTTCCATTGCTGCCCGCCTGAACTGTTTCGGTGACCTATGCCTTTCATAAAGATAAAAGCAGCAGTTGGTGCGTTTTTTCCAGTAAAATCCCGACTATGGGTGGTTCACTTAATTTATTGAAGCGCAGACGCGTCAAGCAACATTATAATATTTGTTCCTAGTATTGCTCGTTCTACAACCCAATCATGCCTTCAGCTAAAGTCTGTCACCCTTTACTATAATTTTCCCACTTGATTGAATGCACGGCAGTCCAGGTTTCTTTAAACCCTCCATAAAGAACGCTTTCTGCTAAGTAGTCACTCCGACTCTCATCCTCATCGCTTTCGGCGTTCACCTGACTTCCTGTGACCGTATAATTCCACGTTCTGGTGGTTCACCATACCTACTTAAGCGCAGATGCGCCACCCTATTTTACAATTGTTGGTTCATGGTATCGCATGTTTTACAACTTAATCCCCTCTTCTGCTATGGCTGGTTTTTCACTATAACCCTCCTTCACTTTACTGGCTGCCTGGCAGTCCATTTTCCTTTAAGCTCTTAATAAAGAGCGGCTTTTGCTATGTAGCCAATTTAGCTGTTAGTTTTATCACTTTTTTGTCTTCTTGGTTTCTTTTTGACACTGTAGAATCTTACCTTTGGTTACAGCGCCTAATACACTGAAGCGCCAATGAGCCTTCCTATACCGCAACTGCTGGTTTAATAGTGTTGCCTGTACTACCATTTAGTTTTTGCTCCAACTACGGCCCTGCTTTATGCACTATAACCCTCTTCTACTTAACGGCCTGCACGGCAGTCCAGCTTCCCTTAATCTTTTTATAAACAGCGGCTTCTGAAACGCAATGAATCAGGCTACTTTGCTCACTGTTCTTTGCGTCCATCTGGCTTCCATGTTACACCTTAACCTTCTACCTTTGAGTGCTTCACCTGCCATATTGAAGCGCCCACGCGCCGCCCTAACACCATTATTGGTTGGTAGCATGGTTTGTGCTACAAACCAGTCCCCGCTCCAGCTCCGGCCTGCCTCCCTTTACTATAACCCTCCTTTAAATAATTTGCTGCTCGGAAGTCCTTGCTTCCTTGCAAATAATTTGCTGCTCAGAAGTCCATGCTTCCTTGCTCTCTCAATAACGAGCGACTAAAGCTGGGTAGCAAATCCAGCGCTTATCCTAACCGTTCACTGCGTCCATCTGCCCTGTTTCTGAAACCGTAGCATTCCACATTCGAGTTGTTTACCTAGTCTACTGAAAGGAAGATGCGCCATCCTATACCACAGCTGTTTCTCCAGTACAGCAACCTAAGCCTCACTTCTGCTACTGCTTGTCTTCTAGCACCGCAACCCTCTTCCATTTAAATGACTGCAAAGCAATCCATGCTCCATTAATCTCCGACCAACAAACGCCTTCTGCTATATAGTTAATAAATCTCTTACACCCACCGTTGCTTGCGTCCACCTGGCTGGATTTTACATAGCAGCATTTCACCCTCAAGTGATTCGCCTAATCTACTAAAGCGCCGCTGCAGCAGCCTAAATTAGAATTGTTAGTGCATAGTGTTGCTTGTTCTACAAACAAACCCCTTCTGCAACGGCCTGCCTCCTCTCACTTTAACCCTCCTCCACTTAAGTGATTGCTCGGCAGTCCATGTTTGCTAAAGCTCTCAATAAATGTCGGCTTCTTCTATGTAGTTAATCCGCCTCTTCTTCTCATTGCTCCCTGCGTCCATCTGGATTTCTTTTTACACCGTGGCATCCAACCTTCGGTTCCTTTACATAATCTTTAAAAGCGTCATCACATTCCACAACGCCTGGTTGAATACTATTGCTTGTTTTACATGCCAAATTTTAATCTAACTACTTCCGTTCTTTCTGCACTTAAACCCTCTTCCACTTACCTGATTAATCGGCAGTCCATGTTTCCTGTATCTCTCAATGAAGTATAGCTTTTGCTTTGTAGTTATTCTGTTTCATATTTCCATCGTTCTGGCAGTCTATTTGGCTTTCTGTTCAAGCCGTAGAATTCCATCTTCGGTTGATTCGCCCTCTCTACTGTAGCGACGATGCGCCAATCAAGTTTACAATTGTTGGTCGATAGTATGGCTTTTTCTCCAACTCAATTTTCTACTACAATCTGTCTTCTTTCACTCAAATCATCCTCCACTTAATTGCCTTTTTGACAGTGTAAGTTCACTTAATCTCTCAACAACGAGTGGCTTTCGCTACGTACTCAATTCGGTACTTACTTTCACTGTCTTCGGTGTCCATATAACTTTCGTTAACCACCGTTGCATTTCACTTTCCGGGGTTCACCTAATCTATGGCTGCGCCGTCGTTTCGTCACAACTGCTGGTTTGATAGTGTTGCTAGTACTATCATCCAATCCTGGCTTCAGCTACGGCCCATCGTCCTTCACTGTATCTCTTTTCTACCTAACCAAATGCTCGGCTGTCCTTGTTTCCTCAAGCTCGCCATAAAGTGCGGCTTTTGATACGAATTACATCCGGCTCTTCTTCTCATCGCTTTCTGCGTCTATCTGGCTTCCTTTTGACACCGGAAAATTCTACCTATAAATGGTTTATCTAATCAACGAAAGCGCCGATGTGCAAACCCAGTTTATAATTGTTGATTCATAGTAATGTTTGTTCTACAACCCCATCTTCTCTTCTACTACAGCCTGCCTTCATTCACTTAAACTCACTTCCACTTAACTGACGGCTCGGCAGTCCATGGTTCCTTAAGCTTTTAAAAAATCTCATCTTCTTTGATGTAGTTAATCCAGCTCTTATTCCCGTAGCGCACTGCGTCCATCTACCTTCTTTTACACATCGAAGAATCTCACCTTCGGTTCGTGCACATAATCTTTAAACACCCATGCGTTATCCTACACCACAACTGCTGATGCGATATTATTGCTTGTTTTACAATCCAACTTCTGCTCTAACTGCCATCTTTCCTTCTGCACTATAACCCCCTTCCACCTAACTGAATACTCAGCAGTCCATCTTTTCTTACGCTCCCGATAAAATGGACATCTGTTGTGTATTTATTTTGGCTTAAAATTCCATCGCTCTCTGCGTCCAGTTGGCATACTTTTCACACCGTGGAATCCCACCTTCGGTTGTTTCTCCCCTCGACAGACGCGCCGAAGCGCCACGTAATTTAACAACCGTTAGTTCCTTGGTATTGCTAGTTATTTAACTCAACATTCTGCTAGAGCCTGTCTTCTTGCACTCTAGCCCGCCTCCACTTAATTAACTGTTCGACAGTCCCTGTTGACTTAATCGCTCAATCACGAGCGGCTTTCGTTACGTAGTTATTTCGGTATTTACTTTCACCATCCTCGGTGTCCATATGGCTTTCTTCTAACACCGTTGCATTCCACCTTCAGGGGTTCGCCTAATCTATGAAGGCGCCGTCGCTTCGTCCTATTTCACAACTGCTGGATTGATAGTGTTGCTAGTAATTTAATCCAATCCTTGTTTCAACTAAGGCTTTTCTTTCTTCCCTACAACCCTTATCAAAGTAACTAACTGCTTGGCGGTTTACCTTTTAATATCCCCTTATTATAGCGCAAATACCGCTACGTAGTTACTCCGGTTCTTACGCTCAATGTTCTGTGCGTCCCTCTGGATTCCTATGACACCGTAGGATTCCACCTTTGGGTGTTTCAGCTTATTTACTGTAGCGCCAATGCGCCACCTTATTCCACAATTGTGGGTTCATAGGTTTAAATGTTCCACAACCCAAACTCTGCTTCAGCTACGGCCTTTCTTTGTTTACTATAACCCACTTTTAATTAACCAATTGCTCGGCAGTCCATGCTCTTTTACTATCTCAACAAAAAGCGGCTTCTGCTGCGTAGTTAATCCGGCACTTACCCTCACTGTTCTATTCATCCATCTTGCTTGCTTTTGGCAGCCGTGCGTTTCACCCTCGACTGGACCACCAAAGTTATTGTGGCGCCGATGGGACATCTTATACTACAATGTCTTGTTCACAGGTTGATTCTCTGCAGTTTATTCACCCTTCGATTGCCACGCCTCCTTGAACCGTCTGCTTTCCTCCTACACCTAAATAATTAAATAACTAAATAAAAACTATATTATCGACGAACCGTGAGACACCAGTGCATGCATGATCAAGTTTTTGACACAGCCATAGAAACACAGTTGGCTCCAATAAAAGCTGATGTATACCACACAATAGAAATACGTGTCGGCAAAATACGTGGCATGAAAATTGCCCATAATTTTGCACAGGAATGACGCAGGGATGAAGAGCTTGAGCATGGGTGTCAAAGAGTAAAGTGGCGCCGAAGCGCTGTATGAGCACTGTGTTCCTGTTATGGAAGTGCTGGGTGCGGTTTCAAATGGTTCCTGATGTTTGTCTCAGTTTTTGCACCCCATCACATTAACCAATACCTCGTTGAGTGATTACCGGAACCATGCTCAAGAGCTTCAAGCACGTCACATTAATTTACCAATTGGGCCATGCTTTTTGCACATTCACGAAGCCTTTTCAGCGCAATATCTTTTGCACATGTACATCTTTTCCTCTAGTCTAAATATCGTAAGACAGGGGTTTCCAACTGCTTGGCTTCATAGTGGTCCTATTTGCTCTTCGCTTAACCTGTTCCTCCTCCCTTTCTCTGCGTCATGAAACTTTATTATGCTCCGGCAATGGACTGAGAAACTGCCTCCGTCTGTGATGAGACGGACTAATCAACATGACTCGACTAGACCACGGCATTATACCAAAACCAACAACTTACAACCAACACAACGACTGATGTATAGTGAGGATAGCTGGACACGCATGCCTCCCACTCCAAAAAGTAGACAATATCAGAGAATATGTGGTATCATCTAATCTGGTAATTTAGCTAATCTGCCCAATTATTCACCTTGCTCGTCTGGCTTCAACCATACCACGGGACCTGCCTGAGCTATCTGCTCAACTAACACAGGGATCATTCGACGGCGAATAACAGTTAAGCAATGGTTGATAAGAGGCTTTGCCAGACGTACGTAACCGTTCAAATCAATATGCGACAGTATTCCAGGACGTGGCTGGTTTTCGCCTGGCAAGCGTTCTTCCTATAAAATTCCATAAAAGTCCGTTTATCTATACTGCGAAGTGGCGGAGATGCCTCACCCCTGTGTAAACTCACTGCTTACAATTACATTCCGGCATATTGACTACAAAAATTTTTCAATATTCTTTTGACCCCGACAAAAGGATACCTCTCAGTCTTTGCATACTGTCATCAATTTAATTACTGAGCATTTCATCTGTACTTTACGCAAAGATAAATCCAATTCATCGTTGCTTCACTAAAGTCTTTACTTTTAAGGGCACCTTCCCTTTCGGCAACTTGTGCAACTTTTGGCTGCAGCCAATTACGTGTATTGTAACGTAGCCGTTGCGTAACATTATTGCTTGAAATTTTGACCAAGTCTGAGTTGGCATGCTTCGCTGCGTTTGAGAATAAAATAGTTATTTATTTATTTATTCATTTAGTGGTATTTATTAATGGTTTTGCAGCAGATGCGCATGGAATAGATATGTTACCTGAGCGGCTAAGAAACTTATGCAGCTAGAGGCCTCGATCCTTTGTCAGTGCATATAACAAGTAGGTAGCGATTGGATGCTTATTGCATACGGGCAGTAGCAGACGTATAATGAGGGTGGGCATAACTCTGATCGTTGGGCCGTTGCTTCACAATTTTTGGTAGGGGCCACCTCCACTGCGCAGAAGGGACCGGTAAATAAAGTGCAAAACAGTGAAGCGAACTGACATATTGCAGCATCCCAGTACCACAATGCATGACAGCCTTGCGTTAACCCATTGCTTAACAAAGGGTCTACAAAGAAACTGAAGCGGTACAGATACTGATAGACGATGTTGAGTAGGTCATGAACCAATAAATGAATCAGTATTCTCTACAAAGCTAGGCACGTCTTTTGGGTTTGAGCAGAATAGTGTGGCACTGCACATACTAGCCAAATTAGCAGATACAAGAGCAGGAGTACTACAGATGTCGTTAGTGGGGTAGGTCTGTACAATCCAAAGTTTGAACGAAGCTTATCCTCGCAGAGCGCGCGACATAAGGTAAGAACTACAGTGCTCATTGGACTAGAGTAGGTTGGTAAGGTATTGGTAAAAAGGTGTCGTATACACAGTGGAGGGCGGGCGTGTGGAGCATGAAAACCCCTTTGTTAAAGCGCTTTAGGACTAGTGCCATGTCACTCAGCAAACATGTACGTGTTGTAGTATGCGAGAGCATATATGCACAGAAAATGTAAAATGTGGTATCAGACAATTTGCCAATGAGTGGTAGGAAGCAGTGACTATTAAGTGGATAGTAACATCCGCCACCCGACTTGATCAGCTTTCGCATTTTAAAGTATTGAAGGCCATAAATTATGAGTTACAAGGGCATAGTTGCATGTAACACAAGTACAGTGAGATGAATGGAGTTCAAATTATAAAATAGTTTAAAAAGAGAAAACGCGGAATATTCAAGCTGTAGATGACGTACCGAACTCTATACATGAACACATATGCTGGCCCTTTGCCACAGCGCAACGGACAGGGCCTTTGGGCACAAAGATTTTTCTAAGACCTTTCATTTTTTGGTGAATACGGTCTACATCACTTAAAGTAATTAGAACAAAGTTTCCTCCGTCAGTTATTTATACAGGGCTATTATTAGCTTGAAAGCAAACATAGTTCTATCCAAGTTATGGTTATCCGAAGAAAAGAAAAAGCTTTGAAAGGACGTCTTGAGCTGCAGCGTCACAAAGGATTAGTGCGGCTATAGCACATCAGATCGCGATAGGCATGGTTAAGGCATGCCAGTAGCTGGTACACCATGGTAAGGTTTCGTAGGCTCCAAAATTGCTTGCTGTACCAGCCTTAGAGTCAGAGGCTGCGTTGGTAGGGTACTTGAAAATATATTTTGCGGAAGTTCGTTGCTAGGTTACGGCGTTTAAAGCGCAGCAATCTTTGTTTACATCAAAATCGCGGAACAAGGATTATTTATTCCACAGCGGGCTTTACGTAAGCGGTCAGCAGTTAGGAAACAATAGAAATGTGGGACATCCAAATGGCCCATCTTTGGAGGCCTGGTTGCTGACTGGCCCTTAACGATGCCCATGCTGTCCATTTTTATTTCATACTGCGCAGTTACCCTGTGGTCACGTTTAGGTGCGGCATGCTACTAATCCTTTTCTCTCATTCGATCTTCATGGATAAGGGATGGCGTATGCTCAAAACTTTACTTTTCGCTCGTTTAAATAGCACCGGTTTTTGGATGATTATAAATAAATAAATAACGCTTTTATTCTCGACAAGGCGAGGCACACCTTTACAGGTATCAGCATGTTAGCAAAACAATGCGTGATCAAAAATTTGCAAAAATCCGATATGTTTGCCATAACAGTGCTTGTTTGTGCAGGGGTATGTAAGTATGTACTTGTGTGTGCGTTTATGTAGCTGTGCACTTTGCGCTTGTAACTGTGCTGCTCCATTCTTGAATGTTTGCTATCGTCTGCAAGGTGCGAGTAGAAGATTGGTGTCCCTGGGTTGGAAAGGATTATCCAGATATCCACGAGGCAGTGCCGTTACTTTGTGGCGAGCCACGACCGCCACGTCACAGTGTCGTTAAGCAGACATTTGTGGTTTTTATAGGGTGAACGCTTGCCAGGCGAAAACCCACCGTGTCCTGGAACACTGCGGCCGAACTGTTAGCTGGAACGGGTTAAACCCGAACCACCCAGCTGGCACCACGAGGAGGTTGTTCGGCTAGCCACCGCAAAGATCTGCAGCGCCACGTGCCCGGCCACACTTCTAATTCCATGCTAAGTCGAGCCAGCTGCAACTAGTAGCAAGGCCGAACGCAGCACACAAGCAAGCTCTTCGAATCCTGCTAGGAATGGATTTGAGCTATGAACCTATTCTTAGGGCAATCTACACTGTAGTTCAAATTGGCCAGCGGCAAACCTAAGGACCCATGTGATCAAAGGAAGCTGAATGATGAAGTGGATTATACAAGCCAGTATAGGGCTAACAATTCAACAGATTTGATGCTAGCGAAGAAGAATGCAGTAGTCCCGTCGGTGGAGTGCTATAGAGAATTCTAGGTACAAGAAATGGACCCCAACGCTGGCATCGACTGACTCCTTACGGCCTACTCAGGCTAGTAATAATTTGGTACTGCGGGACCAACAGAGGCGGTGTCCGTGCTTCTGTGAAACTGTAATGCTTTTGCGCTCACGATATACCAGGTGCGCTTCTGCGATTTTGGCTTCAAGACTATTACCATCTCTACTACAAGATTAATGCTCCTTCAGCTTTAGTTTCTTATAAGTAACACAGTTCGGATTCTAAGGACACTGCTTCTAGCCAAGCCTAGAACTACCAATAACTATTTAATTAACTACTTTAATTTTGTACTTTATAGCTCTTTCGGTTTCACTCTAGTATGACGGCTAGGCGTCGAGGGACTAACCAGCCTCTAGCTCACCTTTGTTTAATCCTTATAGATAACCATTTGGTAGGTGGTGCCTACAGGTGTCTACAGCTAAGACTAAGCCTCTATAAATTTGTGTTCAACATCCTATTTGTTTTCCATTACTTAATTCACCCCTGCTACCCTCAGCTCGCAACCTGGGTAGATTTAATAAGTTCGCATGATGCAGCCCCCTATCACCCCAAATACTGCCGTTCACCTACTTCCACAACAAAGCCTTTATCACACCGCTTTACTGAGGCGCCTGTCTTTCCTAATGGCGCTTATCGCCAAATTGGTTTAGACTCTCTCCTTTTAGTCCACCAAAACAATACCTACAACGCTCGACGCATTGCAGTAGCTATGCAGGTTCTGTCGTTGCCTTCATATTTCTATGGTCCTCAGCCTATTAGCTTGGCCGCACATGGCCGCTAAACATTTTGCTTGCTTTCTGCTACATAACCTTGCATTTCTCTTCTTTGCTGCCGTTGACCTTTAGCATAAGTATGCGATCATGCAATATACATTTTATTACTTAGCACCCATTCTAGTCTCACGCCGCAACCTTTTAGATTAAATATCTGCGCAACATAGAGCCGTAGTCACGAATATACAGACGTGTACGACCCCTTATACAATATAGCTTCTAAGGCTGCAGTAACACGGCGTCTAGCTCACCTGTAGCACTCCCAATTCTCAAACGACATCAGCACTCTTATTCCTGACCACCTGGGATACCTACAACGCGTGACGCCAATCAACGACCGTCTAACGTTTAACGCTTACTTGCCATTTATTAGCTTTCACAGTCTAGGATCTTTTCTCCTTGTTTAATGAACTTTACTTAACCGTTTATACTGCCTTTGCCATTTGCTTCAACTCTGCGCTACGCTTGTTAATAACTTGTTATCACTTCCACGCAAGGCACTGGCCGTATAGCTCCTGACGTTTGCTCTTCATTTATCCGCGTCTACCGCCAAGCTTGCTAATGGCCTTAGGGCAGTTAACATGCCTGTGCTACCTTCAACTCACAAAGCTGTTAGAATTAATAAAATCACGCGACGCAGCGCGACAGCTTTTAACAAGAACCACTTATTCCACCTCAAAGCACCACCTTTTCCAGTTCTTTATTCAAAAGAATAGCACAGTTATGAAACACCCAGCGACATATCGGCTGTGATAAAGTTTAACCTCTCAGCATTTTGCTGCAAACCCTTCGTTTCTTCGTGTGCAATTTCCCTGAATTTCTCTTTGGCTTGCTTTGTCCGTTGCGTTGCTTTCCAAGTTTTTCACATATACCCCTACTACAAAAGAGCAATATTTCAACAAATGGATAGTCCGAAATTTAGCATCGCTGATATTATCTTACTAAACACATCGCTCTACCGGAAAAGATGGAAGCCCAATGACGTCAAAAGAGAAGAATTCATATGTCTGAGGATGCAAACTGCATAGCAGATGACTGAGATTAACGGCGCAAGAAATCAGCTTCAGGCAAGAACAAAGTTTACTTGGGACAAATTCCTGTATCATATTAGGTGCTTATGGATATTTTTCCAGCTGCATTAACAATCTATCTCAACACTGAATCAAATATAAAGCTTAATAGTTAACATAATTTTATATCTTATATTGGAAGTCACTCAACTGCTCACTCCCAATGTCAAGACAAAACTTCAAGCACATTTTGACAGTGGAAGATTTTCTTGAACATAGTTGCTTAGGTCTTATTGGCGTGCCTTGTGCAAATAAGAACATAAATATATTTATTTATTTATTTCCCACGTGATGGAAAATAAGGCTCTCGGATCCACTAACCGAAATTTTGCAAAATATTTCACTCTTGCGCTTCAAGTGGAAAAGTTGAAGAGCCAAGTTGTGTAAATCATAGAGACACTTAACAAGCTTACTTGTTTTAACCAGTAGCCTAAATCTAAATTTAGACAATTCGTCTGATATATATGCAACGGCTGAATTAGCAATCAATATTGCGCACGGAGTAAGTGTACCCGTACGTCGAGCCGGCAACGCTGTTGTACTCAAGGTAGAATATCAGTAGTCTCCCAATAAAGCGCTGAGGATACTTTTAAATGCCGGTATACGGCTAATTGATTTTTGCGCGGCTACTCATTTGCGCACTACCACTGGACATTCTTGCCTAATAGTGACCAAACTTTGCAACCCCGACTTCCCTACACGCTTTTGACACCACATTTATCCTAAGGCAGATGGAGAGTTTGGGTCCAACCACACAGCCATCTACAACAACTCAGCGAAACATGACTGTGAAAAACGTCGAAGACAATTCGTCCGATGCAACCCTGTATATGTCCTATCATGGGTCAGTAGTGTTCCAAGACGGTGTGAGTTTTCACTTGGCAAGCGTTCTCCCTACAAAAGGCCGCAAATGTCCGTTAAGGAACACTGCAAAGTGGCGAGTGTGACTAGCTATTCAATAAATAAATAAATATTTTATCCTCCAATTCATTGAGTCATACCACCTCAGGTATTAGCAAAATAAAGTCACTGCCCCACCATGCATAGGCAATTTGACCTCTAGCACATTTCCCGAATTCCATGCATATACCTGCGTTCATACAACTACGCTTACATATTTGATCAGTGACGGGCTACTATTCCTAAAACGTTTCACAGCTTTTCTCTCATGATTCACTCGCACTTGCATACATGTGCCACCTGTATTTAAGAGACGGTGTAACCAACTCATAACATTTGTTGTTGAGCGCTCCCTAATGTGCAACTTGCCGATTGGATTTCCTTTAGCTGATCCCTGTGGCAGCTGCTTCAGACCTGGAATTCATTACACACCACTTAGGTTTCCGAAAGGCATTTGATTGGTTCCCCTATAGGTGTCTACTGCATACAATCAAGACGTAGGTTTTTGACAGGTCTCTACGGGACTGGCTAAAATTCAACCTAACCGGACGCACCCAATCTGTTAAAATTTCCCAGGTCGAATCTTTTCTACACGGGATTTAGTGGCATCGTACAAGGGAGCAGGTTACCTTCGGCTATTGCTTGATCTAGGTAATGGAAATCTGTGGTAGCTTAAGGCTTGGCCACCCTTTTCTCGTCGCAGACGATATAAACCTCATCTATATCTTTCCATCACATACCATTACATCCGCATTAGGTGAATCCAGAGAAGATCCAGAAGCTCTAGAATCATGATGTCAGCAATAATAACTGACGTTCTCAGCAGGTAAATCGCGCATCAAGGCGCACATACGTCCCGTACTAGATGGAATAAGCACACTAAACGGCTTTTCCGTAGGAGATACAATAATGAAATACTTGTGTACAGCTTTTTCCATGTGTCTTAACTTTGCTAAACAAATGTAATTTTAATCGGTGGGGGTATGAAAACGCCTTCCTCATAGCCTGAAATATAAACAAGCTGACGGATGGCTGAATGTGTACCGGTAGCATGTCCGCCCACTCAAAGAATACTGCGAGCACATATGTAACAACCAGCGCAAGTCGGATACCATCCAGCTCGAAAATTTTCATCGACATTCTACAAACTTGCTAGTCACACAAGAGCAAGCGTTCAACTGGAGACTAAGGTACAGTCACCTCAAGCTCCAGCTTCTGTGGCAACAACGCGCCACCCTAAACTTAAAATACCTACATGAAATAATACTTAAAGCGGTGCAGCGTTATATCTCAAAACTTAAGATTAGAAATGTTTCAGAACTTAACCACAGCAACAGACCCAAGGTCGTAGCCCATTGAGAGCGAAGCGAAAACGACGCTCATGCTTCTTCTTTGTATTGTATGCAACTTTTAGGAGCAAAATACCGTCTAGGCCGCGCGCAATCCAGAATCAGCTGGGTTTCAATAAATAAGTAAGAAATTTGAAGTGCTTTGAGGTCAAAAGTCTCCGTTCCAACCCCTGCTACCTCGATGACCATTCTTTCAAAGCTGGCCAGGACGTACGTCACAAACTGCTTTTACCTTTTACAGCCGCCATGATGCAAGGTAGGCTTTCACAAAATTACTTTTTTCCTAGCATGGACTCGGCGACTCTCTCCACCAGCGAAAGCATTGTCTGTCCGTTTACGTTCTGTACTCCTGCTTGGCTAGAAAGACGGGACTAAGGTTAAGTAAAACTGCACACAATCTCAGCCAGCTATGAAGCCATTCGTCGTCTGTCCGACTTCTGAACAGGTGGCAAGTAAAATCACCTATTTTCAATGTTTTCTTGACTTACTCTTACAGCACAGGCAACCACTAGTAATTAGAAAATTAACTCCAATTGCACTTGCTGCGCACCTTTTTCGTGGATGTTCAGATTTTCGAAACTGCGTTTAACTACTTTTTGGACTTTTTTGTTACTACTTATTAACCCAAATTATTCTATACTAAATCCACCATCGCTTTTGCAACTCTTGATCACTTTTATTGTCTGCGTATCAGTTTTGTTCCAAAGCTTGAGGTTTTATGCAGTTTAGTGCCTTCGTTATTCTTCGTTTACCTTGGAGCAGTGCGAGTTAAACGTTGTAATCCTCACTTTCTACAAAGAGAGCGGTGCGGATGACCGTAACGCCAGCACCCTCATCATGTTCAGCCGTAGTGAAGGCTTGCAGGGTCAACTTTAATGACCCACTTAGTGCGGCTCAAGTCAAAATTTACTAATAATTAAATGAGCTTAGCATGCTTACGGATTAGCTGCTTACGATGAATGTACCTTTGGAGAACCTTAAACCGCTGTCGCTTCCGTCGGTACTAATAAAAACTGATAATCCAGGGGAACTGAAAGCGACTAGTGAATTATTAGCAGAGCTAGGGAACGGATTAATAAAACGCTTACGTCGTTCCCAAAACACCGTCGTATTCGATGTACTAATTGCTTGCTACTTGCACTAGTAAAGTGTCCCCCACTGAGTGTATACAGTACATCAACGGATTGCGGTGCGCGCAAGAGGCAAGTCCGTTAAGAGTCGATCTTACGCTATATAGCTTTGGATTTCCATAGCTTGCAACTTACTAAAGCTTTTATGGCCCTAGACTGACTGTGTCCACGGGGTCACACATTTGGCCGATTGCCATTAGGTCTGACAAAAACCCTCTTCAAATGTCATTACTGTCATCAAGTAAGCCAAAGGGCAAGTTCAATGCTCTTAAGGACTCAACTTCAAAATCTCCGGTCCATCCGACAATTACACCGGCTATAGACCTCGACTTGTCTACAAAGCGAGATTTTACTCCGAATGCGAAACCTGCAACAGCGCGAAGCTTGCTTTGGTCTGAAGTTATCAATGACCCTATGGCTGCACTAGCTGATATAACCATTGCTTCTGCTAGCGACGCAAAGTATAAATACTCCGATATGCATGCCACGGACACAGACGCAGAACATGGTCAACTACCTAACCGCATTCGTAACCGGGATATAACAGCTACTCCACTGCCAACTGGCACTGCCCGTAAGCAGAAACACCCTCACACAGCGGAACCCACGAAACCAGGACACTTCTTTTAGACTGATCTGAACAGGTTCTTTTCACTATCACCGTCCGCCATTATTATTGATGTTACAAGTGATATGTCACATAGCAACTCGGACTCGAATGTTGACTCTAGTACTGGCCTTGTAGTCTAGACTGGCAGGCCTGCTTCTGTTATTCACTTGCCTACTGACAACAATCGGCCAGATAATCACAACCGGCCGCAAACCCTGATGACCTCTTATAACTCATGTCAACAGAACAACAGGGACTGACCTAAAGCTAGGCTTCCAACACAAGCGTCACACGGAAACAACGCAGCCTCCATTACATAGCGCAGTAGCACTGGTGAGCAGGTCCCTGCTGCCATCACCTCCATTTTTGACGGTGGTAAGACCTCAATGCATCTTTTTACCCGGAAAGGTTTATCTACTTGGAAAGTCCGATTCTGCTGTTCAGTTGCGTAAAGACAACAACAGATCCAAGCGTTGTATTTTGCTTCCAACTCCGTGAACCTAGAAAAGCTCATGCTAACGTAACAACCGAACAAGCCACAAAGCGCGGCTATCAAAACCAGTGAGGTACCATAACTCCGCCGGATCCAATAACCACAGTGCAGGTGTACAGGAGCGCAGATCGCCGCAAAAATTACCATTTATGTATGTGGTAGTATCTCAAAGTATCTTCTCACCTGAAAAACGTTATCTACTTGAAGAGCCACACATTACATCGTAGCCGAAATCGCACCAGCGTAAGCAGCGCACCTTCACCGTACCTTCATATCGTTTTACATACATTACTTGCGCCAGCGAAACAACCTCCAAAACAAAGCACGTTAGTCGCAATACCTATTACCGGCGAGCACCTGGACTTGATTTATCGCGGACGAAGAGCAGCCATACGCAGCCGAATAGGTCATCTAATAAGGCGAATTAAATACCTTCACCACTCTTGCCTACGCAAGCTAACCGTACAAACCAGACCAAATACATACTTTATCCAAGGCAGCCTTCCTCGGCACATACTAATTCTAACCCCGTTTATGGGGTAAGGAGGAACACGGCGCACCTTATCCGTTTCAAACTGTTCGGTTCCATCTAGCATAACTTTTGCACCTTCTGCAAACAACGGTATGCAGCTAGTATAAGGTTCATGGCTGCCATCTACCGGCTCACAGTTGGTAACCTTCAAACATTCTACCTACGAACGTCCTCCTGAAGAATACAGTGTCATGCCAATTCCGACAGAATGCCTCGCCAGTTACCAACTCCTACTTAACCCATTAATCTATCAGGTAGCTAGCGAAGTAACCGAAACCCAGCCGGCTCCTTCTCGCGCTGATGCTGCCTATTCAAACCCCACATTCACTCCTGTGCCAGCTTCTGTCTTGAACACAGTTAAGGGAAAGCTTCAATGTCCACACGGTTCCGCATCTCTCTTACCCTACAGACTGAACACCATGTCAATGAAGGCCAATCCAGATAGAGGTGTCCAACTCTTGCCAGCTTGCTCCAAACCCTTTCTTATGTAACTTGCCGGGACACGGCTGGCCAAGTTAAGTTAGCAAAGCATCCACGCTCTCCCGCCAACCAATGCTGACTCCTACACCTGTTGAGGTTATTCTCATACAAGTAGCACCAGTATCAGCTGCCACGTCGCCTGACCAGCACAACCCGGGAAATGCAGATAATAGCGCGGTAGAAGTGCCTCCACCACTGCCTTGTTACGACACTACCGCGAAACCTGGCGACCCGATGACGCGGCGCCGCAATTACAACTCGTATACATTCTTCCTCCTCAAGGTATTATCAATTAAAAACAAAATCCACTTGCTAAGCCCTTTCATTGTTAAGTCAAGTCAGCATGTTTCTGATAACAGAAACATGACACGCTGTCGACGCTCCTGATGCATCACTCTACGTTCCACGGTACAGCATTTTCTGTAATGGACGTGCCAATAAACCTGGTGGCCGATGCATCATATATATCAGGCAAGAGTTTTACGCACCATCTTACCAAACCAAATCTTTTGGCAATTCTGAGGGCTCAGTGTGGAATCAGGCTTTTGAGATCACCTTGACTTTCTGCCAAGCTGTTTGTACGACCCACCGCCCTCCTCTTGTACTATCGCTGACAAACTGGTAAGACTCTTCCAGGAAGTCTCCTTCCACCCTACGCGTTATAAGCTCATCGCTGGGGAGTTCAATATGCTGCATGTTCCTTGGCTCACACAGTCAACCCTACTCAAGTATAGGGCACTTGTTGACACTATTTTCCTTAACTAATGGATACAGCATATGAATGTACTGACTAGACAAGCTAGGGCACTGGACCTTACAATCATTAACGGAATCACCAACGCTTGCTCCAGTGTGTTAGACAACATACCTGGCAGCGGCCACAAGGTGATGAAGCTGTCGTTGGGCTCCTCAAACCCCCTTAACCTGCAGCCACAAAATATGGTGTTTTTCGGCCCCTGCAACGCATCAACTGGAAAACCTTTACTTACCTTCTCCGAGCATCAGCCTGGGACGAATTCTACCTCTCCGAAAATAAAGATGCTGCAATCAGTGTTCATTATAACAATTTCACCAACTGCTTAGACTTGCTTATTCTAAAACAAAAGAACCGAAAGCGTCAGACTCTTGATGGCGCCTCCACACATTAACTGACTAGCCAGCATTAAAAAATGCTCTCCCGTTACCTCAGGACTAAACTTTACATCTAATCATCCGTATGAAGGAAGTACTCGCAGGTTGGAGAGGTGCAAATTAATGCGCCTACATCCATGGAGTACGCAGGGCTTTGTACTGAAAGCTAGGCAGAGTCTCTTATTCAACTAATAAAGCAGCGGGGTGGACGATAGGTTATACCGATTAGTACCCTCGTGCTTCCTTATAAAATTATTCTCACAGGTGCGGTCGATCTCCGCAAGTGCTTTGACACACACTTCTGTAACTTCTTCATCAGCAGTGATGGCATTTCCAACTATGATTCGAAGTTCACTGAAGCTCAGCTACACAATTATGACTTTGGCTTAAACAATAACAAGCGAGCACTTAGCTCGTTGAAACTGGCACACTACCCAGGTCCTGACGGTGTTTATCATTTGTAGTACTACATGGAGGCCAGCACATTCCCGTCATTCCCCTCAAAGTCCTCCCCAGCTCAAAGAAGTGCGACCACTGACCGTCCAACTGGAAACACGCAAATGTTATGCCACGATCCAAACGAAGCTGTTGTAACAACATTGATAAGTTTCGTCCGAGTACTGACCCTCCGGTTGCGTCTCCACTCCTAGAATTAATGATAACGGACGGGATGCTTTGATTTAGACCAACGCAACCTCATCCATAGGTCCCAACACGAGTTCCTGTCGACTATATCCGGCCAAACTTGCCAGTGTGAATTCTTAAGCCACGAGACACACTCAATAGACCTTGGTTAAGCACGTGTCCTTATCTTCCTGGGCATAAAAAAATAGGTTGATCTGGTCCCACACAAGGGTTTAATGAGTAAATTTGCAACCTTCTTTGCCTCCAGACACTTCCTTTCATGGTTTGCTTCTTACCTGTCCAACCGCACGCAGTCAGTGCAACCGGGCCATACCTCCTCCAAAAAGGCATCCTTAACTAGTAGAGTATTCCAAGACAGCCTCCTAGCTCCTCCGCTGTTTTATTGTGCCTCAGTGATGTAGTCCAAGTCTTCAAACACTGCACTCCGTACCTTATTGTCGATGACGTAAAAGTAGTTTCTCATTTGGTCCTAGGGGCCTATGTAACAGTCTCCATCATTCTAAGCGATCTCGGCTCACATGAAACATGGTGTGACCTAAGCAAACTAGAGTTAGCAGCAATGAAGTAAAACGTCCTTTCCTACCGGTGCTCTTACCCCCAACCTATAAACCCATAACGGTGCACCACTATATAACGGCTTCACTGTGCGCCACTTCGGTGGACACTATTCCAGCTCACTGAATTCTGCGAAACAATCGAGCTATATCTCTGCCAAAGCCAGGTCTATCATTGCCTGTGTGCTGAAGTCAATGAGCTTGATAAAGTTTCGCCCCACGCTTTATAAGTTGCGTGCACAAAATATAATAGATCACTGCTCAATATTTGTTACTACCCAGCAAATGTGCCAGGATAGTTATTGCGATAGTTCAGCGTTCGTTCACTATGCGCCTTGTGGGATCACCCGTGCTCAACTATCAAGGCCTCTGCAAACAGCTTGATCTGGAACCACTACGACTGCGACGGCTTATGGCAAAACTTGATTTTTTATATAAGCTAATCAAAACAACTGACTCAAGTGTTGCTAGTATTTCCAACCGTTTGGAGACACGTTATGCTGTACGCACAAACACTCATTCTCACTACCCGACACACGTTGCTCCATACTTTCTAACTTCGTCCTTTGTAGATAGGCGCAGGTATGGAATAACCTGCCGGAAGCTGCCAAGGCATCTGACAGTAGCCAGCAATTCTTCACGGCCATAATTGGACTACTAAGTGTCTTCAAAATGGAAGAAATCCTGGGCACCTGCATCCCCGAGGACGAGCTCTGGAAGAACGGACAAGACCATATATATACTTTTATACAAAACCACCTTATTGTGCAGAATAAGCTCAATGTGCGTACAGCCTTGTCAGGTTCTTCAACCAGCAGCAACAAAACTCCCTTCCTCCCGATACTGTCCTCACCTTATCGTTCTCGCTGCGTTCACTTCTGCAGTAGAACAGCAAACAGAGTGCCCTGCATGACTCAGTCTCCTTTGACTAGTCTGCTACGCTCTGACTGTATACATGATTAGCGAGATGCAAACGGTCTAGGATCTGCAGACACAAGGCTAAGTTTCCCACACCTTGACAGTGTTCTGGAACCGCTTGCACTTTTGTACTCTAGGGTTTTCCCATCCATAGCTTATGACACTCCCTATTCGCTTTCCCACCTTAACTACACGACTCAACCTCAAGGCGCCGAGTAACGCAGCCTCGTCTGATCAGTCTCCTCCGCTCCGACTTCTCTCCGACTACTTCGACTTTTAAGGCCAATATTCGGAATACATAATGGTCTATACTCCTTAACACGAGTCACTCGTTGTCTTTCCCGCACCCAATCAATAAACCTCTTACCATCCCGGCAGTCATTTCTTTGATGCGCTCAACGTTTTCAAGCCTTAATCGGACAGCAAACACAAAGTGCCCTGGTCTCATCGGACCAGTTTTCTTCCATGACTGCTTGCGACCTACCGAGCTGTCAACCTTATTTGTTCTGTTGAACTTGCGCACAATTTATTATTATAGTTTCTCCTATCCCTAGGTTGTCCATCTCTGCTGACCCACCCTATTTGACTTTCCACCATTGCCGTATGACTCAGTCCAAGTGCGCCGACTAAGCCAGTCTCATTTGATCAGTATCCTGCTCTCCGATTACTCATAACCTATTAGGACGTTACCGGCCAACAATCAGGAGATTGTGCGCTCTGTCCCCTTTACCTCGAGAGCTACACTGACCTTTGCGCAATCAATCTATAAATCTTTTTCTCTCCCGACCATATCCAGTTCCTATCGCTATCTGTGTTTTACTGTATGCATCAAACAGAGCAGCAGCTCCAAGTGCCTTGCTCATGTCTTATCTGACTAGTTTCCTCTCCACCGGCTTCTAGCCTACGAGGCTGTAAAAGTTCTAGGTATTGCATACCAATCTACAATTTCCCCATATCGCGAGCCAGCAACAATTGTTCTCTCTGATTACCTTGGCCTCTGCTATCCATAACCTGTTCGTTTATGCTGACCCACTTTATCTGTCATCCCACCTTAACATTACTACTCAATCTCAATGCGCCAACTAAGCCAGTCTCTCCTTTACGGGTCTCTAGCTCTCAGACTTTTGTGACGTAATCGACCGTTGTTTGGAAGACTGAATGCTCTATCTCCATTGCCTCGTGAGCCACGATGATCGTTGCGTTCTTTATCCAGAAACCCTCCCATCTGACTCTGTAATTTCCTTGATGCGCTCTCTGTATTTATTGCTTCCTCAACCGAAGAACCAGCTCTCAGTGTCCTACCCCAGTCTCCATTCCTTAGACAGTTTTCAGACTATCGCAATGTAAACGTTTTAAGAACTGCACAGCCAACACAATACTTCTCTCACATCGCGTGCCTACTAAACTTGTTAGTCCTATGTTAATATAGCCTCTTCTATCTAACGTCCATTAATGCTGAACCATTTTATTTGTCGTCCCGTCTTATCTGTACGACTTATTCTCAATGCGCCGACTAATCCAGACTCGTCTTATACGTCTCTTGCTGTAAGCTATAATAACGTTACCGGGCATTTTCAGGAAGACCGAGCGCTTTATCTTCCTTACCTCGTAAGCAACATTGCGTTTTACACACCTTAACAACAAAACACTTTCTAAACTTATCCTTTTCCTCTCCTTATCTCGCGTTGCTCTCTTAAACACGAGAGCCATGTTGGCTTCTCCACCTCTTAACAGTGAACTTTTTTCAACCTGACCTTGTCATTTGCTTGCCGCGCTCCTGTTTTCAATATTTCTCTAATCGGACAGCTAACTCTTAATGACCTGCGTTAACCTTGTCTCATCTGACCAGGCTGATTTTCTTTGACTTGGTCCAGGTTACCGGATGTTACCGGTCTAGGCTCCGTAGATTCGAAGTAATGTCTCTTTCACCTAGTAAGCCTGCTAAACTTGTTTGCACTTCTTTATATAGACACTTCCAGCTCTAACCTGTCCATCTTTTGATCCACTCCATTGGTCTTCCAAAACTAACTGTAAGCCGCAACCTCAGTGCGCGAACTAATCCAGTCTCCCTCTCTCAGACTACTGTGAACTCACCGGATATTGTTGGGAAGACTAACCGCTCTTCACCCCTTCACGCTAGAGCCTAGTTTGTTTCTCCACACCTCAGCAATAAACCATTTTCTATCCCGACCCGGTCACTTCCTTGCTGTGCTTTCTGTTTTTAATCTTGCTTCAAGCAGACAGCCAAGTATCAATGCCCTTCCCTAACCTAGCCTTATCTGACAAGACTGCTTCTCTTTGATTTCGTCCCGACTGCCGGAATGTTGACGGTCTAGTCTAGGTAGCTTTAAAGCAATGTCTCCCTCGCCTCAACAGCTTGCTGGACCTGTTCACACTATGTTAATATAGCCACTTCTATCTCTGTCCTGTCCAATTCTACTGACTCACTATATTTATCTTTCCAAATTATATGTAAGACACAAGCACAATGCGCAGATAGATCTAGTCTCGCCTGACTGGTCCCTTGCTCTTCGACTTCTGTGAAGTTGCCGGCTATTGCTCGGAAGACTGTAGGCTATGTCCCTATTGCCTTCAGTGCCACGTTAACTTTCCTACTTTTTATCTGTAAACCTTTTCTGTCTCGACTCTCTCCTCTTCCTAGCACGTTCTCCGTCTTTAGTTCTTCCCCAACCAGAAAGCGAGCTCTTCGGGCCCTGCCCTATTCCCCTCTTTGAGTGCTTTCTGTCTATCAAAATTACACGTTTGAGGCTCTGCATAACCAAAGCACTACTTCCCGCCCGCCGCGAGCCTGCCTGACTTGCTTACTGTATATAAATATAGACCCTTCCATCCCTAACCTGTCCATTACTGCTGACCCACTTTATTGATCTTCCCCTCTAAACTGTTCAGCTTAACGTTTATGCGCTGACTAATCCAGACACTTCTGATCGGTCTTCTACTCTCTGACTCCTCTCAGGCTGCGGCGACTACCGGCATTTGTTGGGAAGACAGAACACTCGGTCTTCATATCTCGTGCGCCTTATTAACGTTACCCCACCTTACAAATAAAGCTCCTTCTATCATGACCCTATTCCTCTCCTTAGGGCACTCTGCTTTCATTTCTTATTTACGTGGACTGCCAACTCCTAGCGCCCTGCATCTGATCGGTTTGCTTCTTTGACCTCCTCCAGACCAGCGTGCTATAAAGGGTCTAGGCTCTGTACACTTAAAGCTGCGTCACCCTCAGCACGACAACATCCCGGATATGTTGGCTCTTTATTAAGTTAGCCGCTTCCATTTCATAGTTGTCCATTTCTTGATCCACTTTATTTGTCTTCCAAACTTAACTGTATGACGACTTCATTGCTACGACTCATCTACGCTCGTTTATTCGTCTCCTGCTCTCCAACTTTTTGCAGACTGCTGTGACATTACCGACCATTGTTCAGATGGCTGATCGCCAGCGGTTGTTAACCCTACTTTACTCGGACTTCAAACTCTCAGTGCGCAGCTCTAACCTAATCACATCAGACCCGTCCGTTTATCTTTGGCGTCTTCCAGACTACAGCGTTGTTAACGGTCTAGTCTCCGTAGGCACAAAGCTATGTCTTCCTCACCATGGCAGCCAGCTGGACTGGTTCATCTTTTATTAATAAAGCCATTCCGTCACTCACTTATCCTTTTCCTGACCCTCACCATTGGTCCCCAACAATTAACTGTACAACCAAAACTCAGCGCGCCGACCATTCCAGTCTCGTTTGACCGGTCTCTTACCCTCCTACTTTCCTCAGACTACTGTGACATTACCAGTCATTGCTTGGAAGAATGAAGGCTTTGTTTTCAATCCTGCTGCGATCGGAAAGCCGTCTCAGTGCCCTACGCTAAAATAGTCGCATCTGACCAGTCTGATTTGCTATGACTACTTCTAAACCAACGAGATATAAACGGTCTATGCTATGTAAACTCAGAGCTATATCAACCTCACATTGACAGCCTGCTGGACTTCTTCACTCTTTATTAATATATCCACGTGCATCACTAAAATTTTCATCTTTTGCCAAACTCCATTTAGCTTCCCAACGTAATTGTAAGCCTCACTCTCCGTGTGCCTACTAATCCAGTCTCAGACGATCCGTCTCCTTCTCGCAGATTACTGTGACTTCACCGGCCATTGTTCGGAAGACTGAACACTCTGTACCACCTTCACACTATAGCCTCGCTAGCTTCTCCACACTTTAGCGGTAAATCTTTTTCCATCCCGATCTAATCACGTCCTTGCTGCGCTCGCTGTTTTCAACCGTGCTACAATCAGGCAGCCAAGTCTCAGGGCCCTGCCCTTTTTAGCCTCATCTGATCAATCTACTTTCAAATAAATAAATAGGTATATTTCTAGCCTGGCTAGATGTTGGGCCCCTACAGGATCAGATCAATGTTTACATTAATCCTATGTTCTTGCATTTAAACGGTCTAGACTCTGTAGACTCAAGGTATGTCGCACTTACGTTGACAGCATGCTAGACTTGTTCACCCTCCATTTATATAGGCACTTCTACCCTTCGACCCACTCCATTTGCCCTCCAAAAATAAGCTGTTAGACTCAATCTCGTTTCGCCGACTAATCCTGCCTCGTCTGATCGGTCTCCTGCTTTCCAACTTCTCTCAGACTCCTGTGACATTACTGGCTATCGTTCAGATGACTGAGCGCCGTTTGTATTCAATCATTCTTCAATCGGACCATCTGTCATCCGTAACACAGCCTCAGCTGATCAGCCAAATTCTATGGGACTGCTACCAGGCTACCGGGATGTTAGCGGTCTAGGCTCCGTCGATCCAAAGCACTTCCTCCCTCACCTTGATATCCTGCCGAACTTGTTCGCCCTATGTTAACATAACTACTTCTATCTCTGACCAGTCCAATCTTACTGACTCCACTTTCCTTCCCAAATGAACCATAGGACTCAATCACAATGCGCCGACCAAGTCCAATCTCGGCAGATCGGTCTTCTTCTCTCCTACTTCTGCGACGCTGCCTGCCATACTCGGATGACTGAATGCTCGGTCACCATTACCTCGAGAGCCACGTTAACTGTGGCATTCCTTATCCGTACACGTAAACTCTCGACTCTGTCCTCTCCTTATCGCGGCCTGTCTTTATCACTTCTTCATCCGCATAGCGAGCTCTCAGAGCCCTGCCCTATTATCCTCTTTGTCTGCTTCCTAACTAGCGCAATGTAGTCTTAGGCTCTGTATCACCAACACACAACTTCCCTCACATTGCGAGCCTGCCTGACTTGCATACCTTATATTCATGTAGCCACTTGCATCCCAAACCTATCCGTCTCTGCTGACTCTTTATTTATTTTCTTACCTTAACTGTTCGACTTACTCCCAATGTGCCGACTAATGCAGTCTCGTCTGATCGGTCCCCTGCTCTCCGTATTCATTCAGACTGCTGCGACGTTACCAGCATTCGCTGAGAACACCGAACGCTCTGTCCCCATTACCTCTCGAACCCCATGGACTTTTCCACACCTTATAAGTAAACCTGTCTCTATCCGGACCGCCTCCTCTCCTTTTGGCGTTCTCTGCTTTCATTTCTTCTCTAATTGGACTGCTAACTCTCCGTGCCTTGTATTAACCTAGTCTCATCTGACCGGTCTGCTCCTTTGACCTTTTCCAGAGTAGCAAGATATACCGATCTAATCTCTATAGACCCAAAAGTATGTCTTACTTACATTGACAGCTGGGCAGACTTGTTTACCCTTTATTAATATAGGCACTTCTATCGGTAACCTGTACCCTCCATCCTTCAATCGGATGACCGACGCTTAGTGCCATGCCCTTCTTTGTCATCATCTGAGCAGTAAAATGCTCTGGGACTAGTACGAGGCCTAAGGATGTGTCGACTATTCAAGTCTCGTCTGTTCGGTCTCCGGCTCTCCGAGTTCTCTCTGACTACCGGGATATTACCGGTGATTTTTCAGGACTGATCGATTCATACTTCGCACGAGAGCGTCCTTGGCTTCACCACAGTTTAGTAGTAAAACTTTTTCATCCTGACTATCGTCTCCTAATTGCTCTCACGGTTTATTCTTCGCACTGCCGTCCGCATTCTTCCGCTCATAGCTGATTCTTTTTAATTTCCTTTTCTTCTTAAAACGTTGCCTTACCTGTGTTGGTACCGCATTCGGTCTCAACCTAGTTGTCCTTAGTTTCACCTAAGATGCCGCTCGCATTCGGTCTGCTGTCATCATCGTCGGTTTACCTGTTACTCTCCAACAATCAGATTAATCACTTAACTTTGTCAACTCGCTTTGTTATATCCGTCTCTTGACCCTGCGCGTGCAGATCCTTCTTTCTACCTAGTAGTTGTAGTTTGAGTCACACCAGCGACGTGATGAAAAGAACGCGCTTGCAAACCATGTATACTAAACAAAATTACATACATTTTTGTGTATCATAGGCACCGTTGCGCGCCACCAGTCTATGTTTGTGCTTCTTGCTTCATTGCTGTCTTTCTATTTGGCTGCCTCTTGTCTGTTGCCCGTATTCTCCCGAGATTTCCACAGATACATCAACCAAAACAAGAAGGTTTATCCACTGGGATTGGTCGACCCACCCTCAATAGTCAGCTGGTTTACATGCTTGATCTTTTCTCCGGGAGATGAAGAACCCACATATCGTTCCAAATGGAGCTCTTTTCGCCATTCTGGAGAAGCTACCACCACGGGGTCTAAACATATGGGTTTAGCTCGCTTCGTACTCACAGTAGAACAATTTACTCACCTGGAATAATGTATTTACATGGATCCACTGTTCCACAACCGAAGACAGACAATTCTGGCGTGATTATCTTCACTGCTTCAAACATTCCGATTCTCCAGTCACCTGGAGCTTTTCTGATGTCATTTCACGGACAGCATTGCGCGCGTATAAGCGGCTTTTCCGATGATCTTTCATGGAGTTTCACTTGGCCATAGAGACACTTGCACTTACATTTGAAGGAATTACTAGTCCACTTTGCGGAGAATAGCATTTCTTCCTGTTATGGACATATTCAGACTCAAGAAACAACTGCACTTACCGTCCCTATGACAAGTCCAGTATGGATAGTTGGTCACGCGTTGCGAGCCGGACAATATAATAGAAAAAGCAGGCCTCTATTAACAATGTGTTTACTCACCTGCATCAATTTCATTCAGCTTTGCGACTCTTTTACATCATTGACCGGCTTCAACGACTACTGCCGGACCATTACTAAGCCATTCGGCCAACGAAGGAAAAATGTTGGCTTTCAACCGACTGCGAATAATAGAGTGCAAAATCGGTCTATACGATGTATAGCCGACTAGCACTACAGTTCAACGGAAAATACGACAGTGTTCCAGGACGTGGTGGGTTTTCGCCTGGCAAGCGTTCTCCCTATAAAAAGCCACAACTGTCCGCTTAACAACACTGCAACGTGGCGGATGTGACTCGCCACAAAATAAAGTCACAGCTATACATTTCACACTGACGCAGTCCTCAGCCTCCTACATCCAACCTGTGCAACTAATTCTGCTATGAAGAATGCTTTAGTGCAGTACAGATCATCCCGGCTTCGTAATGGTCATTGATTACACTAAACCTTGTTTGGGCTCCTGTGCTCATGGAGCACTACATGGCAAATTTACCCCCCACTTGGTTCTTGACGCAGAAGTTTTTGCGCGCCACAGCGCCATCCTGGTCCTTTGTCTGACTATCACCTGTCAATATGCTCGCTCATATGGACTACATCTTTTCGTTTCTTCCTTTCATTGAAAAGAAATGTTTTAATATTCCAAAGAAGCTATGCTTGTATGCATATTTGATCGTGCCTTTAGAGGTGTGTCTCGTTTTACAGAGAATATACCGTTTAGTTATTTATTTATTTATAGAAAGTGCGAGTATATGTTCCCTGATGGCAATTACGACTGCATTGGCTTTGTTAAGTGTACAGCTGATGGGGTTGTACGCGCCCCCATTAAGAATCCTTCTGCAAGTTTAGGAGATCGAACTCATTGAGTTTGTTAGTCCCGAAAGTTGCGCAAAGCAGTATTTGTGCACCTTTTCTTTGGAAACAGGATCCAATTCATCACCAGTTCACTATAAACTTTTGGACTATTTCGGCCCGCTCAGTTTTCACATTGATTGGTGCTTACATGGAAGGAAATAAGAGCGGCGGAATATAAGGAACATAAAAAGTTAAACATTATTTCTGGAAATGCAAAATGGTAACGCCTTCATTAGATGACATACTAAGGCAGTGTAGTTTACTAGAAAAATGCAACAACGAAAAGTATAACCAAAATTGCTTGCTCTAAATATGACCCCTGGCGCCAAATTTTAACCTGAGTAAATCACAAAACAAATAACATACCTCGCTATGGCTAGAATATGGCAAAATTAGTATATACTTAAGCTGCCCAGAACAAGTTTAAACCCTGTTTACCTTAAAAGTAAAGCAATGCAATACGTGCAGTAGTTAACGAGTTATTTGCAATTGAATAGCGGTCTGCGAATAACACTATTAGTTATTTTCGCTAAATATGACTACCTGCTTTGCCAGCAGCTAGCAGGAAAAGAAACATTAATGTAAAAGGTCGCAAAGTGGTATTAGTTCTAAATAGACCCAGCTATCTAAAAATGCGCCATATAGCTCGTACTCCCCCGCAACAATTAGGTACAACGCAGGTGACCGAGAAGCAAACTTTAAATGCTTACTTAAACAATATAGGTAAATAAGCGATATGGTTTCGCGTAAACGCTAGTAATCCAGTAAGGAATATTATATATCCAAGGGACTTCGGCAATTATAAATAACCTATGGTCAGAAGGTCTCAGTGTGTCATTTTCAGTGCATACGGAGCCACATAAACCAGTAGGAATTTAAAGTTTAGTAATTTTAAGACCTCTAAGCGGTTGCAACTTTTATATCAAGGCTGTCTACCTGAAAAATAAAAGAGCCATTTAGGATCCTTTGGCACGTCTTGGCTTGAAAAGCGCACATATTTCTAAGATAAATATCGCACGTTTTATCCCTTAGAGCTGATTTTCCATATTTTTAAGGCTATGTCTCCCACGCCATTGCGCTGGAGGAACCTAGCGGCAACAATAAAGAAATGGTATCGGAAAAGCCGGCAAAATTTAACAAAATGCTTTGGGGCGGAAAATCCATTTGGGTCTGCGTTGGTGGGCATAACAAAACTCAACTTAAGGGGGCTGAGATTACTCGGAATTGAGTGATTATTATGCCGCATGTGTTGATGCACACGATTGCGCAGCACCTTGGTTAATTTCGAAATATTTCTGTCCATTTTAAAGTTTTAAAGCTAATGCCAGCGGTGTTCAGCTAGGCGGCAAGGTTAACTAGTACTGTAATGTCGCAACAACTATTTCCTTGGTGTTTTCCTGGCCAGAGCCGTACTAGCACCCTAGGCAAAGCGTGATAAGGTAAATCAAGACTAGTATAGTAAGTAAACATTTTGGGGGCTGATTGTTCACCCAACACTGCGCATAACGCATGTTAGGCTTTGGAGCAAGGTAAAAGATAATTAAAATACAGGCGGCCGACATAAGGAGAGTGGTGGTCAAAATTTGCTGGATATCAAGTCAGTCATTTTGACAGGAGCCTCTCCGTCTCCGGTTAGCATTTGCGCCATTGAAATAGAATTTGGAAACGCGTGTTTTACTAGCAAAAGAGGTTGAAGTAGAGGATCTATTGTTCATAATGCCTCGCTATTAGTGCTGCCAAGATGGACAAGCACACGTATAACATAAAACCAAGTATATGGGACAAGGGAAGACTAATTGGAGAGCAGAAGGTCTGATTCTTGGGCCTGTAACTTTTAAAGTGGTCTCCGTATAGACAACTTGGAATGTATAAATATTATTTTGCAATATGCATACCGATTGTAGCTGGAAACGGCAGAGCAAAGGAGCCAGTAGTCAGGCCTAATGAAAACGCACCAATTAAAACAACTTAGCAACTAACATCTACGAAGGTGCATAGAGATACATCTGAAGTTGGTCTTTAGATGACGCTTCGGAAAATTATAATGCTCACCTAGGTGTGCCAACAGCAAAAGTGGATTTTAACATCTTATACAAAGCTTAGGTTTGGTAAGATGCCATTGCTAGGCGCACCTCAAAAGTCGTCTAATATTTTTTCACGTACCCAGTGGTCTAAGAATGTGAAAAGTGATTAAATGTAAAGCTGAAGCCAAGGAACGTACGTGTAGATAAGACGTAAGAATTGCTGCTTGCCTGCTCGAATAGCTTGGTTATTGCCCTGCAGTAACCTACATGAGTAATAACTACGGATTTGCTTTCTTACTAGTCAGTACGCCAGGCTATAATCTTTGTGGAACTTATTAAAATTTGACAACGTGGCGATTGAAGAAGAGAAGTCGGAAGGTTGTACATACCGGTGTGTTCATGCAGCCTTTGAACCAACGTGTCAGTGAGGGAAGCGAAGCAAATCCGGAACTAAGCAGAAATGGCTAAACAACGCATTCAGAATTCTAACCTTAGCACCTGTAGGTTGCGCACGAAGGATCTGACTAAGATCTCCTTGGTGCTGTGATTGCGGTAAAATAAAAGAAAACATTAGTGATCATTGATGAAGACAATTCATGGGGGTTTGGCTAAGGATTCTCCCTAACAGGATGCTTTTGTGGTGGCGTCTACTTTTCACATAGTGCAGTTATAAGGCGGAATTGTCTGAGGAGAACGCAATCAAAGCAAAAAGAGATCGTTGAAGACTAAAGTCATGTGGTACTCGGATTTCTGAACTTAAAATCTGGAAAATGAGTGCGACGGACACCGCTAAATTCTCTTAGGTGTTAAGGCGGTTACCACTAAGAGTGTGGATGCGTTTTGAGCTGAAGGTGCTGGGATGTCATGCATTACATCCTGGGCGTCCTCAAGCTACTCAGGGCCAGGTTAGTAGAAGTGGTCTTGCTAAGTACAGACAGTGACGATGTGTGGAATATTGTCAACGCGTAGGAACCTGCATATCACCTCCCTGAATGCCTGCAAGTTTTGAATTTCTTTAAGTCTGGAAGGCAACCTGTTCCTTATGTTCAGGTAAACCACTAAGAAGAAACGAGATCGCAGTCTCATCTTTGCACTAAGAGGAGTAGTGGAATGGCCCTTGTTTCGGAGTTGCGATTCAGCTGCACTCCTTAGTTTATGCAAGTGATATTACTGTGCATCTTTTTATGAATTAGCTTACCTAAGTAGCACATGTTAAGGAAAATGCGTCTTTGCCAAAGGGGTTAAATTTTAAGGTGGTCGCATCTTTGTCGATAACTCAGTGCTTGCTGTGATGGAGCCAACAGCTTCGTACATCGCCGCTGAGCTTTCTCAAGCTGAACACAGTCCGACTTCCACAGGTTGCTGCATAGAAAAGAGCAATATTCCAGATGTAAATGAACATGCCTCTTATATAGCTCTGGCCTTGTCTCTGCGGATTTTATGTAACGGCATATGTAGAAAGATAATCCACTTACTCTTGTCATTTGCTAACGAACTTGTTCTGTATTGTTGAGATGCATGGAGTAGCGCAAGCGTTGATCTCTTGTCCTAACACACTGGTTCCTAGTGACGCCGTTTATTGTTAGTGACCTAACAAGTATACAGTCTGGGTCATGACATTAGGCTTTTCAGCGGAGAACGTCCTTTGTTAGTGGTTGCACCAGTTTCCAAGTGCACCACAAGCCTCACAGATACTATTAATTGCAGATAGTTCATTACTAGGGGAAAGACGTATACAACTTTTACGTCGTCCGTGAAGCTGAAGGATCGATTGCGTTGTACACTGCTTCAGAGATAATTGATATAAATCAAAAATAGGGTAGGACCGAGTACGCTCCCCTGCAACACACCAATTGGGACGGAGATTAGGGTGGATACGGTTTGCTCAATCTTAACAGACTGCTTGCGTCCTATTTGATAGGAGCTCAGCCAGTCTAATGGAAGACTGCCTACCCCGTAAACCTTTACCTTATGCATCAGGTGGAGCCATTATCATGTTTTATTACCTCGATGATCTGCTGTACTTGCGCAACGATTATTATTACAGCCATTATCTTCTTTCCTACTCGTTGCTGCTGTTCGTCACCAGCTATCATCTTCTTCCATCTTAATTGTACTCTATCTCATTGCACCGAATCTCAAATATCTGCTGCTCGGTCTCCCTCACATTGAAGGCCTTGCCGGACTTAAGCACCCCTAGTTAACATAGCCTCTGCTATGTAAACTGTTCATTTCCGCTGTCCCTCCCAACTTTCTTCTCACCAAACTTAAATAAACCAACCATAGTGCGCCGACTAACATATTTTTATCTGAACGGTCTTCTGCCCTCTTACCACTCCTAGACGCCCGTGTCCTTACAGATCATAGCTTGGTAGTGCCTTTGTTCTCTTCTACTTACATTGAGATCCCAGTTGCTCTTATTTTCCCTTTATCCATACCGTTCTCTGTTGTTACACTGCTTTCTTATTCCTACCACTATTGTAAGGCTCATTCTCATTGCTCCGCACTAATTTATCCTCGTATGTATGGTCTCCTCTGCCCCTACCTCGCTCCTGATTTCTGGCGTTACCACGATCATTGCTAAGTGTTTCTTGACTAACACTTCTATAAGTATGCTTACCTTACCTCTCTTTAAATGCACCTGCTATTAACCTCATGTTGGAATTTGCCTTGCATCCTGGACGTTGCTGTATGAAGCTACTTCATCCATTTTCAACCTTACAGTACCCGTGCGAATGACCTCCAATGCACGAAGTTTTGCTCCCCTATGACCCAAACCTCTAGATGTAGACGGTTTACAGACTAAAAAATTATGCGCGCTTTAGCCTCATTGTTTTCATAAACTACTTATCGCTCACCTGTCCGCATGTATCCGGTTCTCGCCGGTGCTTTGCATTTTACTTTCCTCTTGGAACGTTGCTTTACGAAAGGCTTGCACCCCGCTTTCCGTCTGAATGTAGTTGGCCTCAGTTGTACCTAAGCTGCCTCAAGCTATCAAAAGACAAGCATTAGCATCAGTTTATCTATGGTTCTCTTCGACAACCGTACTATTCGCTCAACTTAGTAAACAAGCTTTTTTTATCCGTCTTCTGCTACTGCGTGTGCAAAACCTTCTTCCTACATAGCAGTTGCATTCTGGACAACACCAGTGACGTAAGGTAAAGAAAGCACTTTAAAACCATGCATACTTAGCTAAATTATATATGTTTTAGTATGATATGGGCATCGGTACACACCATCTTTTTTCGATTGTGCTGCTTGCCTCCTTGCTGTCTCTGTTTGGCTGCCGCTTGTCCGTTGCCCACGCTTTATGCTACCGCCACAGGTATACCAGCCGACACAAGAAGGTTTATCCCTTAGGACTAGCTGACCCATTTTCAATAGCCAGTCGGCTTAAACACTTGATCATTTTCTTAAGATAGGAAGGACCGACCATCCGTTCCAAATAAATTTCTTTCCGCCATTTTGGAGACGCCAAACCTATAGGATCTGAACAAATGTGTTAAGCTCTCCTCGTACTCACAGTATCACATTTTCCTCAGCTGGAATAATGTGCTTACATGACTCTTCTGTTCCGTAACGGAAGACAGTTTATTCCATCGTGTTTACCTTTACTGCCACGGACAGTTTTGCCTATCCTTACTGGCATACAAACAAGTGGTTTTGCTGCCCTACGTATTTGGACGAACATTCCGCTTTGCCATACAACTGGCTTTTTCGATGTCATTTTATGGACAGCTTTGCTGCTTTTCAATAGCGCTCAAACAGGTAGCTTTTCCGATGGCCTTACATGGTGTTTTCATTTGATGATGGAGACAATCACACCCAATTATTATTTACATTTGAAAGGATGTTGATCCCTTTTTGTGGACTAAGGACTACATAACGATCCCGCATTGGATAAAAGATGGCAATTTTGCCCGTTATGGACGTATTCAGCCGCAAGGTGCAACTGCACTTACCATCCCCAAGACAAGTCGAGCGTGGATAGATAACACCACTCGCGCAAAACTCACAAGTATACCAGAGTATGAGTTAGCCTCTATTAATAATAATTACGCACAACAGTACTCAGCACTCGACGCTTCGACACTTTTGCATCTTTGATCTATTCCAATGACTACTGCCAGTATCATTACTAAGCTAATCGGTCAACCAGTAAATAAATTTGGCGGTCAATTGTCTGCAAATAACAGCATGCAAAATTAAACTGTACAACGCCTCGCTGGCTTGCACTACTATACCAAATAACCTACGGCAGTGTTCCATGACGTAGTGGGTTTCCGCATTGCATGCGATCACCCTATAAAAAGCCACAACTGTCCGCTAATTAACATTGCAACTAAGCGGATATGACTCGCCACTGAATACTGTCGCAGATGAACATTTCATTCTGACGCAATCATCAGACTTCGACCTATAACAAATGCAACCAATTTTGCAACGGCGAACGCTTTGCTGCAGCACCGAACACTAGGAGTTTTAAATGGACTACGATTACATCGAACTCTTACTTTGGCTCTTTTGCTCATAACCAACTGCGTGTCAAAATCATGCCCAACTTGAATATTGACAAAAGAGTTATGGCTGAACTTTCTGCGCCCCAGCACCTTCGTGTTCCTGGGTCCGACTATTACCTGAAAACTGCTCATACGAATGAACTGCGTACGGTTCGGTCATATCTTTCATGGAAGCGAAGTGTTTTAACCTTTCAACACGGCTTTGTTTGTACGCGTATTTGATCGCGTCTTCACCGGTGTGCCCCGTTTTACCGAGCGTACACCATTTTCAGTTATTTATCTATTGGCGTGAGCACCCTCCGTTCGGCTTACATTATACTCTCCTGTTTACCTACCGCGAACCGATGTAGGCTGCCCGCATCTCTACACATATGCAGAGCCTGCTAGGCTCCACACCTTATGTTTCTACCTTTTGCTTTCGTAGAGAATCTACAGCACTTACCTTTGCTGGTTTGGTGACTTATTCTGTGACACTGTAGTGAAGCTCTAGTCAATGAAAGACCCATTCCAATTGCAACTGCTGACAACTGGTACATGCTACTAGCGCAACTGACCTTCGTTTCGTCTAACATTATACTTCCAGGTCTAGATCCAACCAGTCAACATTGGTTCTCAGCATCTCTGCACCTATCCCCAACCTACTAGGAGCCACGTCTTGTCCCTTTAGTTTTTACTTTCCTAAATTTTGTGCATCACTTTGATTCCCTGCCTTAATGACTTATTTTGTGACGCTGTAACTATTCACTACAAGTCATAACCAACCTTCTAACTTTGGCTAATGTTACTTTTCTACTTACCGGAATAGCTTTCATTCGTCTTCCTTTCTATACCTCCGGATAAATACAACGGGTCCAAGTAGTATCCCCTCATCACTGCACTTCTCCAGAAACGGCAAGGGGCCAATCCTTATCTCTTCTTTTATAACTCCCTTGGACTGCCTGTATCAATTACCTGAAAGGACTAAATACAACAAATTTATTCTTCAATGTTTCGAGGGATGTCATAACAGCAATGAACGAACGCTTTCAAGCGACAACGTTTCTTAATGTTGTGGGAAGAGTAGAGGCAACAACGTAAAAATGTAAAGCATACTTTGCAAAGCAAACCAGTTTGTACTGTGTTGATAATGTGGGAAAGTATAGGTTTACTGAAAATAGGAAAAATGTGTGACAGTACTTATCAGAATTAGTGATAGCCAAAGTGGGGAGGCTTGTTAGTTTGATGCAAATTGCAGTGAGATCGTTGCTGGCGAGCTACATGTGCCACATTGCAGTGTTGTTAAGCATATATTTAAGGCTTTTTTTTGAAGAACGCTTGTCAGGCGAAAACTCATTAGATCCTAAAACCCTGCCGCCAATCGTAAGTAAGCAATGTGTTGCTGGCAAGACTGCATCTGTGCCGATTGTTCTCGCAGTTGTTTGCAGTCCTGCTGCAACCAATATTTTAGTTGTCTGACCGATTGGCTTAATCAGGGTCCATCGTAGATGGCTGAGGCCAACCTCACTGTTAAATGATAATGTAAGGTCACCGGAATGGAGCTGAAGCAGTGCGCATGCCATTAAGAATGTGGAAGTAGTGGAGTGCATTTGCTGTTCCCGTGTCCATGTCATGGCTGATGACACACCGGCCAGGTGCGTTGCAGGCAGGTCTTTCATAGAGAACATTTGCTGTTAAGCGTTCCAGCTTTAGAAGACTGGAAGAGGAAAGGAAAGCCGAGCAATTCTGCCAAGAAATTTGACTAACGTTATCTAACTGTAATAAATATGCTGCAATGGGTTAATGGTGCCAGGTTATTGGTATTGAGAGAGAAACTGGTTTCGTAACGGTTTATTACGTTGCGCTCATCTTCAATGCGACTTAGGCACTAGCTCAAAGTGCCGAATGTCAAACGGAGACCAGAATGTAGACAAGTGCTTTTTTGATTTTTTACAGTCGGAAAACAGGCGATAGGATATCCATTTGGCGAGTTAGATATACTCAAGGGGAACTTAAGCAAGGAGCACAAAATAACTATCAAGTATGTAGATACATGCAGACGGGTAGCTGAGGCGCTGCTAGAGTAACTGGTCCTAGATTAAGAGCCGTTGTGGGCTAGGGCACGCTGATTAACTGGGAGGTAGTGGTTAGGTTCTACGACCGCAGCAGAAAAGCAAAAAATGATTCGTCATGTAGAGAATACGTGGGTATGAGCGATGGCATTATGGCCATACACAGGAAGCAAATAAGAAACCATGAAGACAAAAATCAATAGGCGAAGTCCAAGAAATGAAGCCTTAAGGCACCGTGTCGCACGAGGTGATTAAAATGTGTTGGCTTGTTGGCGAGCGGAAGCTAGAGCATCATAGGGTTAGGGATGGTAGTGGAAAAGATGGCTACAGGTCTAAGGCTTAAACCCGTAGGTGCGGCACACCGGAGGCAATAGGCAAGAAGCAGGTAATAAACCGCTAATGCGCCGCGTCGCGCAAGGTGTGTACGAAGTGCTAGGTTCCTTGCGAGGGGGAAATGAAGCACGGTGAATATTTGGTGGCTAGTGGGAATGATAGATGGATGTTTAAGGCTGAATTCCGGAGGTGCGGCAGACAAAATTCTGTAGGCAAAATGCCAGTAACGGAAAGCTGATGCACTGATTTGCGCAAGGTAGGTACGTGGTTCTAGTTTGTTATTGAGAGTGAGCTGGGGAACAAAAAGTATTGGGAGGCTAGTGAGGAAAGTGATACAGGTTTTAGACTAAAAACAGGCGGTACTGTAGACAAGAAGCAATAGCGAGAGACAAGTAATGAAACGCCAGTTTGCTGCGTTGCACAAGACGTATAAGGGGTGCTAGATTGCTAGGGAGGTGGTACTGGTTCACGATAAATAAAAGGCTGGTGGAGAAGATGTCTACAGTTTTGCGGCTAAAGACCTGGCTGCGGCGGCCTGGTAAACTTACAGACCTATTCTGTGACAATTTATGTATGCAGTTAGCTTAGTTAGCTCTTCAACCCTCATTCCTCTATCTCAAACCATCTGATATTATCTGTTTGTACTCTGCTTTATTCCATGCCACTAGGGTGACTCAACTTCTGTGCGCCACGCAGCCATCGCCTGTATTTACATCCATCTTACCCATTCTCAAGCTACCTATGCATGCCCACCATATATTACTGGCAGTTGTTCATGGACACTCTACACTGGAACCTAAATCACGGACGTCAGCAGTCGTGCCCTTAGTTTGGCCGTATTACAAAGAGAAATGTCCCAAATAACTGTTTGTATGTTGCGTACAGGACTGATAAACTTCATACAACTGTTTCAGGTAGAGTAATTGCTATACATGGAGGCAATTTCTTTTGACAATAAATTACCTGTGGGGGATTCCTGTTCCCTATCTGTGGAAAATAGGATTTTGCGTAGTCTGAACTCAATGGTTCCGCACTAATACTCTGATAAATCTGCACATGATCTGAAAAGAATTAAAGCGAAGCTCTTGTGCATCCCACACTTGAATAAAGAAGCGCATATTCGCCCGAGATAGACAACATTAGTCATAAGGCTTAAAGGCGCGCACCAACTGACACTTCCAGAGTGGAGTCCTTGGCACCATGCTTTTAAGCCAATGCTAGGATACCACAAAGAAAAATCCAACGTCTAGTTATTTGAAACCGTTACTCGCCTGCACAATCCTTCACCCGACTTTCCTTAACATTTCATTTCTTAACTGCTTTCAACGACTAATGGCGGAACTTTACTAAGCAATGCACTTAGCCAATGCAGAAACTTGCAGCCCAACTGACCGCAATCAAGGGAGTGGGAAATCGGTCGGTAAGATTCCTTGCCGGTTACATACTGCCATTCAAACGGATTAAAAGCAGTGTATCAACGCGTAATGGGTTTTCGACTAACAAGCATTTCCCCCATAAAATGCCACAAATGTCGTTTATCAACACTGCGATGTGGCAGATGTTACCCGCTACTGAATAAAGTCACGGCCCACAAACTCACGCTAGCAAGTTAACAATAGCGACATTACACATCATTACTATATATGTTGGATATGTTCACTTAAGAAGACTCTTCCCTGTCTCTACCTTCTGGTTCCACTCTATTTGTTACCCGTTTACACATCTTGAGCCCGAAATCTATCAGTATCATTGGATTCCGTTCCTGCCCAGTGCAGCCACCGTTTTGGTAAATACTAGGTAGTGTACAAACTGCGTATTTTATGCAAAGCAACGCGCTTGTTGCAAAACCAAGGTTTGTAATGTCTTGCTCATGCCGGATTTAGCGTAACACGTATTATTCAAGCATAAATTATTTATTTATTCAGTTAATATGGTGCAATAAATTAAGCCTACTGCTGTGTATGGTTGAAGGTTTTATGTCCGTATTTTGTTCCTTTCTCCCCTTTTATGAGGTATGCAAAGAAGAGTTGAATGAATTAACCTTATCGGCATCAGCCAGCGGAATATGCTGCAATCGGCCTTTGCGAATGAACAGTGACTTCATAAGCTCAAATGGGTATGAATTTTTCCTTGAAAACTTTGTCTCTTGAAAACGTTTGTAGTAGCCGGAATCATTGGCTGAAAAATAAAGTCCTTCAAAAACTTTCCAACAACTTCAGGATTTAAAAATAGACAAGCTTCAATGAGTAGTTTTGGACTTTGACAAAGCCATTCGGCCAGCCACGGGAAAAATTTGTGCGTAGGCCGACTGCACAGAGAAGGCAAGATCGGGCAGTTAGCAAGCTTACCAGTTTCATAGTACAGAAGACTATGTTCAAGAAAGTGTTAGGCATTCTACTGACAAACGTTCTTGGTACTTACAGCTACAACTCTCTGCTTAACAACCCTGCGACTTGGCAGAGGTACCTCACTATCAACGAAAGGCAATCCCACAAATTCGTACTGGCAAGTTGCTCATGGTCAGAGTTCACAGATTTTGGTTACGTTTTGCTTTTCCAGGCTTACGTTCACCATGTTCGCACCCATACCGCTGACCACAACATTAGACATACATGACCCCCGACTTTTGTCACCGCACTAAAGCTATTGTTATTTATGAGGGCTTCGCATTCTGCACATACCACCCATTGCACGCAGCGCTGAGTAGCTACCGTGAAACATTATTGCTGTAAAACTTTGAGCATGCCTGACCTGGTGTGCCTTACTGCACTCGAGAACAAACTGCTTATTTAGGTCAAGTCAACTCAGCTTCCAAGGAAGATACAGGCTTTCGCCTAACTATCCTTCTGGTTCTTGCATGGTTAGGCGAACAGTGGCTACCGGTACGTCGGTTTCCGATTAACTTTCGCGGCTTCATACAAAGGCATGTTCGCTGTGTACATATTAATCGGACCATTCCCGGGCACAGCATCTAGCAGCAGCCCAGTAATATACGTTTAGTTTTTGTTAGAAAAGAAGTGATGAATTGCAGGGTTCCTAATCTCACTATGCCTTGGGTGCACGTGAGTGTAACGTAAAGCTCAAACTTGAATGCGCAAGAAGAAAACTGACCTTTAAATATTTAGATGGGAAATGGTCACAGCGTAAAAAACGTGGTGAAATGTGGCGCCGGTCGACTTGTCAGTATGGAGCCATGGTCCGTGACTTTATTCGGTAGCGATTCACATGTGCCACGTAGCAGCGCCTTTAAATGGACAGTTGTGAATTCTTATAGGGAGGCTATGCCAGCGAACACCCACCACGTATTGGAACACTCATCACGTATTGTAACACTGCCCCTGAGTCCTTTGTACGGTAAGGTGTAATTAGCAATGCTTCTACGAGACCAAGTATTTGCTCTGTTATTTGCACGCAGGAGTAGTACAAATTTTCTGTTGGCTGATGCACGATAGGCGAGAGCCTGTTTCGCACATGTTTCAAGTCCTGTCCTGATGACAGTTCGTTTTGTAGTCATAGCACGAGTTGAACATTTTTGGAACCTTATGTACTGGTCGGAATTATATCCGCGTAATGTCTCTGAGGAGTATGCAAAAAATAGTATGTTGAAATATTGTCGGAGCAAGTAAAGAGGCTAAACCTAATTTTTCAGATCCTGCAGTATAGCAGATTATCCAGAACAGCGAAGTTTAAGTGCTCTCGAGGTAAGTTAATTGATGCATGGTGAACACTGGAATACATGACTGTGAAGATTTAAAGTAGAGGGAATAGTTCCAGATGTGTGGCAAGTGAAAAGTATTTGTTGTTGTGAAAGTGTTCATACCCAATTACGAAACAAGTAAAAGGTAGCCCTTTAACCAATTGTCCGCTTAGAAAGGCATAGCATCGGCAACTACATCCACCTCCTGAATTCAGGTGAAAGTGCCGTGTATACACGGATGATTGAATGTCAGCAGGAGAGCAATGGGCAAAAAGTATTGGAAATGGAAATTAGTAGGCAAGCTAAACCAAATTGCCCAGGCCTCGGGAGCATCGTATCCTTCTAACATGACGAAATAGTATGTTGTCAAACCGGCGTCGCAACGTCTGCGGAAGCACTCTCTATTTACTTCCGGATCCCGTCACCTATGCACATATGTGACCTCTAGTGCTTACAGTAATTTAGTGCTTGCCCCGCGTAGATACACCTCCCGTGTTACTTGCCAGCTTTTAACCATTTATGGAGACGGCAGGCTGGCAGCCATTCAGCCAGTTGCAAGATTCATAGTATTGCGACAAAGTCTGTGTAACTCTATGAACCAGCGACCTAGATAATTCTCGGTGAGGACATCAAACGCTTGCGTAAATTTGACCTTCGGTGCTTACGATGTGTTGATCAAGCCTGGTGCAAACACCAGGTGACCAATGCTGAAGTCCGCTAGTCGGTATTTAGCCAGAAGTCTTCCGGCTTCGCAATGGAGTGTCCGATAAAACCTAGTTGCTTCCTTCAGCCAGCTGACGTTAATTCGTTACGGCACAGCTGTTCGATGTCTCAAGTTACAAAACGAACTTTAGCTTACCTAGACTACTAGTGGAAATGTCACAAAGAGTATTTTTAATAAGTGACAGAAGACAGCCCTAGTGACGGCGGCCCTAGCCTTAGGAACATCCCGTTCAAACTTTTAGTTAAAACCGACAAATCCGTAGCACATAAAGTGACAGCAAGATTTCGATGAAGAGGCAATGGTCGGTTTAATCTTTGCTCGTAGTCTCTAACGTAAATACGCGACCCCTTTTGCTCTTGTTACAACTTTAGTTTACATATACTTTTACCACTAGTACTGGTATTAATGCTTGTCTATATACGCAGGATTCATAAGCCTCACACTAACGATTATCTATAGCGCAATATATCGTTAGCTATGTAGCTGATAAGAGAGTAGACGATCAGTCCAGGGGTAGGTAGCAAGCAAACTTAAGCTAAAATAAATTTTTATTGAATGCGAGGAAATCCAGCTATTGCTTAAATTAAAGCCCCAGGAGTTAACCCGCTTCGAAATGTGTGGCTGTGCTTTGTGTAGGTGGACGAAAGCCTTTCGCGGGTCAAGAAAGTCCCGTAGCTGGATGTGTAACTAGGTTCAAAGACGGAGGTGTGTATTTATGTGTTAAACCAACAAAACAACGCTTCAGCAAGCAAACCGCCTAGCACTTTACTATTTATTTAATTTAAAACAATATGTTGTATTGCTTTACATCATCAAGCAGGGGAAACCAGTAGGTAACTACACGATTACTCGTGACATATTGAGTGCTAGCGCTTAGTTAGAGAAAAACATAACACATTAGAAAACCCAATAATCTTTAAGGCGGTAAAAGTTGTTTGCCGTTGAACGTAAACCTAAACCGGCTTTGGGAGGATGATAAAAAGCGGTCGTTACTTACCTCTGGTGTGTCTTAGTAAATTATGCCATGTCATATTACGGTGCAATTTAGTTAAAGGTAAAGATCCCAGTTTTCCGCGGCGGTGAAACATTTTTCGCGGTCAAAATCACATCGTGGGTTTATGTTTGTGACACAAACAGGAAATTCTGCGATTTTACCAATAAAAAGATAGTAAACAGAAACCCAGGCACTTACATCTCTTATACACCTGTCAGTCAGAAACAGAAACCTATGACGTGCAATGAAGCCCGACAAACAGCTTCGTGCTACGGTCCCGAAGGTTTCGGCGTTTGGCATACTCAACGTTTTGCAAACACTGTAGCTCCCTGCAGCAGCGTCTACCAAATTCCCAGGCTGGCTAGCCGAACAACCTCCTCGTGGTGCCAGCTGGGTGGTTCGGGTTTGACCCGTTCCAGCAAATAGTTCGGCGGCAGTGTTCCAGGACGTGGTGGGTTTTCGCCTGGCAAGCGTTCTCCCTATAAAAAGCCACAAATGTCTGCTCAACAACACTGTGACGTGGCGGTCGTGACTCGCCACAAAATAAAGTCACTGCCCCGTGGGTATCCGAATAATCCTTTCCAACGCACGGACATCCATCTTCTACTCGAGAATTTCCGACGATATGAGAGTGAAAATTAGAGCAGCACAGTTACAAACAGGAACCTCATAGTTACACACACACACAGCTACATAATTACATACCCCCTACATAAACATACACTGGTACGGCAAACATAACGTATTCTTGCACATTCTTGACCGCGCATTGTTGTCATAATGATCATGCCTGTAAAGGCGTGCCTCGCCTTGTCGAGAATAAAAACTTTATTTATTTATTTATTTATTTATTTATAGATAAGGGATGCAATGTATTTCTATTTGGGGTTCTTGCATTCACGCCGTCTCAGAAGTCCAGGGTCTTCACCTGTACTTCATGAGGTTTCTCTGCCTCTTGCGATAGATTAGTCGTTGGGCTGTTAGGCTGAAGAGATAACCAAACCTGGAAAGTCAACATAGCTGCATGGGTCAGGGAACGAAGTGCTGATTTATTGGAAGTCGAGCACGCTACTGTGCTGCAAGAACGTCAAGCTAGCCTGCGATGCTTCAGTACCTAGGCTTTTGGCAGCGTGGGAAACTATAGTTGCTTGTCAGTTTGGACTTTACTGGACGCGTCAATCGCAATGCGGTCTACCTGCAAAGGTTGCCACCAGTTTTCCTCAGCAGCTTGGAGAGGTCGTTGTAAATCTTAGGGCAACCGGAGACTGATTGAGCAGTTTTAAGAGGACGAAGAAGTTTTGCAAACGGTCCATTGAAACGTAGGTTTCATCTCAAAGCTTGCTATGTCGTTTCGTTGGCTGGAATAGCCTCTTGCACACGAAAACTCGCTGTCCACAAACTCATGCTGTATATCTTTCAACGTAACTGATTGGTGATGGAAATATAGTCACTAGACAAAAGTTCCGGAAGGTGAGGAGCTGAGTTAGATACTTCATGTCGATATGCCTCTTTTTTCCCGAAAGAGGCAAGGAACTGTGTCCTTTTGCAATGCTTTTGTGGACTTTTGGAGAAAATTCATGAATGGTCTCTCTAATCAACTTGATGCAATGGGTAACACATGTACTGTAAACGGAATGTGCACAAAGAGCTTAGTAACTTTCGGTAGCATGCTCTCCTATATCTAGCAACAACTGACACGAAGGCCGTCAAACAACTTATTTTTGTACACCATTTTGAGCTACACAAAATGTATTCTCCGAATGTGACCACTGACTCCCTACATTGACCGTGTTGATGTGGTATGCCGTGGGCTGTCCTCGCTGTGTTTTATTGCTGCGCATAATAGGATTTTAGTTCTAAGTTCCTGTCATCAGCAGTTGGTTCATCGGCACCAAAGCTATAATTGTATTATGGATAATCTGTTTTTATAGTTTGTTTGTTGCCCGTTGCGCTGGGGACTTTGCAGACGTAATTCTCTACACTCGACAATGATCCCACCATTTTTAAATGTCTATAGAAAATTATTTTAACCTGGGATTGTCGGGCTATTCTGGAAAAATATTTGTAACCACCGTAAGTAGAACTTCAGATACCTGCTGTATCTCAGGCTTCTTGGGCAGCATTCGCAACTTCGATGAAATTGAGGATGCTTATTTGTCAAGCTTTATTAACAGCCGGTTCTTACCTGACAGTAAAAGCACACTGCTTGCCCCTTCCTTTTCGCCTGGCAAGCGTTCTCCTTAGAAAAGCCATTAATCTCCGCGTAACAACACTGTGACATGGCGGATGTGCGTCGTAATAAAAATAAAGTCACTCTCCACGGCTAAACACTGGCAATGCGTTCCATAACCGAAATTTGTGAGCACAACGGCATTTCGTCTAAACTTAGTTTTCAAATATTTCATCGGGTCCCTACAGGCGAAATAACGGAGAGCAATGTTCATAAATATTCATACCCCAGACTTATTTTTCCGTACCGGAAACACAGATTTTACCGTGCTATTGCTTTACGCAACATTGCTCACCAGGGTTATTATCGTACCAGTTTCCCTTCAGTTACTACTCGGGAAACCTTAGCAAGCTGTCAAATTGCTTGCGCGGCCTTTATTAACGCTAGTAGCTTACACGAAATAATCACTTGATGTCACGCATCCACGGGTTTACGCAGTTTCACGGGCTGCTTAGTTGCTACTTACGGTATAAAATTGCTAACATCCTTTGCCGGTAAGTAGAAATCCGTGCTGGAGCGATATTATGTTTGATATTTTGCCGTCCACCGTTCGACCGCACCCATTTCAAAGTTCACGGGTTGGAAGAATCCCCGCTATCAAAGACAAGCAAATTTGGAAAGTAGATAGTGGCCAGCTGGCGTCTTTGATGCTTAAGAGCATGTTTCATTATCCAGCTGGCTGCTTTGGTAGATCTACCGAATACAAATATGTTGCTAAGAACAAAACGAATGCAAAGTCACTTCTTTTATGAATGTCTCTCTTTTCAACGTTGGATTTCTGACCTTCCGCGAAAAGCGTTTATTTTCTGCACCATCAAAATCTGCCATTTTGATATGTTTCGCGAAATTGCTTGTTTGTTGATTTACTTGACTACGTTGTCGATCCATCTCTAACCGTTCGACATAGCTGCATGCGCTATGGACGCTAAGTGTTTTACGGTCCCTAGGGGACGGTTGCGGTGGTTATGGATGCGGATTGCTGATGCAACACGTCTACGTTAGCAACATAGAGCTTGGTGTACGACGGTCAACTATTTAAACGGCTAATAAAGATGAGATGTAGAACAAATGATGAGTTCATAGAAGACTTCTTGACCTGTTAACATCAATACTGTACGTCATTTTTGGTGTAAAATTTGGAACCTGTCTGCCAAGGCCGCCGCAACCGTAGTATCGTGCTTCTAAAATGAATAGCATACATGTGTGCTAAGTAGTACGTGTTTAGATCCTCCGAAAATGCCGTGAAGGCCACCCGTAAGTGCTTTCATTTATTCTAATAAAGCTACGATTCACTTACATTTAATTCAACTGTGCCGATAGTGTAAGGTCATTTCGTCAATTTCGTGTAAGACAACGGACTATGCTGTGATCCAGCGCCATGGATTTTTTGTAGGAATACCGTGTCTTAAGGTGTGATTTTTACCCTGTTGTTTTCCATGACTGTCCATTTTGGCCTTCCCTTGGTCTGCCTTGCTGTTTCCCTTTGCTCCGATATAGTAAACGTTACAATGATCCGGAATTCGACGGTGGAGCTGTCTCTGCGTGATACAGAACTAAATAACGAAAAATGACGTACCTGAACCATGGATTTGTTTTAAAAGCAACGAACTTCACCCAACACTTCAGTGACTGATGTCCAGTGAGGAGAGCTGTACACGGATACATCACACTTTATCAGGAATACAAAAGCGTTCAAGGCAGATATCAGATACCCTAGAAATGCGGCTTACCTGCACTATGATCCATCATGCTCCACTGGCCTCAACGTCTGTGGTGGGCTCTGACTGAGCTATCTGATCAAGCAACAGTGACGTCATACAACTGCAAATAACTGAGTAAACAGATTGTTAAAAAGAAGCTTTGCCGGTTGTACCTGACCGTTAAAATCATTCCACAACAATGTTCCAGGACGTGGTGGGTTTTCGTCTGGTAGGCGTTATCCCCATATAAAACCATAAAAGTCCGTTTATCAACACCGTGACGTGGCGGATGTGGCTCGCCGCCGAATAACGTCACTGCCCACAGATACACTGTGGCAGGTTGTTTAGAGTTATTTTTCACTATTCTATTGGCAGCTACAGGAGCTACTCTCAGTCTCACATACCATCACCGCTTGACCTATTGTGCTTTTGCTGGTTACTTTACGCACAACTGAATCCAGTTTAGCTTCACCCCCTGATGACTTTGCTCCTCAGAAGTACGTTATCAGTTGCCGCAACTTTACTATTTTAGCCACGGGCAATTACGTGCATTGTATATTAGCTGTTGCGCAACCTAAGTCTTTGTAAATGTTGATAAATCCTGATTCGGTGTGTCTCGGTTAATTCAGGAATAGACTGTGTATTGATTACCGGTTAAACGTGTGTATTCGCAGGTTCATACAAGAGGATAAGGTGGTCGTAGTAAACCTGGAGTGCTTTTAGAAAACGCAAGAAGTAAGACACTTTGCGTTTGTTGAATTCCAAGTGCTACTGGAACTGCAGGCATCAGGTATATATGTAACTGGCATGCTAAAATGGAGTATAGGAGGGAAAGCTTGCGAGTAAGGGGGCTACTGCAAAGGAAAAGACGGGCGACATAGTAGATAGCAAAGGCATCCCTAAGTATGTAATCTTAATACCATGAGGCGTTATACCTTTGTGTAAGAGCTCCCCCAAAGGTATTTTGGCAGGCGCCACATATCAGCAAATCTAATGTGCTTTTGTTATATGGCACAAAGAAAGCGGCATTGTTGGCAGGCTTTTCCATGCACACATGCTAAGCGAAGGCGCGCTCAGTTACCATGACGGCGCAGCGATTGACAAAGCAGTTACCAACAACCTTTCCGTAAGAGTGTTGGTGCTAGATCGCAGATTAGCGCAAATGAACTTTTCAAATCATACTCCACTAATGCACATGTGCTGCTGTTTAGCTTCTTATACCAACCGACATGCGAGAGCGATGGGACTTTAAACAATATTGCAACGTTATTGACCGCAAAGAATCGGAGCCCCGGGGGTAATTTATTGTACGCAAAATGCTAATAGCACTTCCAATTTGCACGCTGCCATCGGTACTCAACGTACGGAGGCGTCCGGGTTGATCAATAGCATCTGGCTCCCTTACACAAAAAACTGGGCAGCAAAATCTTGAAGCGTGTAGGAACTTTAGGCAATTTCACCATGAACAACCTCGAGGTAGTGCACAGGCAGCTGAAACAGGGATTGTCCTGTAAGTTACATGTCCTGCAATCGTTTAAGTAGGTGTGACGACGAAATTATGAATTAGAGAAGGCAAGGGAAGACCGCCTAGCGAAAGCTCATATGAATGTCATCAACTCCCCCAAATGTGTGTTGGCTAACAGAGGTTTTGCGTTCCTTAGGTGTCTATTCCCGCAGTGTTGCTAAAGCATCTACCTGTAAACAAATTGCCCATCATGCGGTAAAACCAGAGGTCCTGGAAGGTGCACACATCCCGTGGGCGTATCTTCCAGGTAAAATACGCAGGTGCCCAGGTTTGCAAATGCGCATCTGATAGCATTGGAACCCTAGGTGTGCTCATGCCCTATGGGTATGCCGCTAAACTGGCTATCCTCAAGGAGTCCCATTCAAAGAAAGCCAGTGGATTTCTCCGGCGCAAACGCCAGGGGAATCTTCCCCGTCTGGGACATAAAAGTCCGACGCGGTGCAGTGGGTTCTACAGTGCCGGCTGCGGAGAAGTTGGCCATTAGTGAAAGTGTTGGAAAGGGAATATCGGTCGCTTTAAACGCAATGAGCGTTTCCAATTTCAGTTAATAGTTGCGCGCACTAAAGAACCTTGAAGCACCTGGTTTGGTGCCACTCTCTAATGAGCCTACTACTTGACAGCTCATGACCATTAGGGATCAAAAACATCGTTTCCCGTTGTGGAAAAGTAGACGAGTGTAGAGGCCTTCCTTTATAATCAGACAGCGTATAGGGGCAAAACAACGCGTTATGAGCTGTCCACACATAATACTCTACCAGAAATGCCGTCCAAACTAAAGCATTGCCTCACCTGTGGTGATGTAGCTGTTGAAAACATAGTAATTGTAGGAGATCCGTTACAGAATGCGAATTTCCGACAAATGCGAACTACGACTGCAGTCGCATATGGATTTTAGTAAAAGTGGCGCGCTTTTGCAGGTATAACCTGAAAGGATGGCTTATCGCATTTACGGTACAGAGCTACAAGCATCCGTGGACCTGGACAGGACGTGAAGTGCATTTAATGCGGCGGCTACAAGCATCGGTGGCCGGAAAGATGCACGGACTTCCAAGACCCAAATGGGTCGTACCAGAGTGTAGACTATCAACGATTCATAAGGGCGGCTGAGTAGGCTATCATTGCTTCCGTAAGCAACTGTTAAGAAAGAGTGACGCGATCCAAAGGTTTTTAAACCGAGAAACAGCAAATAGTTTTAACTACCAAAAGAAGGAAAAGGATTTGTGAAACCTAATTGGTTCCGAAGGTATGGAAACTAAAATATATTTATTACTCCACGTGTCTTTTGCATACGGGTGCTCCTGTACGGGATAGATTTACGTGTCGTTATCCACTGCATTCCATACATGCCAATAACGAACACCGCTTACGTTTTCTTTATAGCTGGAAACCGGAGAGTGCGCATTCTTGTTTGGACTAAGATGTCGATGAATGGAAGCAGGGTGCAATAACGTTTCTGGCAGCGCAAGGGAGGATACTGTTGTGAGCCTGCTAGGGTTCGTTTGACTGACTCTCCCCCAACAGCTGCATCAGTTTTCACCAACTGGTCTCCCAGAACTCTGGACCGCGACGGATGCTCCTCAGTTACATCGAAGCGTCAGTGTTCACTCCGCAAAGGCGACCGCTCAATTGCCCGAAGATCCTCCCTTTTCTACCGCGTGTTCCGCAAACTATTATCTAAATTTATCATACGCTGTACTTTAGGATGTTGTGAATAAATAAATAAATATTTTGTTTTCGACTAGGCAAGGCACGCCTATGGAGGCCTGATCAGGTAGATGCAAGTATCCAGACATTTTGTGGCATTTGTAACAGCGACAGTAGAAAATTGTTCATACGTTCATGATTGGAACTTTACAGTGGTAAAAATGTGAGACACTAAGTAGCCTGTCGTGAGATCAAGACAAGTTGGTTAGGGCGTAAACGGGTTGCCATCTATCGCGGTCATACCTGAGCTAATAATAGATTAAAATTCCTGAGTGATCCATTAGAAGATAATTGTAGGGCACGATCGGGAGAGTGATGACAATATACTGAGTTCTTACGTACGTATCGCAACGATTAACCGTAATATCGTAGAAAAAATCGACGACAGCATATGCGTAAAATCGTAGAAAGAAGAGATAACAGTAGTGTAACCAACGTTTTAAAAATAGTGACGCTAGTTGACCTGCCAGTGTAAAGTTGTGGGCTGGGAATTTAATCCGTGGCTTGGCACATCCGCCATGCCAACAACGCTATTTTACTCAATGTACAAGACAAATGGTCTCTCAAGCAAGTGCTGCATACACTTTTAGATGTCCGCTAAGTGCCGTCTGGTTGCTGCACGGTCGCTGGTTTGCGTAAGATCCCCGGCCAATTTTGCCCAATCGTGATAAGGTTTTGCAATCAAGATTTTGCTACATGGTTTACTGACGCGCGATTTCTCCTAAAACCTATGCCTAATCTGGTTCCAAGCTTGATAAAACCGGACGGAACACCGCTGCAGAGGTCTATGCTATATAATCCAGAGGTAACCAAAAGAACGACGCAAACAACACCCCGTTCGGGAGAGAAACTGCGTAATACTCATCTAACTGCAACTACTACCGCTTGCTCTTTGATGGTATATAACGTAGATATGGATAGAACACAAGGGTGACAAGTAGACCTCGCCGTACTAGAGCCGGATGGGAACAAGGGACGCGTTAATAGCATCGAAACCGGGACTGTTTCAACGACAGTAACAACCAGCACAGCCGTGGACACAACACACCATCAGTGTTCATTTACCCTGTCAAACATGTGTGCCACGGAATCAAAAATTGAGAGCATTGACTTCTTGTCCTCTTACACGCCCCCTACTGGTGTCATAAAAGCCTATGCGCAATCTCCCACTGTTCCGACTCCAACATCTAGCAACCCTCACCGACGATGTTTGCTTGCTAAGACTCCTGCGTTACCAACAAAGCCACAACCATACAGCAAAGGTACAACGCGCGAAGGTTTCAACATGGCCAAGACAAACCCCCTAAGGTTACCAATAAAGCAAAACGCCTAGTCGGTTCGCACAGACATATCGAAAATCCTCCCTCTATTCTGGGCCTAAACCTGCTTATGCGACCAACAAACTGGAACAGCTCAATCGCCAGAAGGACCTACTTAACACCCCAAGCCCTTTACTTCATAGGTCAATTCCGAGCAAGTCGGGTCCTGCTGCTGGTCGAGCCACGATGCCACACAGACAACAACCACATGGATACTTTGACACTATTAGGGTCAAAAACACCGCGCCTCCTTGGCCTTCTGAACCCAGCAAATCTGTAACTGGATCACCACATGCGAACATTGCGCGAATCGCCCAAACATCTTTCGGATCCCATCTTTTATGGAACGCAGCAAGTTGCGGACCCCCAATCCAAGCGTGCCTAGATCATGGTGGGCGCTGTATCACCTAACCCGACTACTGGACATGATGCAACCGACGCCGTCCAGTCTGCTTCGGACAATTTGACGACGTCTTTGACCCACTGCACTAAACGAGCCCACGTGCCTGGTCTCACAACTCAAACGCATACACAACCGAATTTATCTAACCCTCCTCTTCAACATATTGTCCCTGACCACCGCCAACCTATTACCTTATCTTCCACAGGTTCATCGTTCATGCATCGCAACACATGCTAACAAACAAGCCTCTCACCACAACGAGGTTTGCCAGGTGGGGCGTCGGCCGAATCCTACATCCAGACCAATCCGACTGACTCGTAAACAGTCCTACTTTTCAGAGCTCGATCTACCAAAAATAACATGCACCTTCATGCCCATCTCATGAATCCGTCCAGTCCGCATGTGGTGCTGATAACTGAAACGTGACACGCAACTGATATGCCTGATGTTCCGTTGCACATTCCTGGGTATAGGACTTTATGCAGCGAACGCAGCAGTCAAGGTGGCGGCGGTTGTCTTATATACGTTAGCAATAACTTCCACGCGTCTTCTTTCCAAACCATGCCACTTGGAAATCCAGAATGTTCTCTCTGGATTAAGGCCATAGGAGGCCAAGTTGACATACTGATAGGCTGCATCTACAACCCACCGCATGCGACTAGTACTGGAGCTGACGAATTTCCTAAGCTCTTGCAAGAAGTCTCATACCTTCTCACCCGTTATAAAATAATCGGCGGAGGCTTCAATATGCCTCACATCTCGTGGCTTACTTAATCAGCACCATCCAGGTATAGGGCAATCGTGGACACTGTCTTCACACATGACAAGACTCAGCATGTGCGCGTACCCACAAGGCCGTCCAACACCCTGGACCTAATATTCACCAACGGTATCCCGCATGCAACGACCAGCTTGTTAGATAACATTCCGGGCAGCGACCACAAGGATGTGAGGTTATCATTCAAGCTATCCAAATTCAGTCATCATGTCAGCCCCTCTACGCTGCTTTTAGTCCTCTCTAGCATATGAATTGAGTGGCCTTCTCCTCACTTCTCCTTGTCGCTCCTTGGGACACCATCTTCCTGTCAACTAGTACAGACACTGCGACCTGTGAACTTTACAATAACCTCACGAATTGTCGCGATCTCCTAGCGCCACTGGAGCGCTCGAAAGGGCATCTCAAAATCCCGATGACGCCCATACGGGTAAAATTGCCACTAAGCTTAAGCAAATGCGCACTCGCTACAAGAACACTAAGAAGTTTCACCTCATAATTGGTGTAACTGAAACACTAATGGAACGGAGAAACTTGCAAAATCTTTTACATAGTTTAGCTGAGCGCACTGCGCAGTGCAAACAAGGCTAAGTCACTTGCACGACTTATGAAGCACCGCAGTGGCCTCGTCGACTTGGGGATTAACTCACTCGTGCTTCTTGACAATAGGGTTATTACTGACGCAGCAGAGTTGTGCAAGTTTATTTACACACACTTCTGTGATTCCTTCATCAACACTAATATGTTACTACCAAATACGATTTCAAAGTTTACAGGTGATCACATCCACGCCATTGATTTTAACCTGAACAATATCAGTCGAGCCCTACGCTCACTGAAGCTGACAAACAACCCCGGCCCTGACGGAGTCCTATCACCCCTACTATTAATTGGAGACCCGAAGCATCCAATCTTTCTTCCCAACGTTTTCCCATTCTCCAAGACTAGCGGAAGCTACCCAACAGTATGGAAGCACTCCACAGTCGTTCCACGTCACAAACGAGGTTTTGCCAAAACGTTGACAACTATCGACCTATAAGCCACACACCCCTCGTGTCCAGAGTTATGCAAAGGATGGCCAAGGAGGGAATGCTTCGTTTCCTATTCGGCACGATCTCATAAATAGGTTCCAACACGTGTTTTCACCGGCTAATTCTTGCTAAACATGCCCGGTTAAATTCTTAAACTACGTGACACACGCCATTGACCCCGGGCATGCCCTAGTCATTACCTTCTTGGACATAAAAAAAGCGTTTGACCGGGTTCCACACAATGGACTGCTGACAAAACTAGCTGCACTCAGGGCTTCTAGTCCACTGTTACGGTTTTCTTCTGAACTCTCTAGCCGAAAGCAGTCGGTAAAACTAAGTGCTACATCTTCCAAAACAGCACCCGTTACTGGTGGAAGATTTATAGGTAGTTTACTTGGCCCGTTACTGTTTCGGTTATTCATTAATGACGTCTTCCGCGTCTTTTGGTACGGCACGCTATACGCTTTTGCCGATGATAGCAAAGTAGTATTTGCTTTCTAGCAAAGCTGCATACAAAATGGCCTCTCAAACATTCAGAACGACCTACACGCTCTCGAAAAGTGGTGTGATATTTGGAGACTGGGGCTCTCACCAAGGAAATACAATGTCCTCTCCTCCCGTTGCGCTATACCACACGACACCCTAACTCGTAATGGCACATCTTTGGGTTACAGCTCCGCCGTGCGCGACCTCTGTGTGCATTACTCTAGCTTGCTAACATTTTCCGAACAAGCAAGCTATAGCTCTGCCAAAGCCAGAGCTTTTATTGGGTATATACTGAAGTCAGTAAGCCTGGCTGAGTCTCGGCGCACGCTCTACAAAGCATGTGTACGACCGATTTTGGAATATTGCTCGATATTTATCTCCAATTCACGGCGGCGTGATAGATTGAAGATCCAGAAAGTCCAGCGGCCTTTCACAAAGCGCCACCTTGGCCCATCAACGCTCAAATATTAAGTACCCCGCAACTTGATTGGCCTGGAGCCGCTCTGGCTGTGCAAGCTTAAAGCCAACCTCGTATTCCTTTACCAACTTCTCAAAACCTCTGACTCATGCATAGGCGTATATTTTTAAACGATGGGTGATACAAGGTACGCATACGCAAAAGCATCCTTCATTATCCCTTCCTAAGACTAGTCACAACATCCCTTCAAACTTCTTCCACTATGCATATGCGCACGTATGGAATAAGCAACCTGAAGCCGTCAGAGCGTCAGAAAAGGCAGCGGAATTCTCCTCGTCCCTAAGACGATTACTCAGCGTCCCACAAGTGGTAGAACTTCTGGCAGCCGCTTTGCAGAAACCCAGTACTGTCTACAAGGACCTGCTCACATATAGGAAATGTGACCACACAGTCACCGCAACTCAACTGGACGGATAACTCTCCATGCCTGGCTGTAATCTAGCCTCGGCTGACTAATCTACCGCTTTCTGCCTGTTTACAGACATCAGCAACGTTAACGATTTAGGCTTTGCGGTCCCAGCACACTTCTCCTTATTTTCAGATCTTCGCTCGGCATGCTAACTGCCTTCCCATATAGTTACTTCGGCCCAAACTACTTCTTGGCTCATGACACTCATTACTCTTATTCCCGCATTAATTTGGCGACATAGCATCATCTTGATGATCTACCCAGTTGCATCTTAACAGTCTCCTGCTTTTTGGCCTCTTACTGACTTCAGCGAGCTAAATGATCTAGGCACTAAAGACCTAATGCACTGTAACGCTTAGCTCAAGCGCATTGCTGCTCCCGATTCATAATTGTTATTATAAATCTTCCTTACTTAACATATCTATTCTGCAGACCCTCTCTGTTAGCTTTCCGGCATTAATAATACGGCTTTCTCTTTACGTGCCGGCATTCCGGTTTCGTCTAAATGGTCTCCTTCGTTCCGACTACTAAAACCTTATTCATTAATAATCGACAGATCCAGAGGACTGTTCACGAAACCTAGAGATCTTCGTAGGCTTTTCCACTCCTTCCCAGTTCTTTAAGTTTCGCGCTATCTGGTTGCATGACTTTTTCAATTAGACAGATAACTCATCGGGCCTAGCTCTAATCTAGCGTCGTCTGAGCAGTCATCTGCTTTTTGGCTACTTCCAGATATCCGAGAGGTTATTGATCTGGGTTCTGAGGTCCCAAAACTGTTCTTGTCAACCTGTGACATTTGCTCGGCCGCTAACTGCATTTTCATACGGGCACTTCCGTCCCAAGCTGCTTCTTTTCTGACGACACTCATTAATTTTATCTGCACCCTTATTTGGCGGTTTAGCTGCACCTTTCTGTCTTATCCGGTCCCTTCTGAACGATCTCCAGCTTTACGATCCTCCTCGGACTCTTGAGATCTAAATGACCTAGGCTCCGCCGAGGTAAACTCTTGTAACCCTCACCCCGAAAGCATTGTCGACCATGATTCATCCTTATTATCATATCCCTTTTCTTCCTTTACATGTCTATTCTCTGCCCATGCGCTCCTTTAGTACCTAGACCTAAATTATACGGCATTCTCTCTTTAAGCCGACATTCTACTCTCGGCTCAATGATCTTCCTTCCGACTACTGTGACCTTAATGATCAGGGTTCGGTAGACCTAACGGTCTGTTCACGTCATCACGGAAATATCGCTAAACTTTCCACCTCTCCTCATAGAGGAATTACCCTCCCGACCCCATTCTTTGCTTATCGCGCATTTGGTTTTCATTCCTTTTTTATTTGTACGGATATCGCTTCCGGCTTGGTACTAATCTAGCCTCGGCTGACCAGTCCCCTGTTTCTGACTGATCCCAGATATCCGACACGTTATCAATCTATGCGTTACATACCAAACACTCTGTTCCCCTCATCTCGTGACCTTTCCTTGGCATGCTAACTGGCTTTTCATTTAGCCGCTGTCGTCCCAATGCTTCGTTTCTTATGATACACATTACTGCTACTCACGCCTTACTTTGGCGGCCTAGATTTATCTTGCCTACTTATCCGGTCTCATCTGAACGGTCTTCTGCCTTTTGATCCACCTCGAACTTCTGAGATATACGTGATCTAAGCTCTGCCGACCTACTGCCCTGTAACCCTTACCTAAACAGCACTGTTGGTCATGATTCATCCTTATTATTATACCCCTCTTTCATCCTTAACATGTCTCTTTATGCCGACGCTCTCTGTTAGTATTCAGACTTAAATTACCCGGTTTTCTTTCTACGAGCTGACATTCTAGCCTCGTTTTAATGATCTCCTCCCTTTGGACTACGGTGATCCTAATGATAAGGGAGTAACAGACCCAACTGTCTGTGCACATCACCCAGAGGCTAACTGTCTTTTCACGCAGCCAATTTCGTCCTAAACTGCTTCTTTGCTGATGACACTCATTACCTACTTCTCGACTATATTTAGCGGCCTAGCTTCACCTTGCTGACTTTTATGGTTTTACAGAAGAGTAGTAGGAAGAGTTGAATGTTATAGGAAGAAATTCAGCACATCTAAGCTCACTCAGACAGCTGTCACACGCCCGGAAAAGCACTGTACGCGCGTTTTATCCTTTCGGGAAATGTCAGCAGTGTGCATTCCATCGGGCCCTGGTTGGGCTCGAACCCGCAACTCAACTGTTGCTAGTCCGTGGTTGCGACCACTGAGCTACGGGGGACGGCAACGACCATCGTGAACAAGTTACTAGGTGTGATATAGCGCCGCTCACTATCCACTGACTTCCACGTTACTGCCTTGCAGAGTACAGGGTTGCTCCCTCACGGTCTCTTGTTTTCTGAGCTCTCATGTACTTCTGAGATCTAACTGATCTAGTCATTGCCGACGCAACGCTCTGTTACCCCCACCGCTAGAACATGCTGGTCCTGACTCCTCCTTATTATCATGTCCACTCTCTTCCTTAGATTTGTCCCTTTCTGCCGATGCAGTTCGGCAGCATTCAGACCTATATAATACGACTTCCTCCGTATGAGCCGACATCCTAGTCTGGTCTGAAGGATCTACCTTCCGACTACTGTAACCCTAATGAGCAGTGGTCGGCAGACCCAACGGTCCTTTCACACTACCTCGGAAAGATCGTTGGATTTTCCATTCCTCATCAACAGAGCCTATCCCTTTTCTCATTCAGTTTGCATTCCTTTTTTAATTGGACAAGTAACTCTTCGAGCCTGGCACCATTCTAGAATCGTCTGACCAGTTTCCTACTTCCTGACTACTTCCAGACATTCCAAACGTTAAGCATCTAAACTTCGCAGACCCTGTATTTTTTCCCCTTTATCCTGAGACCTTTGCTTGGCATGCAACCGCCATTTCATATGGCCACTTAAGTCCCAAACTGCTGCCTTTCTGAAAACATTCATTACATTTATACCCACCTTAATTTGGCGGCCTAGCTTCATCTTGCTGACTTATCTGGTTTTGTCTGAAAGGTCTCCTGTTTTGTAACCCCACACGGACTTCTTAAATCTAAGTGATGCAGTCTCTGCAACGGCAACCCGCTGTCACCCTTGGCTCCAGAGCACTGCTCATGATTCATCATAAGTATATCCCTTTGATTAAAAGCCAACTTACACCTCGGCAAAAGATATGGGGAACCACTAACCTTGGCTGCTGACCTTCCAATTCTAGAAGTCGGTCAGTGGGGACTTATAAATGCAACCAAGGTACGCAGTCGCTGTACAGTGCTCGCTGGCGGCGATTAAGACGTTATTATGTCATAGTCATTGACGTATGGCACTCTTCCTTCGGTTGGTCTGGGAGTATTTTGGAGCAGTAAATTGTGGTTTATGGAGTTGCGAATTGTGTGAACATTATAACATAAAGTCACTAGAGAAGTGAGCAGTAAATTGGTAAGCTGGACCTACCGATTGAGCCCAGCTATTCCGTCAAGACCAGCCAGGACCCAGGAACGAAATAAATGAATAAATGAATATTTTATTCTCGACAAAGCGAGACACGCCTTTTGGGCATGATCAGCATATTGCATTATTGTACATGATAGCGGTATAAGCAGCACCAACAGTGGGAGTAGTACAGTTGGAGACAGTACTGTGTTGGGCCCATAGAGCCCAAATGTTGGATGTATTCTATATACACAGAATGCGAGAGGTAAAGATAGTAATCAGATCACTTGGTGGTATGTTGATGAGGAACTAGTCCGATGAGGTCCCGTTAGCAATGTAGGTCAGTGAGTGAAGGATGAGGAAACGGGTAAAAAATACTTAAGAATTGTGGCATGTCACTAATCAGGTATGTAGGCGAGTTCGTGCGAGAGCTGATATATGCACAGAACTTGTAAATGTGGTGTCGGTTAACTTGCCAATGCGTTAGGTGCGGAGACTTTATTGAATGGCGAGTCACATCCGCCACGTCGCAGTGTTGTTAAACAGACATTTGTGGCTTTTTGTAGGGAAAACGCTTGCCAGACGAAGTCCCACCACGTCCTGGAACACTGCCGGCTCTTGATATAACATTGTCAAGATTGTATCTGACCGATTACCCTCGCGAATACTCGCAGTCACGTAACGTCAATTTGTTTTCTATGGCTGTATAGTCGCCTTTGGAGCCCAGTACGATTAGTAGGAGCTGTTGAAGTCGGACGGCTCAGGTGAATTGTGTTGAATTGATCAGTTTCCTGGGTTCTTTAGTGTATCATGATTATGAAGTGCGGATTTTCTCTTTGTTCTTTATTGAATCCGTGCCCCTGGGAGCGTCGCAGGTACGTCTTCAGCAGTGTACGGTGTAGGTAATGTTATCCTGTAGAACAAAGGTGAGAAGAAAAACGAACCGAACAAACTGCCAACAAAATTAAACAGGACTATGTTATTGTATAAATATAAAATTTATGGTTAATTTGTGCTGGCTGAAATCAATGGAGTGACCGATGAGCTGAAGCTAGTGGTACCTATACCGCCAATGAATAGTTGCGATATAAACGAAGAGAGACGCCAAACAATAGAGGAAGACGGTAATGTGAGCTGAGATTCATGATAGTGAAACCGAGAGCCAAACTCAATCAAAGACCGGAAAGTTGGATTTCGGTAGGCGTTACCAAGCATAGGGATAATGATTCAGACAAAGAACAGTATCATAAGGTAGTAACTTATACCAATGAGAACTTGAGTCGATGGCAGCCGGTGCTCAAAATAAGAGAGGCCTTGGCTTGAGACCTATAGGCATTTGGAGCCTCAGAGGACTGACTTGGCCAAAATGTTTTGGAATGAGAGGCACAGAAGGAAAGATAATCAAATGAAAACTGGGATGTTGCGCTAACGCTAGTGATACCAATACCGCCATTGAACTCTTGCGATATAGACCAAAAGAGAGACAAAACAAGAGAGGGGGACGTAATTGTGTGCTGAGAAGCATGAGAATGGAGCCGAGAGGCAAACCTCAACCAGGGACCCGAGATTGCAATTTCCGTAGAACGACCAAGCATGCAGGTAATGTATCAAACGGAGGCGATGACACAAGGCAGTTAATTTTACCGATGAGCACGTTAATCGGTGGCAGCCGATCCTCAAAAATAAGAGAGGTCTTGGTTTGATGCCTATGGGCATTTGGGGCCTGAGGGGCTGGACTAGTCGAAAAGGTTTAAAAATGAGTACCATAGTAGCAAAGGGAATCAAAGGAGGCCTAGGATGTTGCGCTGACGCCAGTGATACCTATACCGCCATTAAACCGATGCGATATGGACCAAAAGAAAGGCCAAACAAGTGAGGGGAACGTGATTGTAAGCTGAGATTCATGATGGTGGAGCCGAGAGGCAAAAGTTAATCAGAGACCTGAGGTTGCAAGTTTGCAGGGGACCAAGCATACAGGTAATGTACCAGACAGAGGCCAGTATCATGAGGTTGTTTCTTATGCCAGTGAGAACTTTAGTCGGTGTTCAAAGGTAGAGCAGCATTTGTTTGAGACCTATGGGCATTTGGAGCCTGAGGCCGGTGTGGTCCAGGAGGTTAAAGAGAGCGAGGCGCAGTAGGAAAGCGAATCAAAGGTGGCCTGGTATGTTGTGCTGACGCTATGGGAATCTAAACCAACATTGAACCGATGCGATATGGACCAGAGAAGAGGCTAAAGAAGAGAGGGGGACGTAATTGTGAGCTGAGAAGCATGAGAGTGGAGCCGAGAGGCAAAACTCAACCACGGACCTGAAATTACAATTTCGGTAGAAGGACAAAGCAGGCAGGAAATGTACCAGGCGGAGGCGCGTACATGAGAAAGTTAATTATACAAATGAGAATATTTGCCGACGGCAGCCGACGCTCGAATGAGAGAGGCCTTGTTTTGAGACCGATGGGTAGTGGGAGCCTGAGAGGCCGGACAAGTCCAGTAGGTTTAATAATGAATGTCACAGTAGCAAAGAGAATCAAACGGGGGCAGTAAGTTGCGCTGGCGTTAAAGTTACCTATACCGTCACTGTACCGATGCGATATGGACCAAAAGAGAGGCCAAACAAGAGAGGGGGACGATACTTGTGAGCTGAGAAGAATGATAGTGGAGCCGAGAGGCAAGATTCATCTAGGACATGAGCTTCCGATTTAAGTAGGGGGACCAAGCGTACAGATAATGAATCGGACGGAGACGAGAATCATGCAGCCGTTACTTATACCATTGATTACCTTACTCGATGGCAGCTGATCCTCAGAGGAAGAGAGGCCATGGCTTGAGACTATAGGCATTTGGAGCCTGAGAGGCCGGACTAGTCGAAAAGGTTTAAGAATGAGTGCCACAGTAGGAAATATAATCAAAGGTGGCCTAAGATGTTGTGCTGACGCTATTGGTACTTACACCACATTTGAACAAATGCGATATGGATAAAAAGAGAGGCCAAACAAGAGATGGAGAGGATACTTGTGAGCTAGGAAGAGTGGTAGTGGTGCCGAGAGTCAAAATAATCAAGGACCGGAATTTTCGATTTCGGTAGGAGGACCAAGCGTACAGATAATGAAGCGGACGGAGACGAGAATCATGTGGCCGTTACTTATACCATTGGTTACCTTAATCGATGGCAGCTGATCCTCAGAGGAAGAGAGGCCATGGCTTGAGACTATAGGCATTTGGAGCCTGAGAGGCCGGAGTAGTCCAATAGGTATAACGATGAGTGCCACAGTAGCAAAGAGAATCAAACGGGGGCTAGTAAGTTTTGTTGGCGTTAGACGCACCCATACCGCCATCGAACCGATGCGATATGGACCAAAAGAGAGGCCAAACAAGAGAGGGGAACGTAATCGTGAGCGGAGATGCATGATAGTGGAGCCGAGAAGCAAAACTCAATCAGAGACACGAAACTGCAATTTTGCAGGGGTCCAGGCATATTATAATGTATCAGACGGAGGGGAGAACATGCGGCTGTTACCTGTGTCAATGGGAATTTAATCGGTGCTCGAAATAAGAGAAGCATTGGTTTGAGAATTATATGCATTTGGAGCCTAAGAGGCCGGACTAGTCCAAATGGTTTTGGAGTGAGAGCCACAGAAGCAAGAACACATAGCGACGCCTGGGATTAGGCATAAAGATAATGAATCGGACGAAGACGAGAAGCATGTGGCTAATATATATAACACGGAGAAATTTTATCCGTGGCAGCCGATCCTCAAAAGAAGAGAGGCCTTGGTATGAGACCAATAAGCATTTGGAGCCTGAGAGGCCGGAGTAGTCCAAAAGGTTAAGGAATGGGAGCCAAAGTAGCAAGAAAATATAGCGACGCCTGGGATTAGGCATACAGAAAAGGACCCACACATGTTCGTAAATCTACACTGCAAAGTGGCGGGTGTGACTCACCAGCAAACAAAGTTACAGCCCAAGACTTCACGCTAGCAGGTCAACAAGCGCCACATTTACCACGCTTGATACGCTCGTTAAACTGGTACTTACACATCTGCATATACTGTCGCCTCTTCTTTCTACGATTTCACGCATTGACTGTCGTCCGTTTTATTTCAGCGGTTTTACCGTTGAACTCAGCATATCATCACATCGCTCTCAGTCTTGCTCTTTACGTATCTAATCGTTCAGTCAGGAATCTTGATCTATTATTGTCTGATGTATGCCCGCAATAGATGGCAGACTGATTAGATTCTTACAAACAGGTCCCGATCACACAACAGCCCAATTATTATTTGACATTTGCACCATTGTACAGTTCCAAGCATGAACGTTTGCACAATGTTCTACTGTCGCTGTTACAATGTCCACAAAATTTCTTCAGTTTCACCTACCTGCTCCTGCCTCCATGCATAAAATATTTATCTATTTAATTGTATCTCTCCATTAACTTACCTTGTCAATTCATTTTGAAGTTTTCGGTTCTGAGGAAATCGGACGATACCACCGATGTTTGCACCTGCTGGTTAATAACCTTGTGGCATGTCCGCCCATTGTTTAGTTACTTGGGTTGCAAATGGGGACGGTTTCCTGCCGTCAAATGCTTCAGGCTTACTGCGCACTAAGTTCCTAACGACAGCTGTTTTTAACCATAGACTGCCGCAATGGCAATTGCTGAAACAACTTGTTTTGTCTTCCAAAGCATTCAACCGAGATATCGGTAGCGGATAACGGTTGAGCTTAGCACGGCCACCGAATAGGACAGTAGGCAGTGTGCAACGGTTAGTCATGAAGATACAGCGGCCATGTGGTTTGGACGAGTTAATGAAGTATCAGCATATACGTACGTAAAGCGGTGTGGCACTCAGAAAACGGAGTTGCACTACGATCTCAGGGTCAGTAGCCTTAAGCACCCAGCGTGACAGAAAAACATGTAAAGGAGCCGGAAGCCGGTATGTACTGAATTTACACTGCTAATGATGAGTACGCAAGATTTAGGCATCAGGATATGAGTAGCTAAAGCGCTGCGATGCGTAGAGGGCAAAAGGTTGTATCACCAACTGACATCTACCACTGGTTAAGCTCTATTTAATAAATAAATAAAATAAATAAATATTTTATCCTCTACTGCGCGTGGCACGCCCATGGAGCTAGGATCAGATAGGTACAACTGTACAGACATTTTTGGGCAACGGTAACGGTAGAAAATGTTTCATATGTCCATGATTAGAACTGTGCAATGGCGAAAATACGAAATAATAATTTGGCTGTCTTGAAACCAGGACCTCGGCTAATAATAGATTGAGTATCCTGTATGATCCGTTGGAAGCTAATTGAAGAGCACACTCAAGTGCGATTTGACAATACAGTGAGTTCGTGCACTAGTAACGCAAAGGTCAACGGTTACAGTGTATAAAGCAAAAAGACGACAGTGTATGCTGGTGTAGAGGTTCCAGTGTAACGAACCTATCTAGAATGGTGACGCTAGTTGACCTGCCAGTATGAGGTTATGGGCTGTGACTATATTCGGTGGCGAGTCACATTAGCCACGTTGCAGTGTTATTAAGCGGACATTTGTGGCTTTTTATGGGCAGAATGCTTGCCAGGCGAAAACCCACCACTTCCTGAAACACTGCCGTCAATCCATTGAATGGCAAGTTGTAACTGACTGTTTCTTTTTGCTCGTTTGATTGCTCGCTTATTCGCAGTCAGGTTGCGTCCCATTTTTCTGCCGGCTGATGTTTTAGCCGGATGCATACTGCTTTCCTGCGTCTTGTCTTGTGCCCGAGCGGTAGGTCGGGAACTAAACATACTTTTGAATACGACGTGTTGACCCTCTGCAGAACCACGTGAAGTCTCCGAGTGATATGCATTGAAATATGTATAAGTTTTAAATAATATGGTTCCGAAGCAAGCATCGCAGAGCCCCCGGGGTATGAAGTAAAATTGATTAGAAAAATAAGAAAAATACGAAAAAATGAGCGGTCAACGCAGGTTGAAGAGCTCATAACAACCAATTGTTCCGGTTTCGTATAGCAGGAGAATGTGCATTCCAAAAAAGTAGTACCCCAGGCTAGAGTAATGTGGAAGAGATAGCGTTAGGCAAACTGAAGTCAAAGGTTCAAGACTCGGAAAAATTGTATCCTTGCATGATTAAGAAATTGCTTTTTCAGGTTAGTAAGTTGTAAAACAGTTTATAATCCTCCGCTCATGTTCAGATAAAGGAAATATGCGGCTTGTATTGTTGCCGCAAAGATGGATATTTCCTTAGGAGCGCGTTGCCATACTCTGACAAACACAAAGGCGCCAACTGTGCAGTGTGAGCACGTGACCGCTAAAAGGTCCTGGGTTAAAAACATGGAGAATACAAGGCTAACGTCGTTCCGAATACGTCCGTGTTTTACGTGTGTCATAGGAGCAAGGATAGGTTATGGCGTGTAGTTCCTTGAAAGGTTCCAGTTTGGTATCACTAGGTAAGCTGTTCCCGTATTACTTGCTAGACGCGATAGCCAGTGCACGTCCGTCCTATATACGCTGACCGTTTTCAGTGCCGGTTGGACGCAATGTTGGGGTCGGAAGTCATGCCAAACCGGGGGTGCAGAGACTAGGTGGTGGGTGCGGAGTAAATAAGCATCAGGATATGCGAAGCTAAAGCGCTTCGATGCGCAGATACGAAAGTCCTGACAGTATGTAACACCTTCAACAGACTGCGTAGTGACAGAGTCTGGGTTGCAGTAAGTATGTAGTATGTATCCAATGTTTAGGAACTACGCGGCGTGTAAAAGTTAATTAAACATCAGAAGAAAATATGTTCTCCAGAACGTTAGCGTAACTACGAAGGCGCGGCATTGCTACATGACGATGATGTGCAATGTACGTGTTGCAGACGTCCAATCCCAACCCAACTGATCGTGCATGTGTGGCACGGCCACACGACAGATTACCTTTATGAGTTATCATAATGGTGCAGCGTAAGAGCAGCTAAACGATGGGTAAACCGTTATTACTTAGCAAACTTTTAGAGCCCTAAGAACGGGATGCATAATGGGAAGTTATTATTTAACCGGAATCTCACCGTTGCTTGTGCAAGTTCAGAGAATGCGATCTGACAAAGGCATACAGCAATATAATTGACATCTCATTTGGCATGAGCACAAGCACAACATGGAGCTACTAAGCCGTGGCCTGTCCGAGATAGAGCAAGTACAAGAACTTAGAGTAGGATTCGCGACTCAAGCTACCGTCGCCTAAATACAAGAATACAGCTACCAAGCGGCGACTTGGCGGAGACAAACCAGTTAGAATACAGTTGAATAAGGCCTTGTGTATATAGCTGGCATCGTCCAACCACCAGAATAAAGCTGCCAAGCGGTGACTTGTTAGAGACAAGCCGATTATAAAACTGCTGCATCAGGCTTCGTGCTTCTAGGTAGCACGGTCCACAGACCAGAATATAGCTGCCAAGCGGCAGCTTGGTTGCGGTCGACCAATTATAAACCACTTGGACCAGGCGTCGGGAATAAAACTGGAAACGTGGCTGACCAGAATAGTGCTACTAAGCGGCAGCTTGGCGTAGATAGACAAAGTCTGACACAGTTGCTCCCAGCTTGGTGGCTCTAGTTAGCATCATTTACAGACAAGAATACGGCTACAAAGAGGTGGCTTGATAGAGATAGACCAATTATGCAACGATTTCATTAGGTTTCGCGTTTCTAGATGGCAGGGTCCATAGACAGGCCTAGTGCTACCAAGCGGCCGCTTGTTTGAGATTGACCAAATGTAAAACAATTGCATCTGCCTTGTTAAGCTACGCCTATTAGTCTATTGACCACAAGTCGTTAAATACATGGAATAACTCCGGCGCTGCGACGCACAGTTCAACTAGGTTGTCTGATCCAGCGGTGGCTACGCACAGAGTGGCTTATCATAGAATGCTCTTGGGAGCCTTTCACCCTTCCCGTACGCTCCTTCACAGGGCGTACTGGGACCATTTACATGCCGCTTAGAAGAAATATTCCGGTTACAAATCGGTTACATTAATCTTGTTCGCTTGCCCCGTTAAAACTAATAATGAAGTGCAGTCGCTGGAGTGGAACGCTTACATAGAGGTCGTAAATTGCTTCACGATTCATGGTAGCTCTAGCCCTGGTCCACCATTTGCATCGTTATTCCACTTTAAGCTTTCGACGTCTAGCAGCTTCTTTAATTCCACAATCATATGTGGGTCAACATAACGTGTTCATACAACAGGAATAATCACTTGCGTCTATTACTTTACCTTTTACCAGCAACCACATAATTTACACGTTAAATAAACCGTATGCATCTTCCGTGGTAAGTCTTATAAAGCCAGCAGGAAATGCTCCTGGGAAGTTACATTACGCGCAGCATTCAGCGTTCGTAGCACTTTATGTTGCGTCGACAACCATCCATTTTGTGATAGCATACTCTATGTACTTTTGGTTAAAGTTGGAGGCGCATCTGCAGTATGTAATCTTTTAAGTGGCCAGTAATATCAAACGTCTTCAGGTTCTAATAGTTGACACTTGCAGCATCACTTTGCCCATAGATATCTTCATTAAATTAAAATCTATGGTAGACTAAGTTGATATTTTTTAATGCCTGCCATCGGCAAGCCTATCGCGTACAAAACAAATACGCGCGATATAGGATTTCCGTTATACATGTATATATAATGTAGCACTGCGTCTTTCGCACGCTTTTAACCTTCAACATAAAACTCTGCTTATCAAGTGGAGTTGTTAGGGAACTATCCGAGAACTTGTTACAACCAAGTTGTTTATGTATCCCTTAACTAATTAGCATTAAATATAATTAGAGGAATATGCACGCCTCTTAAACTAGTAGTCCACTAACATTAACAAGTCAACAAATGTTATTGATGCCATTAATATCTGTTTCTAGTCAGTAGCACATCGATATTTAAATTTAATTTGTAGGGCTTACTACGGAAACCTGCAACTTATTAAGCTAAAGTACAAATATGATCCATATTTACGCGGAAAAATAACGTTCTGATAACCTAGAAATTCCTAGCCTTTAATGTTTCCGCGCTTTATTTGCGTATTCTTGCCTTTTTACATTGTTCCTTGCTATTTTGATAGCACTTCCCATTTTAATACATGAAACCTTGTGTAAATATTGCCACAATCCGGTGTTGGGTTTTCCATGCTAACCTTCTGAAGATTTCAGTGGCAGCAGGGAACTCCTCTTTCGCGTATTCGTTTAGTACGCGATAGGCTTGCCGATGGCAGGCATTAAAAAATATCAACTTAGTCTACCATAGATTTTAATTTAATGAAGATATCTATGGGCAAAGTGATGCTGCAAGTGTCAACTATTAGAACCTGAAGACGTTTGATATTACTGGCCACTTAAAAGATTACATACTGCAGATGCGCCTCCAACTTTAACCAAAAGTACATAGAGTATGCTATCACAAAATGGATGGTTGTCGACGCAACATAAAGTGATACGAACTCTGAATGCTGCGCGTAATGTAACTTCCCAGGAGCATTTCCTGCTGGCTTTATAAGACTTACCACGGAAGATGCATACGGTTTATTTAACGTGTAAATGATGTGGTTGCTGGTAAAAGGTAAAGTAATAGACGCAAGTGATTATTCCTGTTGTATGAACACGTTATGTTGACCCACATATGATTGTGGAATTAAAGAAGCTGCTAGACGTCGAAAGCTTAAAGTGGAATAACGATGCAAATGGTGGACCAGGGCTAGAGCTACCATGAATCGTGAAGCAATTTACGACCTCTATGTAAGAGTTCCACTCCAGCGACTGCACTTCATTATTAGTTTTAACGGGGCAAGCGAACAAGATTAATGTAACCGATTTGTAACCGGAATATTTCTTCTAAGCGGCATGTAAATGGTCCCAGTACGCCCTGTGAAGGGGCGTACGGGAAGGGTGAAAGGCTCCCAAGAGTATTCTATGATAAGCCACTCTGTGCGTAGCCACCGCTGGATCAGACAACCTAGTTGAACTGCGCGTCGCAGCGCCGGAGTTATTCCATGTATTTAACGACTTGTGGTCAATAGACTAATAGGCGTAGCTTAACAAGGCAGATGCAATTGTTTTACATTTGGTCAATCTCAAACAAGCGGCCGCTTGGTAGCACTAGGCCTGTCTATGGACCCTGCCATCTAGAAACGCGAAACCTAATGAAATCGTTGCATAATTGGTCTATCTCTATCAAGCCACCTCTTTGTAGCCGTATTCTTGTCTGTAAATGATGCTAACTAGAGCCACCAAGCTGGGAGCAACTGTGTCAGACTTTGTCTATCTACGCCAAGCTGCCGCTTAGTAGCACTATTCTGGTCAGCCACGTTTCCAGTTTTATTCCCGACGCCTGGTCCAAGTGGTTTATAATTGGTCGACCGCAACCAAGCTGCCGCTTGGCAGCTATATTCTGGTCTGTGGACCGTGCTACCTAGAAGCACGAAGCCTGATGCAGCAGTTTTATAATCGGCTTGTCTCTAACAAGTCACCGCTTGGCAGCTTTATTCTGGTGGTTGGACGATGCCAGCTATATACACAAGGCCTTATTCAACTGTATTCTAACTGGTCTGTCTCCGCCAAGTCGCCGCTTGGTAGCTGTATTCTTGTATTTAGGCGACGGTAGCTTGAGTCGCGAATCCTACTCTAAGTTATTGTACTTGCTCTATCTCGGACAGGCCACGGCTTAGTAGCTCCATGTTGTGCTTGTGCTCATGCCAAATGAGATGTCAATTATATTGCTGTATGCCTTTGTCAGATCGCATTCTCTGAACTTGCACAAGCAACGGTGAGATTCCGGTTCAATAATAACTTCCCATTATGCATCCCGTTCTTAGGGCTCTAAAAGTTTGCTAAGTAATAACGGTTTACCCATCGTTTAGCTGCTCTTACGCTGCACCATTATGATAACTCATAAAGGTAATCTGTCGTGTGGCCGTGCCACACATGCACGATCAGTTGGGTTGGGATTGGACGTCTGCAACACGTACATTGCACATCATCGTCATGTAGCAATGCCGCGCCTTCGTAGTTACGCTAACGTTCTGGAGAACATATTTTCTTCTGATGTTTAATTAACTTTTACACGCCGCGTAGTTCCTAAACATTGGATACATACTACATACTTACTGCAACCCAGACTCTGTCACTACGCAGTCTGTTGAAGGTGTTACATACTGTCAGGACTTTCGTATCTGCGCATCGAAGCGCTTTAGCTTCGCATATCCTGATGCTTATTTACTCCGCACCCACCACCTAGTCTCTGCACCCCCGGTTTGGCATGACTTCCGACCCCAACATTGCGTCCAACCGGCACTGAAAACGGTCAGCGTATATAGGACGGACGTGCACTGGCTAGCGCGTCTAGCAAGTAATACGGGAACAGCTTACCTAGTGATACCAAACTGGAACCTTTCAAGGAACTACACGCCATAACCTATCCTTGCTCCTATGACACACGTAAAACACGGACGTATTCGGAACGACTTAGCCTTGTATTCTCCATGTTTTTAACCCAGGACCTTTTAGCGGTCACGTGCTCACACTGCACAGTTGGCGCCTTTGTGTTGTCAGAGTACGGCAACGCGCTCCTAAGGAAATATCCATCTTTGCGGCAACAATACAAGCCGCATATTTCCTTTATCTGAACATGAGCGGAGGATTATAAACTGTTTTACAACTTACTAACCTGAAAAAGCAATTTCTTAATCATGCAAGGATACAATTTTTCCGAGTCTTGAACCTTTGACTTCAGTTTGCCTAACGCTATCTCTTCCACATTACTCTAGCCTGGGGTACTACTTTTTTGGAATGCACATTCTCCTGCTATACGAAACCGGAACAATTGGTTGTTATTAGCTCTTCAACCTGCGTTGGCCGCTCATTTTTTCGTATTTTTCTTATTTTTCTAATCAATTTTACTTCATACCCCGGGGGCTCTGCGATGCTTGCTTCGGAACCATATTATTTAAAACTTATACATATTTCAATGCATATCACTCGGAGACTTCACGTGGTTCTGCAGAGGGTCAACACGTCGTATTCAAAAGTATGTTTAGTTCCCGACCTACCGCTCGGGCACAAGACAAGACGCAGGAAAGCAGTATGCATCCGGCTAAAACATCAGCCGGCAGAAAAATGGGACGCAACCTGACTGCGAATAAGCGAGCAATCAAACGATCAAAAAGAAACAGTCAGTTACAACTTGCCATTCAATGGATTGACGGCAGTGTTTCAGGAAGTGGTGGGTTTTCGCCTGGCAAGCATTCTGCCCATAAAAAGCCACAAATGTCCGCTTAATAACACTGCAACGTGGCTAATGTGACTCGCCACCGAATATAGTCACAGCCCATAACCTCACACTGGCAGGTCAACTAGCGTCACCATTCTAGATAGGTTCGTTACACTGGAACCTCTACACCAGCATACACTGTCGTCTTTTTGCTGTATACACTGTAACCGTTGACCTTTGCGTTACTAGTGCACGAACTCACTGTATTGTCAAATCGCACTTGAGTGTGCTCTTCAATTATCTTCCAACGGATCATACAGGATACTCAATCTATTATTAGCCGAGGTCCTGGTTTCACGACAGCCAAATTATTATTTCGTATTTTCGCCATTGCACAGTTCTAATCATGGACATATGAAACATTTTCTACCGTTACCGTTGCCCAAAAATGTCTGTACAGTTGTACCTATCTGATCCTAGCTCCATGGGCGTGCCACGCGCAGTAGAGGATAAAATATTTATTTATTTTATTTATTTATTAAATAGAGCTTAACCAGTTGTAGATGTCAGTTGGTGATACAACCTTTTGCCCTCTACGCATCGCAGCGCTTTAGCTACTCATATCCTGATGCCTAAATCTTGCGTACTCATCATTAGCAGTGTAAATTCAGTACATACCGGCTTCCGGCTCCTTTACATGTTTTTCTGTCACGCTGGGTGCTTAAGGCTACTGACCCTGAGATCGTAGTGCAACTCCGTTTTCTGAGTGCCACACCGCTTTACGTACGTATATGCTGATACTTCATTAACTCGTCCAAACCACATGGCCGCTGTATCTTCATGACTAACCGTTGCACACTGCCTACTGTCCTATTCGGTGGCCGTGCTAAGCTCAACCGTTATCCGCGACCGATATCTCGGTTGAATGCTTTGGAAGACAAAACAAGTTGTTTCAGCAATTGCCATTGCGGCAGTCTATGGTTAAAAACAGCTGTCGTTAGGAACTTAGTGCGCAGTAAGCCTGAAGCATTTGACGGCAGGAAACCGTCCCCATTTGCAACCCAAGTAACTAAACAATGGGCGGACATGCCACAAGGTTATTAACCAGCAGGTGCAAACATCGGTGGTATCGTCCGATTTCCTCAGAACCGAAAACTTCAAAATGAATTGACAAGGTAAGTTAATGGAGAGATACAATTAAATAGATAAATATTTTATGCATGGAGGCAGGAGCAGGTAGGTGAAACTGAAGAAATTTTGTGGAAATTGTAACAGCGACAGTAGAACATTGTGCAAACGTTCATGCTTGGAACTGTACAATGGTGCAAATGTCAAATAATAATTGGGCTGTTGTGTGATCGGGACCTGTTTGTAAGAATCTAATCAGTCTGCCATCTATTGCGGGCATACATCAGACAATAATAGATCAAGATTCCTGACTGAACGATTAGATACTTAAAGAGCAAGACTGAGAGCGATGTGATGATATGCTGAGTTCAACGGTAAAACCGCTGAAATAAAACGGACGACAGTCAATGCGTGAAATCGTAGAAAGAAGAGGCGACAGTATATGCAGATGTGTAAGTACCAGTTTAACGAGCGTATCAAGCGTGGTAAATGTGGCGCTTGTTGACCTGCTAGAGTGAAGTCATGGGTTGTAACTTTGTTTGCTGGTGAGTCACACCCGCCACGTCGCATTGTAGTTTTACTAGCGTTTGTGGCTCTTCTATGGAGAACGCTTACCAGGCGAGAACCCGCTACGTCCTGGAACAGTGCTATCGCTCCATTGAATGGTAAGTTGTAGCTGGCTCTTTTTGGTATAGCCTTTAATTGCTCGGATATCCGCAGTCAAGTTACGTCCCATTTTTCCTTTGACTTATGCGTTAGGCGAATGCCTATCTCGTTCCTGGATCCTGTCCAGTCATGCCCGAATGGCTGGGCTCGATGGGTAGGTCCAGCTTACCAATTGCTCGCTCCCTTCTCAAGTGACGTTGTCCCTTATTTCTATTCAACAGGATGACTAACCTACAACGCGGGACACAACGCACTGGCCGTTCAACCTCTAACGTGCACTTTCTTATACTAGATTCACAAGCTTTGGATCCTAAGCTGGGATGGGCCGCTCAGCGTGCTACGGTCGTTTTCTAGCTGCTCTTCTTCTACCCGTCTCTACCGCCTTTGGTCTTTGCCTTATATTTACGCTCTACTTGCTGCTGACTTCCCATCACTACCCCGCAAGGCACTAGCCGAATGGCTACAGACGTTCTTGCTCCATGCATCCTTATTCACGGTCCAGCTTGCTACTGGCCTTTCTTCACTAAACTCCTCTGTGTTACCTTGTACTCGCTATGCTGCTCGAATTATTAACCTTGCACGACGCAGTGCGGTAGCCGTAAAACGCTGTTAACGGGCCACCAACCCCACCTCGAATTCTTGTTTTCCGTCCTACATTCACACGAAGAACACACCTATGTTACACATGATGTTATGATAAAACTTTATTCCCGACAAGACGAGGCATGCCTTTACAAGCATGCTCATTTTGACGCAATAATGCGTGATCAGGGATATTTACCATAAAAGTTTAGCTTAGTTTAGGGGTATGTATGTAAATGTGTTTATGTTTAGCCTCTGCATAGTGCGTTGTACTCAACTCCGGCTGGAATTTTTCGACGCCTTTCCACTAATTGCAGCGACTGTGCGGAGATCCAATGACTAACTACTCGTCTCGTGGAGTCACAGGCCAGGATAGTGGACTTTCCTAAGGTGCTCTGGATCTGTACCCAATGTGTCTTAACGTTGGAGGGTAGAGAACATAGATTGGAGGCATATGTGTTTTGAAATGCGCCGAGAACATTTTAATCGGCGAGCTTGTCTGTGTCAGATCGTTTCCGGCAACGCTGTTGGGTGCCTGCAGAACGCAGGCCGAACTTAGCACACACAAGCGCATGGTCCCAAGTCAGGTAAGTGTCCTATATTGATTTGCAATCCGTTATGCAGCCACGCCAACAGTAACTAACAGCGATGTGGTCAATTTGCGTCCATGATTGACCAGGCGCCGTAGGTCGCCAGGAAAGTCGAAAATTAAGGCCAGAGAGGAATAAGCCGTGGTCGTCACACAGTTTTAGGAGTCGGTCGCCGTTACCCGGCCTGCGAGTACCGTGGCTGTGTTGACCCCCAATTTCGCGATCATGAACCTCTAGTCTATCGACCTACGCATTTAGGTCACCGGCGAGTATCACAATGTTCGTACGGCGTTTCTTGCGCAGGAGGTCGGTGAGTTGGCGTTAAAACTCGTCTTTAGCTTTGTCCGGGCTGCAGTCAGTTGGAGAGTATTCCGCCACAATGAATAAGCAGCGTCTACTGGTCCCGTGGCTGGAAACTCGCACTGAGCTTTCAAACCGGACTGCACAAGGACGACTGTTTACCGGGAATTAGTCAATGAGCGCTGCCTCAGCACGCGCACGTAACGCAACTCCTACGCCGGCGCAACCAGAGGCCGCCACTGTCGCACCTCCAGATAAGCGCAAGGTGAATGTGTTATTGGAACTTGGGGTGGGTGACGGCAATCGCAGCGTTGTGCTGGAGTCTTGTCAAACAGGGGCTCAATACTCCCAGTAATTCAGCGTCAAGCTGGATGATTAGAATGCTCCAGCGAGGTGAAGCAAGGGGCAGTGACTTTATTTAGTGGCGAGTCGCGTCCGCCACGTTGCAGTGTTGTTAAACGGACATATGTGACTTTTTATAGGGAGAACGATTGCCAGGAGAAAACCCACCACCTCCTGGAACACTGCCGCCGAAACCTTCGTTGGAACGAGATTATCCCGATCCACCCAGCTGACACCACGAGGGGGTAGTTCGGCAAGCCAGCCATGTACGGTGTTGGTGGCCCACTGGTCAAGTGGCTAAGTGACTTCCTTGTTATACGGAAATGTAGGGTGCAGGTGGATGACCATCTAACGGACTATTTTCCCTCTATCATTGGTGCACTCCAAAGCACAGTGCTTCGGTTCACCTTGTTCCCGATCCACATCCATGAAGTACCTCAGCTTCTTCGGTCATCTTGTGCTTTGTTGCGGACGATTTGAAAATTTGGATGAATTCGATATTCCTGTCTATGGTGACGTATCTCAGCATGATCCCGACCGCATGTCGATGTGGTCAGCAGATGCCGATCTGCCAGTTAGCCCAGTCAACTCGTTATTTATAAGGATGGGGAAGGGTGATGATGGGCGTGTGCACATTCTGACCAACAATCCACTGCAAACCACACCTTCCGGGAAGGACCTAGGCGTGCTCTCACGTTGCGATTTGAACACCGTAGACATCACGGACAGAAATGAACTTTGCATGCTTTGGGCGCTCAAACGCAGCTTCTGCACTTGGTCTGGAGGTTGTCACCCGCATCTTCTCTTCCATAAAAAGACCAGTGCTCAAGTGCGGCTCATCTGCCTATTGTCCGCTCACACTTGATGAGGTGCGAAAACTGAAATTTTCAGAATGTATTTACCAGGCTCGTGCGTAGACCGATGGAGACTATGGCCGTACACCGTCGTATCGTCGATTTCGAGTTGATCTCATTATGACACACTGAATATTGCATCTGGGTCTCTACCCCATATTGAGGTCACTGCTTCACGTGCACTCAGCAAGCAGCGCTCGGGGCCGCCGGTACAAACTAGTTCCGGATCTAAAACCTGTGGCTCTCCCTCTGTTCCTCTTGCGGCATTAAATAGAAATGAACCATACCTTTCGGATAATCTACAGGATCCCACTTTTTCAATCGAGTGGTTTTAGCCTCTATATGATTACAACAACCGAGGTAATCGGTATTCGCTTGGTTCACCTTCCTTATGTTCCCAAAAGAAACAATTCCAAACTCCACAGCAGTCTTGGTCAGCGAAAATGGAAGACACCTAAACCAGTTACGCTGTGGGGAAGACGAAATTCCTCTAGTCTAGTTTGCCCGTCGGTTCTCGGACCTGGTGGGCTCATGAGTTGTTTCATCTAAAAAACCGCTGCTATTTTCTTTATGTCGTTGTACAGGCCTGATGATGCATTACAGCAAACAATTTTTCACCTCTGGCCCCATGTTCTCGTTGCTATATATATATAAATATATGTATACAAGTGCATGCCTTCACTAGAGATGCAATCAGCAATGGTGCCGCAAATCAGCATTGATGACGAAGTATTGGAAACCACCTCCTGCTTTTGCGACCTTGGAAGTTTTGTTTCGACTGGCCAGCAAATACCCAAGGAGCTTCGTATCCACATCTCGAAGGCAACGGTGTGTATTCTATTGACCTCAAGCGCTTGGTGCTGTTACACATGCGGTCGCGAGTGCCTGAGTCAGGCAGGCCTAGGGAACCACTGGCGAGGCCACTCGGGACTAGCATTGAAAAGATGAGGTGTTCTGCCGAGAACGTAAGCAGAACCAGCGCAGCATTGGTAGGTACGCTGCATTCGATTTACTAACCACATGCTTGCGTGCTGTGTTTTTTGTTTCTGGTGGTCGGTTTGCTATATTGTGTTAATACTCATTTTGTTACTTCTTTTTAATGTCTGTCTGAATGATCTATTTCATCATGGTCACTCTTAGACAGTAGGCTTTTGCAAGTCTTAAAATCACCTGATCTATTTAATTACCCACGTCGTTTAAACGAAATGGGGTTAAGCTTGTTAATTTAAGCCACATTTGTGTTTTCTGTCGTCTTGAGTTTCTCGCGGATATGTTGATAACGAATTTATTTCATATGCTCATTTAGTGGAGAGTTAAGACGACATATGCGTGTGCATTATTTGATTTATTTTATTCGGTGTCCTCATCTCAAGTAATTGGCTGTTGCTTGACAGCCCTGGTGGGATTACGCTTGAGGTGCATGTTAACAAAGTGTCTACCTGTATATACCTTGTCTATACTGGCTCTAGGAGTGAGTTGGTCGTTGCTGGAGAGGACGGGATGCACGGTCCTCATGACCGCGTTAGGCTCAAATAGTGGTTCTATGCACATGGTTTGTGTGTGGAGCGGCCCTACCACTGCCTTGTGTGCGCTTGCTTCTCTAAATACACAGCGCTTGCGTTTGCGTGTAAAGGAGTGTGAGCTGGCTCCGTTGGTGAAACGTGGCACCTATCCACATGCCTCCCGGTTTTATTCCTTTGGCTTAAAAGCGGATATCGGGTGCGTGAGTAGAACTGTGGGTAAGGTAGCGCAAGCCAGTCGTTGTTCTTTTGTAGGCGCAGGTGTCCTGTGCCTGTCCTATAGAGGCCGCAGCGACAGGCAAAGCCAAAACCAAAAGCCGCGAATGATATATATGTACTTATATTTATAAACGTATATATGTCCCATGCTGAGGCTGATGTTGCATACATGATGCTTCTTCACCGCGGTTGGGCTAAACAAACTTACAGTTCGACTAGGTCAACTTATTGTGGATAAAATTCCTTACCTTTTATTTGGTTTGTTCCGCGTACTGGATAATCCTCTCCAAACTTGCACACGTCGCGCATGCAATTTGTGGTAAACTTGCGTAAGTGTATCGCGTGGTATTTATTTAAATAACGTTGTTGCCCTAATTGAAGCTTTTTCATTAAGTCTGAGCACTAGTTACTATAGTCAGCAGTTTCCAAACACTATCAGTAGGTAAGCCACAAAATAAAAAATATATCTTTCTTATTGTTGACAATGAGCGCACTTTAAAAGTTCTAGACCCAATAATCAGACATTTTGCTCTCCACTTATACTCTCTTGGCCCCATATACTTAGCTTTATCTGGTATACATGTGCCTTTCGCTATTGTCAACACTAGTAGACAGGCATAAAGAAAACCAGATCCTCTTCTTTAACTGCTTTTGCTCGTAAAACACTCGCATTTCCAGATTTCATTTCACTGGCACGAAAGCTAACCAATGACAGAGAGGCCCCTGTCACACTGGCTGGCTGGAGCACCAGAAACTTTCCATCACCACTTTTCTTATCTTGGCCGTCCGTGTGTCATTTCTCTTTTAGCTGGCTCCAAAGCCTACCATGCGCTATGCGTAATGGCGGGTGAACGGCCAGCTCCCACTGGTTTTTGTTACTATTCTACTCCTGATTTACCTTATCGCTCTTTGCTTAGGGTGCTAGAACAGCTCTTGCCAAGAAAATCACAAAAGAAATAGTCGGTGTGACATTAGAGTACCAGTTAACATTGCCAACTGGATGAACACCGCCGGCACTATCTTCGGAACTTAAAAATGGAGAGAAATAAAGCGAAATTCATCAAAGAGCTGCACAATAGTGTGCATCTACACATGAGGCACAACAATACCTCAAGTATGAGCAAGCTCAACCACCAGAAGTAGAGTTGTTAAAGCCCAACCAATGTAGACCAAAGCGGATTTCACGCCCAAATGCAATTAGCTAAATTTTACTAAAATTTCCCATGCTTATTTCTTTATTATTGGTGGCAGGCTCCTATAGCTCACTGACGTTAGAGACAGAGCCTCATGAATATAGAAAATCGGCTCTAAGGGATAAATCTTGTGATGTTTAGCTAAGTAATGTGTGTCTTTTGTAGGCCGAAATCTGTCAACGGATCTGAAAGATCCCCTGGGTTACTCAGGTAGACCTGGCTCATGCGGGCTTGTTGTAAGCTTTAGAAAAGCTTAGAGGCTTAAAAAATGCTAAACTCTATTTTACTGGTTGTTTATGTGGCTCAGTATCCACTGAAAATGGTATGCTGTGGCCCTCTAGCCGTGAGTTAATTACAAGCTCCCCTGAATTCCCATGTAGATATAATATTCCTTGCTGGATTTCTAGCGTTTTCGCGCAAGATCATCCCTTATCTGCATATATTTGTCATGTATGCCTGCAAAGTTTACTTTTCGGCCACCTGCGCAGTCCGTAGTTGTCGCAGCGTATTACGGGCTAATTAAAGCATTACTGGATAGCTATGCCTATCTAGAACATACGCCGCTTCCCTACTTTTTATATTTTCTTTTCTTTTTTCTGCTATCTGCTTGCAAAGCAGAAAGCCATTTTTAGCGAAAAATAAAAATGGCCTTATTCGTAGACCATCATTTAATTGCGAATAACTCGCAAACTACTGCACGTATTGTGTTGCTTTTACGTTCAACGTATTCAGGCGCTAAAGCTGGTCCAGACTAGTGTAATTTTGTGCCACTTTAAGCGGTATTCTAACTGTAGAAAGGCTTTTTCTTTTATCTGAGAATAACTCAGGTTGAAATTTTGCGCCGGAGAGCAATATCAGCGTATGAAAAGTAGGGCTGTATTTTTTGTTAATTGGTATTTTCCGACTGAAACACGCAGCTTTATTTTCTCTCTTAACAAATTGTTTCTATTTTTGTCCGCATTTATCGGAATTGTTTTCAACTTTTCGTATGCCTTATAATCCCTTCACTCGTTTCTTCCATGTGCGCACAATTGGGGCAACGGAGTGGCCAATTAATGTGCGATCAATTTAAAGTGCACTTCGGCGAATTGGATTCTGTTCCAAGGAGAAAAGGCACAACTACACCTCCGCGAAGTTTTCACAAAAGAACAAGGAGTTCAATATCACCCGCAGGAACCAGAAACATGTCAAGGTGGGCGCCTGCGACCCAGTAGCTGTATATCAAACAATGCCAATGCATTTGTAACTGCTGACGATGAACATATACTTATATTTTACCTACTTCCGTGCAAGAGCATCGGATTTATGTAAGCATTGATCTGAACCCTTTAGGGTACAGCCTCTAGCAGGTCTAGAAATATACCTATTTATTTATTTATTTTAACTCGGACATTTCGTACTTATCACGAATTCACTTATAACCAATTTCCTCTATATCCTATTTAGCTAGTGTGTATGTCGTCAAATGCATTTACCTTATTCGATAACGGCATTTTGAACGACTGGCTGTTATTTGACATCCCACGTGTGGCTGCGATTGATGTGCATTTTGACAAGGTGCCTACCTGTCTATTACACACTACCTCGTCCATCTGGCTCAAGGAGACAGTTGGTCGTTGCTGGAGGGGACGGGGTGCATGGTACTCGTGGTCTTTCAATGCCCGAAGAGTGATTTCGTGCACTCAGTATGGAGCGGACTACGGTCCAACCACCGCCTCGTGTGCATTTGATTCCCAACTACAGCGTGCTTGTGTTTGCCTGTGAATGAGTGTGGGCCAGCTCCGTTGATGAAACGTGGTTCCCATCCGCATGCCTCCCGGTCTTATTTATTCGGGTTTACACTTTATATGGGGTGTGTCGATGGAGCTGTGGGTGCTGCAGCGCAAGCAATCCATGCTCTCTCTGTAGGCGCAGGCGTTCTGCTGCGGGCCACAGTGACAGGCAACTCCGAAACCGGATGCCACCAACCATGTAGCCACTGGCGGGAGAGCTTATGGTGCGCTGAGACTGGTGGTGGCTAGATGCTGACAGATGGTCTACGCATTGCTGCTACTGTTGCACCATTAGCTCATGCCATAGACGCCACATCGTGGCGACCGCTGGGTGGGAGTTGGGTTACGACAATTTCACTGCTAAGATCCAGGACACCAATCCGCATGAGTCAGTGAAATGACCAATGCTGGACCCGCTGCCTTACGGGTGTTCATTTGGTTAAATGCTTTGGATGAGGACCCCAGACCTTATCCCGTCAGGTGGGGCTCACTGGCAGTATCTTAGTCCGTCCTCTTCGGAGATTAGGAAATGGTCGATGGCCCTCATCCCGTAAAACCTAGCCATGGGAGACAACAGGCCTAGAGTTATAAGCTCACAGCTGGGTTGGCGCAGAGTACCATCGCCACGCCCTGTCATTGACGTGGGGAGGACACCTGAAAGTTTCAATTTTTTCCTACTACCCACCTCAAGTCAGGCAGTCAACTGGCTAATTAGTGAAAACCCGCCAACACCCACCTGCGTCTGGTCGTAGTCGCAGGTGTATCCTACTACGGCCGGGAAACATATATGAATCGATCCAGTACCTCCAAGGCCGCATGCCACGGCCGACAAGCAGACCACAATCAGTCTTCACAGTCACATTCCCGAGCTGCATCTGCTCCCCACGGCTTTGGGTGTCAAGCTATAAGGCCAAGGGCTCTGCGCGGATTCCCTCATGGAAAAATCCAAACCACCCACTCACTTGTGGGTCAGGATATTGAGCCAAAGGATCTGGGTGGACTCCCTCAAGTAAACATCCGAAGCGCAACGACCACCTCGCGTGCGATTGCCCACCAATGCAATCGTATGCCTGCGCGGAATGCACGCAGCATCGGGGGTCAGAACGTGCGCACACTACTGGTCCGGAACTCCAGTGTGCACCCGGAGCGACACACTGCACTCGTCGCGATGGAACTTGCGCTACCACATCGACGTTGCGGCGCTCAAAGAAATCAGGCCCGCTGAGCAAGGTAAGTTGCATGAAGCAGGTACTGGGTAAACATTCCACCGTTTGGGTAACGCTGCCTCAACACAACGTGATCATGTGGTGGGATTTGCAATATCCGATTGCCCCCATGGCCAGCTGGTGGGTGAATCAACAGGCATCAGTGCGCGACTGAGGACTGTTCGCCTACGACTCGGAAGAGGTACGTTTGCCACCTGTATAAACACATACGTTCCTGCTATGGGATATCCTGATGACAAGCGGGATCAATTCTGCAATCAGCTATTCTCCGTGATACGGTCTGTGCCGAGGAGCGACCGACTATTTTTGCTGGGTGATTTCAACGTGCGCGTTGGGCGTGATGCATCAGTGTGAACAGATGTTATCGGTCCGCATGACATTGGTTCGGCGAATGAGAACGATGACAGGCTGCCCTCACTGTGTGCCACTCAGCCGGATGATCACGAACATTCGGGTTGCACAGAGTGCGAGTGCTATAACAACCTGGACGCGCCCCCTCTGTGGTCACGCACACCTGCTCGACTATGTCATCGTACGTCAGCGTGATATGCGTGAAGTGCGCATGACACGTGTACTGCGTGGAGCTGAGTGTGGCACGGATCGCAAATTAGTGCGGACAAAACTGTACTTATACTTTCGTAAACCTATGTATTGCCCTCCCGCCGTGCATCGGCGTAACCTAAACATTCTCTCCCTCGGTACTGTGACGAAACCTATTGAGCTGGAGAGGGCGATTATTGCAGGCCTATGCAACCTGGATTGCACAGCCCCAATGGGCGACCTGTGTCACTACGTTTGCTACCAGGTGGCCTCCTTTGCCGAAGAGACCATAGAGCGCAATCTGTAGGCAGCATGTTTGCTTTAATAAGAACGATTTGACGCTTGGCGCATTGGTGTCGGATAACAATGCGGCATTTGCTGCACTCGTGGAGGACGTCAGTTACTTGGGGAAGAGTAGTCAGTTTCGCAAACTATGAAGGCGACTGACCAGGAAGTTATTTTGCATTAACAATGCATGTTGGACGGAGAATGTGAAGCAGATGAAATGATCCGCCGAACGCCGCTAACACAAGAATTCTTCGCCTAACTGAAGGCGGGGTAGGGACCGAGATCGGAGCCGCTGAGGACGATGATTGATGGTAGTTCAGGCGCTACGTGTATAAGACTGCGCACATAATGCAGATCTGGCAGAAACACATCGACTGTCTCCTAAACAAACGTTCAGAGATCGACTGATCTATATTGAACCGCCTCACGCAGCACGATGTAAAGGAGAGTCTGACGGACACGCCGACACTGGATGAGACGCAGAGGACACTTGCTCAGCTGCGAAAAGGCACGTGTACAGGGGCCGACGGAATCCCGCCTGAAGTAATGAAGCACGGCGGACCCGCGTTGATGGGCGCGCTGCACTACTTGGGGCACCACGTATGGATTGTGGAGGAGGTGCCGCCTAAGCTGAAAGCTGACCTTGTGATACTACCGAACAAGAGCGAAGGGGACAAGTAAGGTTGCACGAACTATCGTGGCATAAACTTTCTGAGTTGTGTGGGCAAGGTACTTGCCCGAACCCTGCTCAACCGCCTCGTCAGTCAGGTGGTGAATCCTAACGAGGCGGAAGAGCTGTGTCGATTTCGTTCGGGTCGCAGCACTATCGATATGGTGTTTGCAGATCGTCAGTTGCATGAGAGGTTCAGTGAACGGCACCAGCCATTGTATTCGCTTTTTCTTGCTTTCACCACGGCATTTGATACGGTGAATCGTGAAGCATTGTGGCAGATGTTGGGTAAATTTGGGTGCCCGCGTAAGTTTGTAAGGTTACTGGAATATCTACACAGTGGTATGAAAGCGAGGGTGGAGCTGAGTGCAGTGACCTCGGATGACTTTGCAGTTTTCTCTGGTGTGAAGCAAGGCTGTGTCTTAACTCCTGCCCTGTGTAACGTATATCACCATGCAATGTTGTCTTGTGCAGTTGATGCCGCTTGTGCTTACGGCGTTCGTGTGGAGCACCGTGTTGATGGTGGGTTGCTGCACATCCGCCGTTTCGGTACGAGAACCCTAGTCTGATGGACAATCCATACGTTGCTGGTTGCTGACGACTGTGCATTGTTTTCACACAGAGCCGATGAGTTGTAGCACATGACTAATGCTCTGGCTTCGACAG
>OX104066.1:97182113-97265740 GCA_944474145.2 Dicrocoelium dendriticum
CGCAGCATCGGGGGTCAGAACGTGCGCACACTACTGGTCCGGAACTCCAGTGTGCACCCGGAGCGACACACTGCACTCGTCGCGATGGAACTTGCGCTACCACATCGACGTTGCGGCGCTCAAAGAAATCAGGCCCGCTGAGCAAGGTAAGTTGCATGAAGCAGGTACTGCGTAAACATTCCACCGTTTGGGTAACGCTGCCTCAACACAACGTGATCATGTGGTCGGATTTGCAATATCCGATTGCCCCCATGGCCAGCTGGTGGGTGAACCAACAGGCATCAGTGCGCGACTGAGGACTGTTCGCCTACGACTCGGAAAAGGTACGTTTGCCACCTGGATAAACACATACGTTCCTGCTATGGGATATCCTGATGACAAGCGGGATCAATTCTGCAATCAGCTATTCTCCGTGATACGGTCTGTGCCGAGGAGCGACCGACTATTTTTGCTGGGTGATTTCAACGTGCGCGTTGGGCGTGATGCATCAGTGTGAACAGATGTTATCGGTCCGCATGACATTGGTTCGGCGAATGAGAACGATGACAGGCTGCCCTCACTGTGTGCCACTCAGCCGGATGATCACGAACATTCGGGTTGCACAGAGTGCGAGTGCTATAACAACCTGGACGCGCCCCCTCTGTGGTCACGCACACCTGCTCGACTATGTCATCGTACGTCAGCGTGATATGCGTGAAGTGCGCATGACACGTGTACTGCGTGGAGCTGAGTGTGGCACGGATCGCAAATTAGTGCGGACAAAACTGTACTTATACTTTCGTAAATCTATGTATTGCACTCCCGCCGTGAATCGGCGTAACCTAAACATTCTCTCCCTCGGTACTGTGACGAAACCTATTGAGCTGGAGAGGGCGATTATTGCAGGCCTATGCAACCTGGATTGCACAGCCCCAATGGGCGACCTGTGTCACTACGTTTGCTACCAGGTGGCCTCCTTTGCCGAAGAGACCATAGAGCGCAATCTGTAGGCAGCATGTTTGCTTTAATAAGAACGATTTGACGCTTGGCGCATTGGTGTCGGATAACAATGCGGCATTTGCTGCACTTGTGGAGGACGTCAGTTACTTGGGGAAGAGTAGTCAGTTTCGCAAACTATGAAGGCGACTGACCAGGAAGTTATTTTGCATTAACAATGCATGTTGGACGGAGAATGTGAAGCAGATGAAATGATCCGCCGAACGCCGCTAACACAAGAATTCTTTGCCTAACTGAATGCGGGGTAGGGACCGAGATCGGAGCCGCTGAGGACGATGATTGATGGTAGTTCAGGCGCTACGTGTATAAGACTGCGCACATAATGCAGATCTGGCAGAAACACATCGACTGTCTCCTAAACAAACGTTCAGAGATCGACTGATCTATATTGAACCGCCTCACGCAGCACGATGTAAAGGAGAGTCTGACGGACACGCCGACACTGGATGAGACGCAGAGGACACTTGCTCAGCTGCGAAAAGGCACGTGTACAGGGGCCGACGGAATCCCGCCTGAAGTAATGAAGCACGGCGGACCCGCGTTGGTGGGCGCGCTGCACTACTTGGGGCACCACGTATGGATTGTGGAGGAGGTGCCGCCTAAGCTGAAAGATGACCTTGTGATACTACCGAACAAGAGCGAAGGGGACAAGTAAGGTTGCACGAACTATCGTGGCATAAACTTTCTGAGTTGTGTGGGCAAGGTACTTGCCCGAACCCTGCTCAACCGCCTCGTCAGTCAGGTGGTGAATCCTAACGAGGCGGAAGAGCTGTGTCGATTTCGTTCGGGTCGCAGCACTATCGATATGGTGTTTGCAGATCGTCAGTTGCATGGGAGGTTCAGTGAACGGCACCAGCCATTGTATTCGCTTTTTCTTGCTTTCACCACGGCATTTGATACGGTGAATCGTGAAGCATTGTGGCAGATGTTGGGTAAATTTGGGTGCCCGCGTAAGTTTGTAAGGTTACTGGAATATCTACACAGTGGTATGAAAGCGAGGGTGGAGCCGAGTGCAGTGACCTCGGATGACTTTGCAGTTTTCTCTGGTGTGAAGCAAGGCTGTGTCTTAACTCCTGCCCTGTGTAACGTATATCACCATGCAATGTTGTCTTGTGCAGTTGATGCCGCTTGTGCTTACGGCGTTCGTGTGGAGCACCGTGTTGATGGTGGGTTGCTGCACATCCGCCGTTTCGGTGCGAGAACCCTAGTCTGATGGACAATCCATACGTTGCTGGTTGCTGACGACTGTGCATTGTTTTCACACAGAGCCGATGAGTTGTAGCACATGACTAATGCTCTGGCTTCGACAGCGGCCAAATGCAGGCTCACCATCAATACGAGCAAAACTGTCTGCTTCTTTCAGCCTTCACCGGAGGTGCAATCTTCAAAATTGCCGCGAATCAGCATTAGCGCTGAAGTATTGGAAACCACCTCCCGCTTCTGCTACATTGGTAGTGTGATGTCGAATGATCAGCAGCTACAGGGTAAGCTGCGTATCCACGTTTCGAAGGCAGCGGCAGCATTCGAGAAGCTAGAGTACCGAGTGTGGAACAACCATCAGCTTACCGTTGGCACGAAGTTGATGGTGTGCAAAGCAATGGTACTGCCTGTTCTTCCACACGGCAGTAAACGTGGACGATGTGCCGTCGGGATGTGCGATACCTCGAGCGGTTCCATAAGCAGTGTCTGCGACGAATTGCGCGCATCACGGGATGACGGATTTGCTGACACAGAAGTGTTTTGCAAAGTGGTGTATGCACTGGACTGCATACTTTTACTGGGACGCCTGAGGCGGCTCAGTCATTTGTGGCGTGTGGATTCAACGCGGATATCGAAACAACTCTTATACGGTCAGCTGAGTATTGGGAAGCGGCATGTGGAGTAACCAAATTTGCGTTACATGGACCTGAGCAAAGTGAGGCTCTCACGTTCTAATCTTGATTGCGGGTCACGGGAATCGAAGGCAACTGACCGGCGTGCATGGCGCAATCTAATCATGAAGACAGTTGCCGAAGTGCGGATAAACAACCTCATACCTGCAGAGAAGAATCGGCAAGCACCGATGGACTGTACTCCGTGGACTTCGAGCGCATGGTGCCGTAGCGCATGCTGTCGCGAGTGCCTGAGTCAGGCAGGCCTAGTGAGCCATGAGCGAGGCCACTCGGGACGACTACCGAAGCGACGAGGGGTCCTGCAGATAACCTAGGCAGAATTGGCGCAACGGTTTTAGTTATTTTTATTCGATTTACTAGCCGAGTGCTTGCATGCTAAGCCACTTTTTCCGGTGATTAATTTACAATTTTAATGAATAAATAAATGGATATATTTTTAAACAAAATAGAGGCTGCACCCTTAAGGGTTCAGATAAATCTTTACATTAATCATATGCGTTTGCATGTATGTAGACAAAATACGGGTATATGTTCCTCGTTGGCAATTACAGATGCATTGGCATTGTTTGGTGTACTGCAGCTTGGGTCTCAGGCGCCCACCTTAAAGTGTTTCTGGTTCCTTTGGGCGATATCGAGCTCCTTGTTCTTTTGTTGTGAAAGCTGCGCAAAGGTGTGGTTGTGCCTTGTTTCTTTGGAACAGGATCCATTTAACCACCAGTTCACGTTAAATTCATTGGACTTTTGTTGGCTCGTTGAGCCGCCACAATTGTTGGTGCGAACATGGAAGAAATGAGAGTGGCAGAAGTATAGGGAACACGGAAAGTTAAAAAATAATTTCGAGTAATGCAGATGAAAATAAAATGGTTGTTAAGAGACCTACTAAGGCGGCATACTTCACTAGAAAAATACAACTTAGCAAAAGTTATAGACAAACATTTCTTGCGCTGATTTTATTTCCAGCGCAAACTTTCAACCTGAGTAAATCTCATAAAAAAAGAAAAACCTACTCTGAGACTAGAATACTGCGTAAATTAGCACAAAATTAGGTTGCTCAGAACACCTGTTAAACGCTGATTACGTTGAAAGTAAAAACAATACAATTATTGCAGTAGTTTGCGAGTTATTCGCAATTGCATGATGGTCTACAAATAAGGCCATTATTCTTTTCCGCTAAAAATGGCTTTCTGCTGTGCAAACAGATAGCAGTAGAAAGAAAAGAAAATGTAAAAGGTAGCGAAGCGGTATATGTTCTAAATAGGCGTAGCTATCCGGAAATGCTCTAATTATCCCGTAACACTCTGCAACAGGTAGGGACTGCGTAGGTAGCCGAAAAGTACACGTTGCAGGCATACCTGGCAAATACACGCAAATAAGTTATAATTTTGCTCGAAAACTCTAGAAATCCAGTAAGGAATATTATCTCTGTATGGAAATTCAGGAGAGCTTATAATTAACCCACGGTTAGAAAACCTCAGCATATCATTTTCAGTGGATACTGAGCCACAGAAACAACTGGGAATATAGAGGTTAGTACTTTTTAAATCTCTAGGGGGTTCTGAAGTTTTTTTCAAGGCCGCATGAACCAGGTCTACCTGAGTAACGCAGGAGATCTTTCGAATCAGTTGACACATTTTGACCTGGAAAATACACACCTTTTTTAGCTAAACATCGCAAGTTTTATCCCTCAGAGCCGATTTTCTACATTCATGAGGCTATGTCTCCAACATCCGTGAGCTAGAGGAGCCTGTCACTAATAATAAGGAAATGAGTAATGCTTTTCATTCTCATATATGTTTACCAGCACCGTGTTCTATATACTTGATCACGTCGCTTAAGCCAATGGTGGTTAATTTTGGCAACGTTTTCGTGTTTGTAGCACTTACGTAAAATATACTTTCTGACCTCGTGAACTTGGCCAGTATACTTTGTAAACAACTTAGTTCATATGCTCATTAATTTAAGCTTCAAGTCACCGTTTCCTGATGCATTACTCGATTTATTTTATTTGCTATATTTCTCCTAAGTGATTGACTGTTGTTGATATCCTCGGTGTGCCTGCACTTGATGGGCATATTGACAAGGTGACTACCTGTTTATTACCCACTACCTCGTCCATACGGGCTCTAGGAGACAGTTAGGCATTACTGGAAAGGACGAGGTACACGATTCTTTTGGCCGTGCTAAGCTCGAAGAGCGGTTCCACGCAGTCAGCGTGGAGTGGACCACGGTCCAGCCACCGCCTTGTTTGCGGTTGATTCCCAAATGGAGCGTGCTCATGTTTGCCTCTGAAGGAGTGTGGGCCGGCTCCGTTGATGAAACGTGGCTCCCATCCACATGCCTCCCGGTCTCGTTCCTTCGGGTTTACACTGGATATGGGGTGTGTGCTTAGAGCTGTGGGTGGTGCAGCACAAGTCGTCCACGGGCCTTCTGTGAGCGCAGGCGTCCTGCGGTTGGCCACGGTGAAAAACCAACCCGCAACCGGATTCCGCTAATCATGTAGCCGTGTAGTTTGTGTGGTGCTGCATGGCCCAGTGTTATCCGACTTGCCATCATTTTATTCATCCGCTCCATGTTTAAGGTCCCTACTACCTTACTTTGATGTTACCATCTACTTCGCATTCTGAACCCTGATGCCTGCTGCACCCCAGCTACATCCGTTTCACTTTAGCATGTCCATCCAGCTCTGGTGAGCCATCTAGCCGGTGGCCCTTTCCCATTCTGTCTCTATAGGCCTCCATTTGTATCGTGATGCCGCATAGTTCACAATCGTCCGACTTGCCGGCCTTTTCTTCATTTCATCACACATTTGCTGATACCTCGGTCTTACCTTCTTGTCAGGTATGCCCTCCTGATTATGAAAGTCCTTGTCCGCTGCTTCTTATCTCTAACTGTTTTTCCTAGTATGACGGCTGCGCTCCGAAGCGACACCTAGTCTGCGGCATATCCTAATTTTTTGAAAGGCTACTATTTCCACTGTGTTGCTGCACTGAGCCCAGCCATCTGAAGTACCAACATACTCATTTCTTCATCCTAAGCTTGTGGTCTCTGCGGCCTTACACGCTTATTAATAACTAGTTCCGGATTCTGAACTTGGATGTTCGCTGCTGCCTAGCTCCATCTATAGTACTCTACTATGTCTACTGTGCTCTATAAATAATTACATACTTTATCTTCGACATAGCGAGGCACGCTTTTTGGCAGGATCAGCATATTGCATCATTTTATATGAGAGCATGGTTAGCAGTAGCAAAAACGGGAGTAATATATCTATGGTCAGTAGTGTGGGCCCACACGGCCCAAAGATGATATGTAATCTATCCTCACACGATGCGGGATGTAGAGATAAGAATCACATTATTAATGTGTAGCCGGTTGTTGAGGAAGGAGTCCGATGAGGTTGTGTACACCGTGCGGGTCAGGTGAGTGAAGCACAAGGAAAAACTCCAAACATATTTTAAGAATGGCGGTATGTTACTAATCAGATATCTAGGGGTAGTTCTACTTCAGCCGACATATGCATAAAATTTGTGAAATGTGGTATCAATCGACTTGTTTGTGCGTGGTGAGAGCAGCGACTTTACTAAGTGGCGGGGCACATGCTCCAAGTCGCAGTGTGGTTAAGCAGCCATTATTGGCTTTCGCTAGAGAAAACGTTTTCCACATGAAAACCCGCCACCTCCTGGAACACTGCCAACGGTGATATGACCTTGACAAGGTTACATCTGAGCGATTATCCTAGCGGATATTCGCAATCTTGTTTTGCTAGTTTGTTTCCTATGGCTGTGTAGTTGTCTCCTTTGGAGTTGCCGGCAAGTAGTTGAAGCTGTTGAAGTCGGACTACACAGGTGACTCGTATTGCTTTGATTAGTTTTCTGGGTTCAGTTAATGCGTCCGGATTGCAACTTGCGGATGATTTGATTGTTCTGTGTTGATTCCGTGTCCAGGTGAGCGTTACAGTTATGTCCTCAAAGGGGTTCCGTGTAGATAATGTTGTCCTTTAGAACAAGGGAGAAAATTAAAACGGACCAAGAAAACCGTAAAGGAAATTGAACAGGGCTATGCTAATGTATAAACATAAAATTTTTGGTAGGGTTGTGTTGGTCAAACGTGATGGAATGGCTGAATATGTTATACATCATAGCCGTTGTTTCGCAAGTAAGTACGAGACCCGAAATTTCTTTAATGTGAGAGACAAGTGCCGTCCGAATAGGCCTAGCGTATGCAAAAGTTGTCGTGTGCGGAAACCTGGGCTCTCAGGAGTTGTTAACCGGTGAATGAGTTGATGGACTCGGAAGAATATAGTAAGTACTGAATTATACGACTAGCATGTAGATTGAGAGATCGGTCAACAGTGGTAGAGCTTATCGTTCGAACATGTATAAGAGCCAGTAAAGCTGCTACGCCGGAGTAGAGACTCATGAAAATGAGCACCTAACATGTTAAGTAACCGGTCGCTAGAGCAACAGCTGGGTGATGGTGTGTGACGGCGTCAAAGAACTTGTGACAATGATAGACGAGAGTGTATACTACACCTGTGGCAAGAATAAGGATGCAAAGCCAGCTCTGGATTGACCCTGGAATAACGGAAAAGATAGGGACATCTACAGTGCAGCATACAGGTCAAAAAGGCGGCAGGAATTGGCGATACTGGGAGTCGAATTAATTATGCGAAAAAGCAGCCCGCTGTCGCATGACGACGTGTGGACTGATAGGCATCCAACGTTAAAAACGGAAGCGAGTAGAGAAGGGGTTGGATACTACGGGTGTAGTGAGAAAACGGTTATAGAGCCAACACTGAACGTGGACAGTAATATCAGTATAGTGTGAGATCCAACGCCTAAACATTCTTGGTGTTTCACTCTAAGGTGGACAGCCAGGGTGGAAAGGGGAAGGCGAATATACGGCTGGTTAGTGAGTTGCTGGCAGCCTGCTTAATTAATAATCAGGTGCAGCACGCAATTTAAGTTCGGTATAGACTAATAGATGCACGGTGCTGAAGACAGGAGAGCGAAAAGACGACAATATTTGAAACAGCTGTAGCGGGAAACCGGCTGTGGTGCCAGTTCTGTAAATGACCAAGGCTAAGGGAATAATACAGAAAACATCGCTGGCTGCGAAGTGTTTCCTTCGAGAACTGGGATGCGGCGCTGGCGCTTGGGGTACCTAGCCCACTATTGAAAAGTCGCAATATTGACCAGAAGCGGTGCCGAACATAATAGACAGTAGAGTAGGGTTAAGCATTGGAGTGGATGGGACTTGAAGAAGTCCAATTGGCCAGAATCTGGTGCTGGTGAAATAAGGGTGACATAAGTTCGGTAGACGGGGAGGTGAACGCTACAGCGTACGGTGTAGTCAAGGAATGGTAGTAGGATGGAGCCATATAGAGAATAGAATAGGCAGGGATGCGAATTAGAGAGGCGGAAGTTAAGGCGAGCTAAAAGCCTCGGTAGGGGGCCGAGAGGCAAAACTCAATCAGTGACCGGAAATTTCAATTTGGGTAGGGAGGACTAAGTATACAAATAACGAATCAGAGAGATAGGCGTTACGAGGCAGTTGCTTTTACCAATGAACACCATGGGCAACGCTAGACGATGTGCAAAAGAAGCGAGGGTTTGGTTGAAGACCTATGGGTCTCGGGGCCTCAGTGGCCGGACTGGTCCAAAAGGTCTAAGAATGAGAGGCACAGTAGCGAAGGGAATCAAGCGGGGATTGGGATGTTGCGCTGACGATAAGGGTACCTTGGCCACTATCAAAGAGTTACGATGCAGGCGTTAATGTGAGCTAAAAGACACGGTAGAGGAGCCGCGAGGCAAAACGCCATCAGTGACGGGAAATTTCAGTTTCAATAGGGAGGAGCAAGTATACAGATAGCGTATCAGACAGCCATCTAGTCTGTGGCTTGTTGATATTTCATATTAACATGCTTCCACTTGAATTGTAAGACTTCATTTCACACCGCCATACGACCCGCCGAATGTTTCATTCGTTTACCTCTCGCGTAAGGCATCTTTGGCTTTACAGTCTTATTATTAGTACCACCTTCTGGAATTTTAACTCCTTGTTTGCTACCTTTAAACACAATCTGCTAAACTCTGGTATGACTGCGTAGCCTTGAAGAGCCACCCAGCCTGTGGCTCAAGCACATTCATAGTTACTGGCTTTCATTTGGGTTGTGGTGCCGCATCGCTCACAGCCACCTGACTTTCAACGTTTTCTCCTTGCACCGCATACATGAACTCTCTATGCTTTGCATTCTTTGTTAGCTATTGCGAATCCCGAATGCCGGTTTCTGCAGTTTCTAACTTCCATCTTTATCAATGCAGTATGGCTGACAGGCTTCGCAGAGTCTTCTAGCTTGTGTCCAATGCCCATTGTCTCTTTACAGGCCTTCCACACTGAGCGCGGCGTTCTACGTGCTGTTCCTTTTTGTTCGACAACAGTACTACTGAAGGCTTCGAGGCGCCACCTATTAGCTTTCCTTCCTCTGTCTAACCTCTTTTACGACTTATCAAAACAGGTCCTCCGTGAAGCAAACTTACCACTTATGCGCTACAATTTAGTTGAATTCCTAGGCCAAACTCAATCGGGTCTGTCAACCTCATATCATCAACAACTGCATGTACTTGCTTATTTGTATCCCCATCCAGGTTCAGACACTCCACGCTTTATTTTCATGTGCACACTTTAGCTACGAGCAACGGCATCAGCTCACATGATTTTGTACTGAATCGTTCTGTAAGAACGTATGTACCCAGATTTATGGCAACAACGTTTTAAACTATTCATCCTCTGTCCTTATGCAATCCACTTACACATGCATTTTCAATTTGCATTCGTCCCGCGGTTTCTTTGGCCACCCTGTCCGCTGCCCGTTTTTCTTGACACTTTCAGGCACATCGATTTGCACCTTAGTTAGGGACTTACTTTGCCTGCTCCATACTCAATGATTCTGGATCTTACTCACATTGGCACACGGTTCGCTCATCTGGAAATGGATTGTAGCTTGTGCTACGGTTAGCACCACCTACCTTTCCGGATGACTATTCGCCAACCGGGACAGTTGTTACTCTCTAGGGCCCTCGCCTCATCACACATACAGGTGGCAATACTAAATACCTGAATAAAAGGATAGCTCAATGGTTTTTTGAAATAACTTGATTACCACAGCCACTCAACAGCAACAACCCTACCTGCTCCACACTTCCAATTCGATTCGCTTCCGCCATGCTCAAAACGATTCCATTTCGTTACATGAATTAACGCACCCTTATTCTTGATCCAGAAACATTTATACCAAACTATTACGTGCAACTTGTGCACGTATGTTGGCATAACAAAATCTTACCCAGCACTGGCCTTACCAACACATTTGTCTCCCATTTTTCCGCGCACGGACACCTCCTATTTCGATGACCTGTCTGTAAGACAATTGTTCAAATGTAAACCATAGACCATCTTCCTTTTTACATTTTTCAATAACTCACCGGAACCATGCCCATACGGGTATACTTGTTGTATGAAGCTGATCATACCTTTACAGGTGTGCCTGTCCCCGTCGAGAATAAACCATTTATTTATTTAGTTAATTGTGCTGCTGCATTGTTGAATGTTTAATATGGTCAGCAACATGCGACTAGTAGATTGGTGTCCGTGCGGTGGATAGGGTTATTCGGAGATCCACTAGGCAGTAACATTATTTTGTGGCGAGCCATAACCGCCCTGTCACAGTGGTGTTCGGCAGATATTGGTAGCTTTCTATAGTGAGAAGGCTTGCCGGGCGAATACCCACCACGTCCTGCAACACTGCCGCTGAACTATTTTTAAAACGTGTTAAACCCGAACCACCCAGCTAGCACCACAAGAGTGTTGTGCGGCTAACTAGCCCCAGTGTACATAGCGTTTTAACTCGCCGCGTATTGTATTATTGTCGCAATGATGGGCGATTCTTTGAGTGTTTGACGCCTTATGTGTGACAATCTCGGGAAAATAGGCAACGATACAAGACATACACCCAGAGAGACAAGCTAAATGCATCGGGAACGCAGTCGATCAATGTCAAACGTGACTGAACTATTGTACCAATATAGCATTTAATGGTTATTTAAATATCTCACATCCCTTTGTGTCATAAGTGGCGAAATGAGACAAGAAGCGAGCGGATGACGGATGCATTGAGCATGAAAAATTGTTCTGAATCAGGGATGAAAAAGGGGCAAGTGTAGTTGTGTGTTCCTAAAGCGCATATGCCCACTCTATGAGCCACCAGAGGGAGACGGACGAGCTGTGCTGAATTTTGGAAAAATGGCATCACTCAGAAAGGGTAACAGGGACAGGTTGCCTGTCTTAAATCGGTAGAATTGCCAGAACTCAGGACGGGCGGACAATAGTAAGTTAACGTCAGCTGAAGAAGGAATGCAAACAAAGAGCACGGAAAGGAACTTATATGGTCGGTAAAGAAAAGGCTGAATTGAGACGCAGTGGGAAAGCCAACGACGTTCTCTAGGTGATAAGGTGAGGATTCCTCCTTATTACTCATAGGAAAGAAGCGTGTCGAGCAATGAATTTGTGGTGTGTTACAGCGCGTTGCGCCGGCAGAGCCCAAACCATTTAGATCTCAGAAGTCCGAGAGAGGTCAGAAAGCAGGAGACCGTTCAGACGAGATTGGATAAGTCAGCGCGTTGAAGTTAAGCAGCCAACTTAAAGTAGGAATAAAAGTAGTGAGGGTCACACAGCGTGCTTCCAAATTCAACTTGAATCACTTTTCCCTGTGCCAAGCTTTGCTCGCGGATCTCAGTAGCATAGTGTTCGTGGCGTCAGCCATAAGCTACTAAGCTCTAAGTTCCAACCCATCTCAGGCCATCTCCACCTGACGAGTCTAAACCAAGACGATACCGCGGTCGGAGGTGCCAGTTTGGGGAAGAGCAACACCAAATATATCCATTCAGGATACGGTCCTGGTGAGTGCCATAGTAAAAGGAACAGTTCGGAATGAAAGCGGCTGTATGCATAGATGGCTAGAATGCCATCCAAATCACTCAGGATGTGGTGCACAGTGTTGGGACTGCACAGCCTAGATCGTTTAGGTCTCCGATGTCTGGAAGCAATCAGAAAGCTGGAGACTGCTCAGACCAGGCAAGGCTAGAGCCAGGCGCAGATTGTTCTTCGTCCTAGTGAAGATGGAATGCAAACAGAGAGCGCGGTAGTGAAAGAATAGGGTCTCGAACTAAAACGCTCTAATAAGAGAGATGGAAAGTCTGCAACGATCTGCGTTTATTAAGGAGACCTACAAACCCACTCTATGGATTGCGCTGGAAAGAGAACAGGTCATGGGAGATGGGGAATTTCACAGTAGTTCTACGCAATGAACGATGCGATGCACCGCGCTGGATAGACGACTGCATCGTGTACGCAAACAACCGAGGGCTACATACCAGCAGGCAACTCATGACGGAATTATGAGCGGCCCGCGCAGCGTCCGTGCAGTGATTCCAACAATATCTACTATAGCTAGCTATGTGCGAAGCATGCCCATGGAGGCATGAAATAAAAACCGGAGAACGTAAATGGATAGAGATAAGAATTTTCAAATCCGAAAATGAGCTTCCCATAAATAAATTCTTTATTTTATTTTCGTGTTATGCGACACGCGCCTACTTAGGTATGATCATGTTAAAGGCTGGCTAGCCGAACAACCTCCTCGTGGTGCCAGCTGGGTGGTTCGGGTTTTACCCGTTCCAGCTAATAGTTCGGCGGCAGTGTTCCAGGACATTGTGGGTTTTCGCCTGGCAAGCGTTCTCCCTATAAAAAGCCACAAATGTCTGCTTAACAACACTGTGACGTGGCGGTCGTGGCTCGCCACAAAATAAAGTCACTGCCCCGTGGATATCTGGATAATCCTTTCCAACCCACGGACACCAATCTTCCAATCGCACCTTGCAGACGATAGCAAACATTCAAGAATGGAGCAGCACAATTACCAGCGCAAGTTACACTGCTACATAAACGCACACACAATTACATACTTACATTCCCCTACACAAACAAGCACATTTATGGCAAACATATCGGATTTTTGCAACTTCTTGATCACGCATTGTTGTTTCAAAATGATCATGCCTGTAAAGGCGTGCCTCGCCTTGCCGAGAATAAACGCTTTATTTATTTATTTATTTATAAATGTCGGGAATTGTATAAAACATAGTGCTAGTTAGCCATGAACATTGGAGCTGAGAGTTCATACATGTATGTAGAAGTGTATGTGTATATCGGTTATTCCAGTTTGAATATAACGCAATACAATCGTGATTGCTCGCGTGGATAGTATGAGAAGGGTTGAGAGACGTCCATGGTGGAAGTGTGGCTGGTTGGTTGAATAATCATGGGGCCGTGACTTCAGTTAGAGACGAGTCACATCCGCCTTGTCGCAGTGCTGTTAAACAGGCATCAGTGGCTTTTCATGGGGGGAGTAGTGAAATATTGTAACTTGGGTAATTACAATAATGCACCCGAAACTGTTATCCAGTAGTTAACTTGTTCGACGTTGATGGTAAAAGCACGTCACCTGCACTAGCTTATGCAAGTTGCGTTAACGCAGCATCAAACGGAACTGTCTCTTATTCACAAGTTGGCAGAGTTGATCGGCGCCATCTGATGTCGCACAGCAACATTACTACTTGCCATGATGCTACAGAACTGCTTACTTACGCTGATCGCACGAGTTCACTGATCTTTCCGGCTCGACTTTGAGGTTGCACAGCAACGCTACTAGGTGCAATATGCTACCGGAATACACAATCAATGTTACACTGGGACGTTGTACATTTGTTGCACGGGCCCAGGCAGTGCTCACGCGGAGGTTGGGGACATCCTTTATTTGGCGCTCAACAGAGTGGATCACTACCGTCTGCGCTATATTCCATGTTATGTTAGGTGAGTATGAAATGCGTGGTAACCGTAACTTCTAATTTATAACATTACCGGCTTTTCGTTCCAACACCTGCAAAAAGTTTAGAAGAAGCTTCATGAATAGAATAAGACGAGGGCTTAGTTAAGTCTGCATGGGCATCACGGTGCAAAATGTCTAAGAATAGTTGTTTCTCCCGATGAAAATTGCGCGCACATATGTATTGGATGCATTTTTTCATCTACTCTGCATCGCGTAACATTATGAATAAGTATTCCATGTCCATCGTGTATTTCTTAAATGAAAATGGTCAGTAGTAAGAACGAACGCTGGCTCACATGCTGTATGTTCCTGCTCACACCCGCCAGCCTTCGTTAAGCTGGGTTACGAGAGGAAACATGCAGTGCGGGTAACCAGGTGTGGCTCTAAAATGGTCCAGTTCTCCGTTCCCAAGAGCGTGTGTGAAGGAAAAATGGTTAGGGGAACAAGTTAACTCATATACAAAATTTTGCACTTATAGTGCTCTTTGTCTCCGTCGTAAGTTGCACACAGTGGAGTGTGGCGTCCGGCTGCTCGAGGTTGTCAGGGAAGCAGTTATTACTGACAACAAGCGCTGCTTAAGTAGTATCGTGTGCAGACGGACGCGAAGAGCTGCTCCGTCGCAAGGAAGGTAGCTGTACCTAGACTGGTGGTCAGAGTCGTTATTGCATCGAATAATCTGTTGGCAAGGGACAACTTTTCCTCGCGAATCAACGCCACTGGCGTGTTGACCGTGGTGCATGTCAGTGTCTGAAGTTTCGGTGACGGTGTTTCGCAATCAGCGATACCAACCTAAGAGTTCTGCAATGACCAGCGGCTTTTTGCATATGCGGAAATACGTCGGCGGCTGTCATACCTGTCACCTGCGCAACTTGCGCGAGTGGCATATACCCCTGACTTCGAAACGAACAACCACAAGTCATTTTATTAATCGTTATTACATGCCTACGATCTCCCTCACCTAAAACTTCATACATAATTCTGTCTTCTGGTATTGTCTTCTCGGACTCCGAGGAACTGTGGTGCACAGATATGCGAGTTGCATAAGAAGACAGGCAGGATGCAGATTACAGCGAAAGTACACCCATATACTTATTAGGGACCAGTTCAAAGTAGCTTGTTTAGCAACTCCTGTTACGATCGGAGAACAATATAAAGCGTATGTACTAGAGCTCATAAACAATATTCTGCTTTACAGGCACGTCACCCCTCGGTTCAGTACAGGTACCAGACCAGATAGGTTGGATACTGCTTAACAACGGGAAGCATATGATTGTGGTGTTGATTGTAGGCTCCACGTTGGGTCGCAGGGATCACTCAGTTATCTGTAACAACTTCGCGAAATATCAGCATTAAAACGATGAGACCTTGCGAACCTTTACAGGGTACGATCAATAAGCTCACCTCCTCAGCGCTAAAACCTAGTGGTTTCTAGCCGAAGCTCACCTAGAAGTCACTTGGCTCGACTACGTCAACAATTTCCGTCAGCTGATCGCAATGGCTTCGGAGATAAGAGTATTCAACAAGTGTACATCAGTTGATTCGTTTGGAGCAGAGATCGAAAGTGGATGATAATACGCAACACAGCATGGCGAGGGTGCAGAAACGTCCCAGCACCAGAACCGGGACAACTACGCGGACAAACATAACCACTGCACACAACTGCTAACAAAAGCCAAAGCCGCGCGTCGGCAGACTATCGCAAAAACTTGCAGTGCTAACCACAAACTGCTGTACAAACACGTCAATATCTTAGGAAAGGTAAAGCGAGGATTTCTTCTTATACGGCTGATGGCCCAACAAAGACGGCTGTGGAAGAAACAAACGCGCTGCGGATGCAGTATACGCCCACGCTGAAGTAGGTCCGGTTACCAAGCGGTCTTCCAAACTTTGTCCTCTTTCCGCTATGACTAAGCCACCTCACCCTAACAGCGGAGACAGTATTGTTAAATCTGAGGTCGTTCTGCAAACACAGCTCGCTGAGTGTCGATGCCACCCGTCTAGGTACTGGAAGCGGCAGCAAGCTAACTGTCAGAATGTTTAGCTCACCATTACAGCGCTAGTTACATCAAACCAAGTACCCGGCATATGGAAGCTTGGAATAATAACCCCGATCCACGGAGGTGGACGCAGAACTGAGCCCTCCAACAACAGCCAAGTATCTCTACTTCCTATACTGTCCAAGGTCATGAATTCTATAGTTGTCGACACACTGGTGTATTACCTAGACCCCTCTAGCATCAGCACACCTGCGCAGCGTGGCTTTCCTCGACAGCGATCATGCACAACTAATTTACTAAGCACACGTAGTACCCGGACCGAGTCGGCTGACGCTGGCGAAGGTTTTGATGTGAGCTAACCTGATGTTTCGAAGGTTTACGATCATTTAGATCGACGGATGCCACTCTTCAAGATCCAGCAGAAAGGGATAAACGACAATCTAGGCTGCATTGCTAGCATTTTACTTCAATGGCACTTAGTGGTCGGCGTTCAGAGCTTTGTGTCGGACTCCATGCAGGTCCAGTGGGATGTGCCGCAAGGGCCTGTTCTAGGTTCACGTTTGTGTTTGGTGTTTAATAGGGACCTCTAAAGGACCATCGAGTTAGGCTTCCTGACGTTTACCAGGGATTGGAAGATTTGCCAAAGGGTTCAAGTAAACATTCACCAGAATCTACTTCAGGGTTACCAGGATACGGTGTATTTACGGTCAACCCAAAAATTTACTGCAAAGTACTTTCCATCCGACATCAGAACGGCCGCTTATACAGGCTCGGAACGAATACACTGCAACCAGCAACTATCAAACTTGCCTTGCCTGTCTTTCTTCAAGATGACTTGGGTTGCTCCAGGCGACCAGCAAAGGCCTCGAAGACGGCAGGCCAATACGTCGGGATTGGGAAGGGATTATGGACAAATAAACCTCTCCATTATTTCGCAAAAGCTTAGTGCGTATGTTCGTTCTTATGTCGAATATGCAATGCAAGCTTGGTATCCATGGCTGAAACATGACTTACTGCACTGGAGCAACCAAAACGTCGGGCATTAAAGAAAGTAACTGGAATGCGCAATCTTCCAATCAGGAAAGGCTGAAGCAGTGAAACGTATTCATCGGAAGAACTCACGTATTACCAGTTGACCTAATTATGCAATAATTGATCCTGTATCCCTGATTCTGTATACACATCCTGTGTGCCGCCATTTACTGGAACGCGGCAGCCATAAAACCTGAGGGGCCACTCACCGAAACTCGCAGTACGGTACGTCCGGCTGGATTGCTTCAAAAATTCTTGTTCCACTTGTGTCTGTCACTCGTGGTACGCTCCCCTAGAAGCAGTAGTCGCTGCACTGACGCTAACAGCATTTTAAAGACGGTTGGATGATGCACTCATGCACTTACACTTCGTCACAGCACCGCAGCTCCATCCTACACCTACAGTTTACCATGCGGGTGCTGTGAATCTAAGCGGCTTGGAAGACTACAGCGAAGTAAACAAAAGGCCCTTAGTTCATTTCTGACACTAATTTACAATTATTATTCCAATTATTATTGTTATTATTGTTAAGATTATTATTATTTTGACATCCTAACCAACCATCCAACTGGACGTGTAAAGCAACGCTTCTTACCCTGTATAATTTCATGATGCAATGTTCACGATACCAATTCTTTTAGATGCCTCGCAGCGTGGCAATACGTGCACTGGACATGGACGACTGGGCAGGCGATTTGTCCAACGAGCAGCCGCATCCCGTGCTCTTCGAACAACCGCCACAACTGGTTGCAACAGGGAGATTCTCGCATTTAAGCGGAGTTTCAAATGCTTGTACTCATTCACTACTCGGTGTGTTTTGCACGTACCTAAGTGGCACACTTTCATCAATCCGTTCTGCGCCAAACCCTGTTAAGGGCAACCACCTTCGATAGGGTTATCCAATACCAATGTTGCTTCTAACTCGTATAGCTCTTAAAATCATCTTAAACTGCACTTCGGTTCTGGCATAAACTAACTTACGCATCCACGGTTTCAACCAAATTTGCTCACAATTTCTGATACTTAACGAAGGCTGACACCTGCGCGAACAGTCCCAAGCAAATGAAACCGGCAACAAACAAACATGGCCCTTAGAAACAGCAAATTAAATGACTGCCTTGGCACTCTGCACCTGTCCATCCCTATTGTATTCACTGAGCGAGTGCTAGGCAACATTCCTGACATCGCCCGAACAACTTGCATGTAGCTACCTGCCATTTCGTTGGGTAGCAAGGCCTAGAACACTCTGCGACCTACGCCGAAACCGTCAACCACCATGCAGTGCCACAGGATGCAACCAGCACAGTTTAACTGATAACAGGTCTCTGAAAAAAGCAGGCCGCTGCATTTTACTGCTACGAAGGTAACCCATACGGGAGCAAAATATAAGAATAAATAAATAAATAAATAAATGGTATATTCTCTGTAAAACGAGACACACCTCTAAAAGGCATGATCAAATATGCATACAAGCACAGCTTCTTTGGAATATTAAAAAATTTCGTTACAATGAAAGGAATAAACGAAAAGATGTAGTCCATAAGAGCGAGCATATTGTCAGGTAATAGTCAGACCAAGGATCATAATGGCGCCGTGGCGCGCAAAAACTGTTGCGTCAAGATACAAGTGGGGGGTAAATTTGACATGTAGTGATCCATGAGCACAGGAGCCCGAACATGGTTTAGTGCAATCAATGACCATTACGAAACCGGGATGATCTGTACTCCACTAAAGCATTCTTCATAGTTAAATCAGTTGCACAGGTTCGATGTTGGAGGCTGAGGACTGCGTCAGTGTGAAATGTATAGCAGTGACTTTATTTTGTGGCGAGTCACATCCGCCACGTTGCAGTGTTGTTAAGCGGACATTTGTGGCTTTTTATAGGGAGAACGCTTGCCAGGCGAAAACCCACCATGTCCTGGAACACTGTCGTAGCTTCCGTTGAACTGTAGTGCTAGTCGGCTATACATCGTATAGACCGATTTTGCACTCTATTATTCGCAGTCGGTTGACAGCCAAACTTTTTCGTTGGTTGGCCAAATGGCTCAGTACTGAACCAGCAATAGTCGTTGAAGCCAGTCAATGATGTAAAAGAGTCGCAGAGTCGAATGATAATGATGCGGGTGAGTAAACATATTGTTAATAGAGGCCGGCTTTTTCTATTATATTGTCCGGCTCGCAACCCGTGTCCAGCTATCCATGCTGGACTTGTCATAGGGACGGTGAGTGCAGTTGTTTCTTGTGTCTGAATATGTCCAAAACAGGAATAAATGCTATTCTCCGCGAAGTGGACAAGTATTTCCTTCAAATGTAAGTGTAATTGTCTCCATAACCAAGTGAGAGCTCCAGGAAAAATCATCGGAAAAGCCGCATATGCGCGCGCAGTGCTGTCCGTGAAATGACATCAGAAAAGCTCCAGGTGACTGGAGAATCGGAATGTTTGAGGCAGTGAATGTAATCACGCCAGAATTGTCAGTCTCCGGTTGTGGAACAGTGGATCCATGTAAATACATTATTCCAGGTGAGTAAATTGTTCTACTGTGAGTACGAGGCGAGCTAAACCCATATGTTTAGACCCCGTGGTGGTAGCTTCTCCAGAATAGCGGAAAGAGCTCCATTTGGAACGATGTGTGGGTTCTTCATCTCCCGGAGAAAAGAACAAGCATGTAAACCAGCTGGCTATTGAAAGTGGGTCGACTATACCCAGTGGATAAACCTTCTTGTTTTGGCGGATGTATCTGTGGAAATCTCGAGAGAAAACGGGCAACGGACAAGAGGCAGCCAAACAGAAAGACGGCAACGAAGCAAGAAGCACAAACACAGACTGGTGGCGCGCAACGGTGCCTATGATACATTAAAATTTATGTAATTTTGTTTAGTATACATGATTTGCAAGCGCGTTCTTTACATCACGTCGCTGGTGTGCCTCAGACTACAACTACTAGGTAGAAAGAAGGGTATAACAAAGCGTGTAGACAACGTTAAGCGATTATTATGATTATTGGAGAGTAACAAGTAAACCGATGATGATGACAGCAGACCGAATGCGAGCGGCATCTTAGGTGAAACTAAGGACAACAAGGTTGAGACCGAATGCCGGAGCAACATAGGTAAAGCAACGTTCCAAGAAGAAAAGGAAATTTAAGGAATCAGCTATGAGCGGAAGAATGCGGACGGCAGTGCGAAGAGTAACTCATAAGAGCAATTAAGAGACGATAGTCAGGATGAAAAAGGTTTACTACTAAATTGTGGTGAGCCAAGGACGCTCTCGTGCGAAGTATGAAACGTTCAGTGCTGAAATAGCACCGGTAATATCCCGGTAATCTGAGAGAACTCTAAAAGCCGGAGACCAAACAGACGAGCCTCGAGAAGTCGACACATCCGGAGGCCTCGTAGTAGTCCCAGCGAATTACACTGATCAGATGATGACAAAGAATGGCATGGCACTAAGCGTCGGTCATCCGATTGAAGATGTGAGAGTACAGGTTACTGATGGAAGTGCCTATATTAATAAAGGGTAAACAAGTCTAGCGGGCTGTCAATGTAAGCAAGACATAGTTGTGAGTCTAGAGAGATTAGATCGGTATATCTTGCGTGCTATCATTTCCACACGCACCTTGCCATCCCTAAGAAATAAATCTGCTAGCGCGTTGATATACTTATTTTAGAAATGCCACCTAGTCGATGCCGGATGGAAAACGTGTCCTGTCCATTTTTAACCGTTTGTTTTACCTTTCCAGTACATAGCCACGCCATCATTCCTTCTTACGGAAATTTTGCGTCAAATCAAAAACCTGCCGTGCCGCTTCGGGAGGCAAGCGCCAAATCCTAAGATATAAAATGGGATTCGGCGGGTGAAATGTATGATTATACACCGGACCATGCGAACCTATCACACAGTAAATACCCTTAACACTGATGGCTATGCTTGTCTACAACCCAAGTTTATATACATATGCAACGTGCAAGACACGTAAAATATTGTTTGCACTTAACGACTTCCCCTTCCTTTCAACTCATAATATACGCAACGATATTGCACCCATATGTACCGGCATCTTTCAAATACCCCGTGACCGGACTTCTTCTAATATGTCGCACGTTTAAAACGTCATATATGTAAATGCTTGTGGCTGACCATTGTTGAAAAGCATCAGATGATATCTGAATTCCTAGAACGACTTACGGCCTATGACTTATGGTCTGAGTCACACCAGTCTGAGTCACACCAGCGACGTAATGTATAGAACGCGCTTGCAACTTATGTATACTACACAAAATTACATAAGTTTGAATGTATCATAGGCACCGGTGAGCGCCACCAGTCTGTGTTAGTGCTTCTTGACTCATTGCTGTCTCTGTTTGGCCACCTCTTGTCCGTTGCCCGTTTTTCCTGAGATTCCCACAGGTACATCCGTCAAAACAAGAAGGTTTATCCACTGGGACTGGCCGACCCATCCTTCAAACGCTTGGTCCTTTCTCCAGGAAATGAAAACCCCACACACTGGTCCGAATGGAGTTCATTCCGCCATCCCGGAGGCGCTACCTTCATGGGGTCTAAACAAATGGGTTTAGCTTGCCTCGTACTCAGAGAACAATTTACTCACCTGGAATAATATATGTACATGGATTCCCCGTTCCACAACCGAAGACAAACAACTCTGGCGTGATTACCTTCACTGCCTCAAACATTCCTATTCGCCAGTCACCTGGAGCTATTCTGATGTCATTTCACGGACAGCGTTGCGCACGTATACGTGGCTATTCCGATGGTCTTCCATGGAATTTTCACTTGGCTATGGAAACAGTTACACTTACTTACACTTGCAGGAATCCCAAATCCAATTTGCAGAATGGCGTTTTTACCTATTAAGGACATATTCAGCCACAAGAAGCAACTTCACTCACCGACCCCATGACAAGTACACCTTGGATAGCTGGACATGGTTTGCGAGCCGAGCATGAATATAATAGAAGAGCCGGCCTTTATTAACAATGTGTTTACTCACCTGCATCATTATCATTCGACTCTTCGAATCTTGCACCATTGACCGGCTTCAACGACTGCTGCCGTATCAGTACTAAGCCATTCGGCCAAGCAACGAAGAATTTTGGCTGTCAACCGACTGCGAATAATAGAATGCAAAATCGGTCTATATGATGCATAACCGACTTGCACTACTGCTCAACGAAAGCTACGGCAGTGTTCCAGGACGTGGTGGGTTTTCGCCTGGCAAGCGTTCTCCCTATAAAAAGCCACAAATGTCCGCTTAACAACACTGCAACGTGGCGGATGTGACTCGCCACAAAATAAAGTCACAGCTAAGCATTCCACACTGACGCAGTCCTCAGCCTTCTACATCGACCCTGTACAACTAATTCTGCTATGAAGTATGTTTTGTTGGGGCACAGATCATCTCTATCTCGTAATTGTTGTGTATTCTGTCAGCTGTCTGGGCGTCTAGTCTAGACAGACACGTGCACACAACCCAGACACACACACACAAAGCGTCTAATTCTCTACTTCCTTATTGGTTCATCCTTCTCCTTGCGAAACCTTATTGTACTCACCCAGTTAGACATTGTTCAGATTACAGCAGTCCGTTTCCGAGAGTGACCTTTTCGTATACAACAGGTCCCGCACGCAACAATCGAATCTGTCAAACCGCATTGGTATGATGCGAAATATAGACAGTTAACGCGACGGCTTCGCAGCCTATGGGATAGATATACCAGCCCGGGTTTTGAGTAAGAGTACACGGTGTACAAGAAACAACGTAAAGTATGTAAAGCCGCAGAGCTCAAGAAATGCTGGCAGTTTGAAGAGGAGCTAGCAGCCTAGGCCACAACTGACCCCAAAAGAATATTTGCCTACATGAAACGTCAACTGAAACCTGGAGGCGATCTACTGGTCCTAGGGAGCTTCGACGGTCAGAAGCTCATTTCAAGCGCGGAGCGCGCGGCCGCCTTGGCTACGCATTTCCTCACCGTATTTTCCAGTAATCCAGCAGCTGTTCCAGTACGGCACAGGGTGCGCCAGTCTTGCTCGACGGCCTACAATGCGTTGTAGTCGAAGTATATCAGCTACCCGTCCACCTCGATGGTGCAAAGCCTCCGGACCAGACGGACTGCATGCACGAATACTCAACTCCCTACCGGATAGCAGCTCACCAGCCGTGCCAAACCTATTCAATAAAGCGCTCCCTGATGTGCCTGTCCACAACGACTGGAAATGCTCGATAGTGAGGGCGCTGCATAAGGGTGGTGATCCGAGTAAAATAGAGAACTATAGATCGATCTGTTTGACTTTGATATTATCCAAAGTTCTTGAAAAGTTTGTTAAAACTGTCTTCTGTCGTACTTGGAATCGATGGATGCATTAACGCCAGCGCAACACCGCTTCACGAATAGGTGGTCCTGCATCACCAAGTTGATGTACTTAAACCACCAGCGGGTACGAGCTCTCAATAAACATAAAGACGTCGGCGTGGTGTACCTCGACATTAGTACGGCGGTTGACAGAGTGAACCACGAGGTACTCCTTCGTAAACTGAGGACATACCGAATCGGTGTAACGTTACTACAGTGAGTACATGAGTCTATAGTGGGACGAAGGTTGAGTACAGGTCAATGGCTACCTGATAGGCTGGTTCCCAGCGACAAGTGATGTGTCTCAAGAAACTGTACTTGGGCCAGCATTATTTCTTATTCATACCAAGGATCATCCGCAGCAGCTCCAGTCAACAGGTGCCTTGCTTGCAGATGGTTTAAAATTGTGGAGGATCGTTGAGAACCAGAACGACTGCGCTCGCTTCCAGCATGACTTGGAGCTACTATCAACGTGGTCCACTGAAATGCAATTCCCATTTAACGCAAGCAATTTGGCGTTAGTAGTATCACCAGACGGGCAGTCAGTCAATCATACACTTTAAATGGTTAATTTCTTCACCGTAACGCATCTGTCAGAGACTTATGGGTTCACTCGCGACATGATATGAGATCACTAGAAAATACAGAAATTGTACCGTGCAAAACTTCGTATACTCTGGGCATTAGAACGTGTTTTCGCCAACTTGTCCAAGCAACCGTCCTTCGTCTATTTACCACTCTCATTAGAAAATCCTTGAACACGGTGCTCCAAATTACGAACCAAAAACCCAGTGGGAACCAAGAATGCTGGAGCGATACAGCATAGCGCAACTAGACTGTTACCGAGTCTATGTAATCTTTCGTATAAAAGCAGGAATGTCTCGGACTCCACACTATCCTACCGCCGAGTAAAAATTGACCTTATGATGACCCATCGAGTACTACCCTTGAAGCAAGTCCACATACTGCAGCCAATATTTCACCTGCGGGAACCCGGTAACACACGAGGACACCGTTAACAACTTAGGGTCCCCTGCATGAACGAAATAGCACATCAGTGTTGTATTGAACGGAATAGTAAACTTATGGAATACACTACCAGCAGGATTAATAGAGGCCGATACTGTAAGTGTTTTATAACAGATATCAACGACTATTTCGGAAACATGTACTTTTGTGAAACGATGCGCGTAAACTACCAAAATAAGACATCGTATGCCAGGAAATAATGACACAAATACGAACTCCTAACCGAACGAGAATAAGCGATTAACTGACCAGACACAACAGCTGATGATTCAAAACTAGCTATATTTAATTTTTCATAATTCGATAGGTTGTATAAAACCATTTCTACTTGCTCCTAACTATGGTCTCAGAATCAGTCACATACATTAAGGTTACTGAAGACGTCGCAGCATTTGCGCAGAAGCGCATAGGAGCGCAGACACTGAAGTCGTGTTAGGGTGTTAAGGAACTGATGCTAAAGTAGGTTGATCCGGGAGCAGCCATTGAGCGAGCTGGACTCCTACATGAGCAGATATCACGGACGTTGCAGCGAGTAACGGAAAATTACACCTCAAGATAGGAGGGGCTAACGAGCGGCTGCGCGCATTCCACTTGCGTTGTTTGTTGTCTAGAAGAGAGCCACGAAAGGCTACATGATAAAAGGACGACGAACGAAAGGAGCAAAAGCATACTTTATGATTGTTTTATACGTCAGAGCATAAGGGGCTAGAGGCGCAGCGGCGAGAAGTTCTTCAAATCATGCTAGGGTGCTAAGGTAGACTGAGCCGGGAGGAGCCAGCGAGAGAGCTGGATTCCTACATGAACAAGTGGCATGGACGTTGCAGCGCTTAAGAGATAACAGCAGCTAATAAGGAGAGGCTGACGAGCGGCTACGCGCTGACCAGGCGAGGTAATATTGATGGTTAGAACAGAGTTAAGAAGGGTTACTTGAAGGAACGGCGCCGAGTTTGCGGAATGCAAAAAGCTTTACGGTTGCTGAGGAGGTCACACAATTTAAGACAAATGCGAAGCAGCGTTCTGACACTTAAGTCATATTGTGGTGCCAAGAGAATAGTGCTAGTGTAGACTGAACCAGGAAAAGTTAGTAAGAGTTGGACTCCGACATGCGCACGTGAAGAAGCAGTTGTGGCATGTAAGGAAAAACTGAACGTCTTTGTATTAGTGGCTGGGATGCGACTTTTTTCTGAAAACGGAGATGTTTTTTCTAGATGAGGGTTTGATTTTTAACGTATGTATACAACGGAAAGGCGGTGGTGGCATACCTTAGAGTTGAGTGAACAAGCAGGAGATGAAGTTGGATATCTTGGTATTAGAGTCGAGGTCCATTTGTTGCGCAGAAGCCAGTGTTTTCGCAAAAGTTTTGGAACGTCTAGTCATGATAAAAAACATGACCGGAGAGCTGTTATGAGAAACAGCTAGGGTAGAGTATGCGTTTAGTAACCTGCTGGTCGCCATGAGGCGAGAGGCAGAGGTCCAAGGGAAAAGGTTTTTAACGACGAGTTTAAGACAAGCATTTATGTTTCTTTGGGGTTGAGTGCGACCTGATGGATAAGCGGGTTAAACGTGGTCAGGTCCATTTTCCTACGGCTGGTCTCCAATCAGTTTATGTTTAAAGCTAGAAAGAAGACTGACGGTGAGGTGCCTATCAAGTGATGAACGGGATTGGATTGCTTTGTCGGATGCGTGTACAGCGCGTGGAAGCCTGTCCCAGATATACACCTTTCTGTAAATATAGAAATTTTCACGCGTACTACTGTGGGCTTTCGGCGGGATAACCTATTGTTGCCGATTACTAAGATGATACGAAATGTTGCCCGATGATAAAAAAAAACGTTAGGGAGTTTTCAACGGGGTTATTGATAAGCACACATAAGACGCTAGTTTTCTCTCTTTCCATCTATGACGGCTGTATCGCGAGCTCGATTTGTCGACCAAGATAGTTGAGTGTACACTAGAACAGAAGACGTTTGGTGCACAGTCGTTGAAATTTTTCAATGGCAACTCCATCGCGTATTCTGTAGTTGGTAAACATAGTGGTGCAGTATAGTAGCAGAGGTCAGGCGCAAGTTTTGCCTAGAGCAAGCCTAACTTCTTGCAGTGCCATGGAGTCTAATATTCAGTTTATGTGGGAGCGTGGTTTTGCTGTGCAATCGCTCACTTGCTATGCCAAGTTCGAAGAACTGGAGTAATGTAACCGCTGTCCCGAAATGTGAGACTATTACCAAGGTGTGTGCGTTGAAGAGCTACCGCCTTAGGCGGCAGAGCGCACCGGTATGACAGGACGTTACAATTTACCGGTAAGCGTGCCAGCTTCCTTGTGTTGCAGTAAAACATCCAGAGCCCTGAGGTTGCTTTAAAGCTAGAATAAACCGGCTTGTATGTTGGATAGGCGAATGAAGAGCACCATTTTGATGTCACTGACAGATGGGTAGGGTTTGCCATACTCTGTTGCCTGTAAAACGTCATTGATATAAAGCATGAATAGCAGTACGCCTAGTACACCGTTCTGAAAAATTGCTTGTGACTGGTTTGGGGAAGGACGTAGACTTGCCATCCTTTGCTGATTGCGTGCTTGCCGAGCGATATGATTGGAAACATGTAAACAGTCGGTCTGACTTCGTATAATTCAAGCTTTGCTACTAGTTCCGCGTGTGGTACTTTGGCAATAGCTTTGAGCTTGTCAAAAAGGATTATGCCTATTGCTTGTTTAGCATCAGTCTGTGCAAGCACATGGTTGCTGAACTCAACTTTGCAAGTCTGACAAGAGTTGGACGGTAAAAATCCGTTTGGTTGTCTATCGCTAAGGTTGCGAATAAGTAGTAAGTTCAGCTAGTTTTCCTAAACTATTAGTTCCATCACTCTCAAAGCAATAGACGTGTGGCTGTTGACGCGCTAGTTTTCTGTTTTGACGGCTACCTTGTTTATGTCTAGGGGACAACTATGGAATGTTTCCACGTGGTTCGATGCACACCGCACTTCAATGAGAGCGTAAATAAGTAAAAAGTTGGACAGGAATATTCCGGCCGCCGCGTATCAGCAGTGCAGTGGGAGACCATCAGGGTCAGGATGTAGTGCTCGCGTGAGTGATCTAATTACTTGGTTAAAGCACGTAGTTCAAAGATAATTATGTCTAGCGGCTTGTGGGTGTGTTTGAGCACAGCAGTTCGCAAGTTCACGTTGATGGTAATGAAGGAATCGCAGAAGTGGCTATTGGAGATCTTAGATGTTTCTGTTGGACTACTAACTATGGACTCATCGAAGGGTCTCAGAGAGGATATGTTATTTGCTGTACGACCGTTTCTAGATTTCAGTAGCTTGGTGAGGGACTTGCTTTTATTTTTGGTGTTATGGGCAGCGCACTCCTCAGTTAGCCTAGCCAATGCTTAAGAGCGTTGCCAGTCGTATGGCACTTTATTCATGCGAACAACGATTTAGAAATCATGTCTTAGAGTACGGGTGACACATTTTTCGGAGCTTCCTCAGCACCCTGTTTAGAGGGATGAACGTTTTGTCGGTTTCGGCTTGCGGCTGTGTATTAGCGGAGCGACCAATGTCGAAACAGTTGTTGAGGTTGTTGTATTGATCACGGATGGCGGTGTCCACCACCTTGGACAAGAAAAGATATCCTAATTGGCTGCTCGGGCAAATGTAAAAAGCTATAGCAGATAATGATTCTGAACGTCAGAGGCTCACTAGCTAGACTAGTTCAAAAATGTAGGGAGATAGTAAGCATAAATAATACACGAACTTACTTGTGGTCGCTTCCTGGGTTGTTGTCTCTTGCGCTATTGACAGCATCCGGGATACCAAGCGTAAAAGTAAAGTCGGGAGTGTTACAGCGCCTAGTCAGAAAATTGACGGGTTGGATCCGTTTGTTCGCATTCATATTGTCAACCAAGCCCCTGTATCTGTTAGGTGCACACTGGCCATTTCACGAGATACGTGGCATGTTAAAGTCACTGCCCACTATCTTTAACGTAGGGACATTGTGGAAACCACAGTGGAGAGGTTTATAAGCGCTCACGAACTAAGCGTTCAAATCGTGCTAGTTTTAGTCCTTACTGCTGCTGACTATGTAAGTTACCATTTAGTTTGCTTGAAAGCCGAGTATTTGGCGTGCAAGTATAGCCGAGCAGCAGAAGCAGTGTGTCCGATATTTAGGACAGGTATATTGTTATGCTTAACTGGAACTTATCTGTGCTTTGACTGTGAGTTCCTTGTTCCTGTAGTGTTTGCACCTTCTGTGGAACCGAAATCTTTCCATATTTCTTAGATTACTTCATAAGTCGTTGACTCCACTAGTTTCAAACACTCAGTTTTCTAGTCGTTTCTTTTAACTACAAGCAATTTTGCTGAAAATTCCGTCGAAAGTTTGCTTTCCATTTTTGACGATTCTGATCCACACATAAGTTGTGTTCAAGTAGCAGCGACTTTTATGTCATAAACGTACTTCGTTGTCAGAAATGTTTTCCTTCTTCTTCCCATTTTTACCCGTCCTACCTGCCTCTGAAGTCGTCGACGTTATGGATCCCATGCCTCCAGAAGCACCGCATGACACCTGTAAGCAGCTATACTAAAGCGTGTCAAATATCGGCTGACGCTAGTCTGCGGCAGTAAGCTTCGAATATCGAGCTCAGTGACCGCACCGCAGCACAACTCCTGCGACACAGGAGTTCTCTTTTGGATTTGCCAACGCTTGCCAACGCTATCCTTAGCAAAAGCTCAACAACACTACCGTCCATGAGCGATACACGGTTCTGCGTATTCAGGATTTTCATTGAGGCAGACCGGAAAGTCTAGCTTTTACAAGCTTGAAACTGTTCAAACTTATCAGCAAATCCCAGTCTAGCAACACCTATTTAATTATTTATTTATTTAAGACGCTGCCCAAACGGCCGTTATCACGCCTTTCGAACGACACAATAACGCAACCATTTTAGCGCTTCATCGACTAAGTTCTTTGTGGCATAGACATCGTTTCGTCCCCACTAACGACGTCTTAATCGGCAGTCTTTCCTTATAAAAGCTTTTCTAATATCCACAACAAGTTTTCTAGCGTTTTAACTGTTGTAGTGCGTCTGAGAAGATCTTCAGCATTTTACACCCTTAGAATTGAATATTGCTTGAACCTTCACATCGCAGTTGCTGATCCTCTTAATAGGTGTGTAGCCTACACAATACACCTTGATATCAGTTGCCTCCAAATTCTACACTGTCCCGTATTTGACAAGTAGCTTACATGCCATTGTTACCGACTAGTATCTCAGGTGCCTCCTAAAACCATCACGAAATTACCATCAAGCATGGTATCTGTATGTTGGGACTGCTATGTTCTAAACTGGCAGGAATTGGAACACAGTTGCGGTGGTCTCGTATATCCGTTTATGTGGAACGGTTAAATAAGGCATGCATATTGCAAGTAACGTCTCAATTTATACGGACACACAAATTTGTAAAAGTTATAATCCTAGAGAAGTCACAAAATTGTAAAAGCTAAGCAGAAGAAGTAACGCCGTGAAGCTGCAGCAACAAGTAATAAATATACAAGTTATCAAGTCACAAGCTATAAACTTTTAATGGCTGGCTAGCCGAACAACCTCCTCGTGGTGCCAGCTGGGTGGTTCGGGTTTAACCCGTTCCAGCAAATAGTTCGGCGGCAGTGTTCCAGGACGTGGTGGGTTTTCGCCTGGCAAGCGTTCTCCCTATAAAAAGCCACAAATGTCTGCTTATCAACACTGTGACGTGGCGGATGTGACTCGCCACAAAATAAAGTCACTGGCCCGTGGATATCCGGAAAGTGCTATCCAACCCAAGGACCTCAATCGCTTATGCTCACATTCCTGACGACAACAAACATTCAAAAATGCTGCGGCACATTCAAAGACACAAGCTACATTCATACACAATTACATACGCATATACACCCATACACTTACATATATTGTTATGCCAAACATGTACTTTTGTACGTTATTGATCACACTGTTAGCTAAACATGATCATGCCTGTAAAGGTGTGTCTCGCATGGTCGAGAATAAAAGTTTATTTATTTATTTATTTACAAGGTATAACTTGAATTCATAACATTTCCATTTATGCTAATAATAACCGTCGGTGGTACGTATATCGAAATCGGCGCTTAAGAGAGAAGCATAGAAAGGCCCCTGCGCCGGGGTAACACGTAACATCGTGAAGCGTTCCCTATTTTTTCCAATTCATGTTAACCTGGCTCACCGATTTGCTCAAGATGCACACACGAGCACTCCCATGGTTCCAGTCCCACCCGTACTTGATCGTGTCTATCCTCTGGTGATGTCTGACGCGTAGACAATACTAAAGCAACCCAACCACAACTTATTTGTTGTCGTTGTTAAAAGCACGCTGTTTGCAGGTTACAACGTACAGTATGGATGCACGGGATTTAGTCTATGCGAAGCATAAACGTAAACCTTCTCATGGTGTCCGACGGGCGGGCTGTACAGAGGCTAGGCAGTCAACCATCTTTTTGTTCGCTATTCGCGTATGGAGCGGTCCTAGGCGCGTTTGGTTAAGCACGTTTCCAAGATCTTGCCGCAGAATCGGTAGTAAAGGCGTTAGTCTCATCCCTGAGAGGACGCAGACAATCACGGACTATGCAGCGTCATCAGGTGTTAAAACCTAGGCGGTTTTCTCGGCATGGTCAATTGCTATAGAATGTTCATTCACAACAAGGCCGCTGTTCAGCAAGCAATGACTGGCTTGTTTAATTATAACCCGAAGCAGTTCATGCATACACAAAACCGAAACGGCGCTTGTTGCCATCAGGTAGAAGCCAATTAAGGTACGTGCTCTAAACTACTTGAAGATGGATGAGAAGCTACTCGCATGCTTAAAACCTACGCCGCACCATCCGTTGTGGATACTGTTTAACTGCAACTGATCGGTAGTGAGTTCAAACTTTTCTTTTTATTCTCGGCATCTACGATCTGCAGGGAACAGATACAATACTTTCTGTCGCGAACTTCTCGCTATATACTTGGCCGTCCTACATTTACTTCAAGCACTTGAAGGACGACGTTCTGTTAACTTGCCGGTTCCCCAGCCTATCGTCTACGCCTTCCCTTCTGCTGCCAATCATAGTTCCCAAAACGAAAATGGGCAGTTGGGTGATGCCACGCAATTCTTTGTCCATAGTCGATATGTCGGTGCTCCGAACCATGTTGTTAGTGCTACACCCTCGCGTGATAATTTTCGTCACCTTTAGCCTTCGCCCCCTACGCTGGAGGAACTATCCTTTGACCGGGCAAACGCTCCAGAACCTGCACAAATTCGATCAAACTCCTGGTCGAAATCCTTGCACTTGCTTGTGTTAACTCCGAATCAATTAGTTACTGCGATGTTGCCAACAGTAAGCCAAAGCCGTTTCCTTCCACAGTCTGTTCGGCGAACCGACTGTGGGTCTCCATGGGTTATAGCAGCCAAGACGTTCAATCCTCTGTTAAATTAATCACCGATCAATGAATGTGGCGTGATATACGCGTTGGCGTGCGTTGAGAGCATGCGTTGACAGCTGTCACAGATGTCGGAGCAGCAACAGTCGTCCACACATCATCATTTCCCCTGGAATTTTCTGACTCCCTGAGACACAGTTTAGATATGCTTGCCCCACCGTCGGTTTAACCTTTATACTAATATGTCTGGACCGTGTCACTCGTAGGCCATACGCAATTCATTTGCCTGGTACATTACTGTAACGGTGGGCCGTGCACGTTTCGAATCATGGCTTTCTCTTTTTGGTGTACTAGTCTCGGTTACCACCGACAGAGGATGTTAATTCACTTTCTAGTTGAGTTGGGACTTGAAATGCTTATTGGGTTGCACTCACATTCGAATAACCACTTATGGCCTAGTTGCCAGTGGCTTTGGCGAGGCTTTATCAAGAGATTAGAACCATCAGCACAACTAGCTCATCTGACGCACATTGGGCTGTGCGCATTCCAGTCGTTCTGCTCGTTCTCCGTAATATCGCCAAACAGGAGGTTGGATGTTGCTTTGCCTAACGTCATTGGCACGACTCAGGCCACCAGGCGAGATGATTTTGGTCCTCAGTCACTATAGAAGGGGATCCCGTTCCTAAGGCTGAAGGCCACAGGGAGCCCTTTTGCGCCGTTCGACTTACTTCTCCAAGGTTCACTGCTCGATAACAAGGAATTCCTCAGGATTTACACCGTTCGTTCGTGTAAAGTTGCCTCGACGCATTTCGAAACGGTTTAGCACCTTCCTATAAAAGTCTCGCTAATGTTCGCTCAAGTAAACGCCAGTACCTCAGCTTAGAGAAGAACTGACTGAAGAAATCCGTGAGCGTCGGCCGCTTTAAGGACGCTCATGTTTAGCTAATTATTGGGCGTTCAGACAGTTAGTTTGACTGATTCCAGGTTGTTACTCTTGTTAGCCCACCAACCCATGCTTATATAGCAAAACCTTGATGCCCTCGCTTAAGGATTTTGCTATACCCACATTCAGGCTGCTTGCTTTGATTCCCTCCAAGCCATCTTATTTTTGTTCCTTTAACAGCTTTAACGAGTGCTCTTTATCAGCTGTTGCTCTATGTGTGAACTTAGCTAGTAGTCCTTATTGCTGTACATATTTCGCGAAACCAGTTTTAGCACGAAGTCTTTTTTGCATATCGCTTGAACTGACGAAAACTTCCTTGAACTCCGCGCTCACGTAGTGTTAGTTTTTGGCCGTACTGCTGCTGCTTGTAAAAGCTGCCATCCACATTGCTTGAAAGCCAGATATTTACGGTGAAATTATAGCCGAGCTTCAGAACCACTGCGCGCGATATTTACGACAGATATATAATCATGCACAGTTACTGTGCTTTGACTGTGAGTTCCTTGTTGCTGAGGTATTTGCATCTCCTAAGGAACTGAAGACTTTTCGTATTTCCTAGACCATTACAGAGTATAAAACCCTGTTCGAACCGTTTTTACAGCCGTAAATCTTGTGCACATTTGGTTTGCGGAGCAACCTGCGTCGGACTTTGGTTGGGCCATACTACTTCTGTTTAAATGCAGCGAACGGGCAGTGCAGTATACCAACACGCACACACAGCCGACTAGTACCCTGACAGATGGACAGTCTGACACGAAACAAGACGCACGCTAGCCATCAAATGGATAAACTCGATGAGCTGGGTTACACATAGTAGCCATTTTGCTGGAAACCGCAAAACTAGGGGCATAGCATGTTCCGATAACGTATGAATGGACGTGAACAAGCGACTGCGAAAAAGATGAAACAACTAAACACCGTGGGTAAAAGATAAATATATAAATGTATGGCATACTTCTCGTAAGTCGAGGCACGAAGATGAAGAACTTCTAGCATAAATATGTAGAAATACATGTAAAACAAATTAGCTTTAAAACTGACAAGACTTAAGGACGAGACAAATTTCCACTGATTACACAAGCTAAGTAGAAAGTTATTGTTCGCTGGCTGTCAAGGAGTTACGACGCGCTCCAAAGCCTTGAGGTACACCATCTGCGATGGGTGGACCTACATGGCTTGCTGTGGAGTTGACCATGAGTTGTGGGAATTTCTCCTGCGATCCAACGTTCCGGGCTAAGGTTTCTTTTGCGAGCTGTGCCTGTTAATATAAGAAACAGACGATGTCTTGGAGGACTGCCTACTTTTAGTCCGTTTGCCTCTCCTGCTCAAGCGGCGATAAACATCGCTGCTGTCTCTCTACCAACTCCTTGATTTACCTCATGTGATTATGGCGCAGCTACCCCAACAGGCCAGCTTAGTTGTGCACCATCCACCTCATCTACAGTGATGCCGTCGATTGTTGATCAGAGCGAAGAGCCTAAGATCAAGACATAAGCAGTGGCGGTGAAGGAATACGTATGAAAGTTTGAACCTAAGAGCAAGGCAGGAGCCAGGTTAAAATCCAAGTCTTCATCACCTCAAGCGCAGTTGATTTTGGTTCTCGATAGAGGCTGTCAACTGGAGGAACCGCATAAAGATGGCTCGCATGTTCTGAAGCCGAAGATCCATAAGCATGCCAAATCACCATCCCGCGACCGCTCCCTTATCATCATGAATGCAGCCGAGGCTACCCAGGCCACAAAAACTGAAAGGATTGGAGATGACCAGGACTTCCCACAGCGGATGGGCTCTTTACTGTTCGATGAAGCAGAACAAGGAAGCAACCTGGTTTCAGCTTTCTGCTTTTGCAAGAAACAAGGGGAATACTCAAAAGTTCGTTCACATAAATTTGTATGTCAAAATGATGACGAGGCCCGTCGCATACTTCGATCAGCCCGGCGGCTTAAAATTGAATCGTCTTATGTACCGCGAGAGCTTTCCATGGATGATCGAGTGAAAATGAAACAAGCGGTTAATAAAATCAGATTTCGCTGCGACAACTGTGAGATAGATTTACATATTGTGGCTTTTTGCGTGGTCCAAAAAGCTACGAACTTTTGCTGGAAACCACCACTTGTCATACCCCGACTTTAGAGATGATGAACGGTTTGCGCGTAATTTCCTCTACTGTGCGCAGTATTCGAAACATACTGGATGAACGTCAATTTTTGCCTCAGCGAATCATCCTTAATGGCTTTCGCCGAGACTTGGTTGTCCGCGGATATCCTGAACTCGGTGGTGCAGATCCCCGGGTATCACCTCTGCCGGGCTGACCGCAAAGGCGGGAGATCTGTTGGCGGTGGGATCTCTACTGGTATTCAGCCCTCAAGGCACATCTACTTGAAGCTACTTGTGATGGTACTGGTACGTTCGAAGCCATGCGGTTCCGCGTTCTTGATGGATGCGGATCCCTGTTGGTCGGGATTGTCTACAGAGCTCCATTGCGTTCCGGAGCTCGGCTGCTGATTTCCATTAAAATGCATCGTATGGGAAAGGACTGTGTATTACTGAGAGACTTTAATACCCCAAGTGCCGGATGGGGTTTGCTCCATTGTGCTGCTTCTTCAGTCGCCTACGCTGCGGACTTTGATGAAACCTTCCCCGAGTGTAACCTATTTCAACATGTTACTGTACCTACCCGAATATTTGTCGGACACACCCCATATTCTCCATTATGTGCTTTGCTCGACGTAAGCATATGTCGCAGACGTTGCAGTCTTCCGCCTATTGGTAATAGAGATCACTGTATGATTTCATCCCTTTGGACGCGACGCCTTACTATTCAGGGCCAAGACAGTTTCCGCAGAAATTTCTGGCTTGCCAATCCAATCCTCCTGTAAGCGGCCGCTAGCAGTGTGGACTGGAATATCCCACTGCCCATGGATCCAGATAAGGAGTGAAAACGTTTGTACTCCAAGGTGATTTCCCTTGTTGAGCAGGCTGTTCCTACTTGCAAAAGGCGAACGTGTACCAGAGTCTGTCAAAGGATAGTCGGTGTATTGAGGTGCTTAATGTCCAAAAGACGTACATAATGGAACCGATTCAAACTCACGCACCGCGCGCTTGACTATTCCGAGTACACCTTGCTCAGAAAAGACGGTAGCGTGAAAAAGTCAGCAACGGCATTAGTATGAACTCAGTCTGGTTGCGCAATCTAGGACGACACCAAAGACACTGTACACTTACTTGAAAAGAAGTACCAAAGCTGGCAGTGGTATTCCTGCCCTGTTAACCGCAGAGCTGGGCGGGTTACTTGAGGACGATAAAACGAAAGCCAGTCTACTGGGCCTAAACTATTCATCTGTTCACACGATAGAGACGCTGTTACCCAGTGACACCGCGCCATTCCACCCCTCTTCGTTGCAGCACATAGAAGTGAGTGTGGCTGAGGTTGACAAGGGCCTTCGTGGATTAGATCCGCACTCCTCGCCTGGTCCTCCTGGGCTGCACCAGCTGTTCCTCAAGGCCGTGGCGGACTACATTGCTGCTCCCGTCTGTCAGATATTTCATCACTCCCCGGAAGCTGGATGACTCCCGGTTGCTTGGAAATTGGGGACCGTTCAACCTATATACAAGGGAGGTGATCGTCCAGATCCTACAAACTATCGACCTATCTGCTTAATGTCCTTACTGTGCGAGTGAACAGAAAGGATTCTAAAGCGCGCCCTGCAGCTTCAATACGAGAAATGTAAAAACATCTCCTTTGCCCAGCACGGCTTTCGGCGAGCACGCTCATGCACCTCGAACATGCTTGTTGCTAGGGAGAACCGGGCGTGGTCGGTAGACGCTGGAAAGCAATTGCACGTGGTTTTTGTAAACTTCAGCAAGGCGTTTAACAAGGTTCACCAGGAAAGGCTCATTCTTAAAGTCCGAGGTACCGGTGTCTTCGGGATTATCCCTTCTTGGATCGCTGATTTTTGGATGGCCGGACCATGCGAGTCAAGGTGAATGAAGCCTACTCCACTCCGTGCTCCTGACTAGCGGTGTTCCGCAAGGGACTGTACTTGGTCCAGAACTGTTCAAGAAGTTCACCAATGACCTCCCATCGGACCTTCAGATGGATTGGCTGATTTACACCGATGACATGAAGCTGTGGATGCAGATATCCTGTCTCGAGGATGCAAAAAGCTGCAGGCATCATCGGACATGTTACACGACTGGTCAGTCAAATGTCAGTTGCCCGTAAATCGTGCAACATGCTCAGTATTTCCCATAGACGCCCATGAACCGTTCGGGATATACCATATTGGTGAGGTGTTACTCAGCACCATATTCTTGAGAAAGTTCTCGGTGTGCTGGCTAGCCGAACAACCTCCTCGTGGTGCCAGCTGGGGGGTTCGGGTTTGACCCGTTCCAGCAAATAGTTCGGCGGCAGTGTTCCAGGACGTGGTGGGTTTTCGCCTGGCAAGCGTTCTCCCTATAAAAAGCCACAAATGTCTGCTTAACAACACTGTGACGTGGCGGTCGTGACTCGCCACAAAATAAAGTCACTGCCCCGTGGGTATCCGAATAATCCTTTCCAACGCACGGACATCCATCTTCTACTCGAGCATTGCCGACGATATGAGAGTGAAAATTAGAGCAGCACAGTTACAAACAGGAACCTCACAGTTACACACCCACACACACAGCTACATAATTACATACCCCCTACATAAACATACACTGGTACGGCAAACATAACGTATTCCTGCACATTCTTGACCGCGCATTGTTGTCATAATGATCATGCCTGTAAAGGCGTGCCTCGCCTTGTCGAGCATAAAAACTTTATTTATTTATTTATTTATGATTTATGGGCCACCGAAGACACACTACGTAGGGTTGCCGCTGCCAACAGGATGTCGCACGCCATAAGGACAGCCCTCTCGCGACTGACTCCGGCAATCTTCAGAATCCTGTTTACTGCTCATGGGCGCCCGATCCTTGCATACGGACTACTCGCCACTTGTCTTCTTACCAAGTTCGAGTGTGACGTGTTTGTGAAGGCCCGGCAGTGCGCTTCGAAATCTATACCGGAGTCAAGGGACTTGCCTTGCGCGCTTCGACTACAGCGGATGCACTTGTCCTCTCTGGAATATCGTCGACGTAGAGGTGGTCTGAATTTTAAATGGCGAATGCTGAGGATGTAGATGGGGACGGAGCTACAAGCGTTATTTCAAGTCAACACTAATAGTTCCACTCGGATGCACAACTGAAAACTGGAAGTCGCAGAGTTCGTTCCACTCGCGCTCTATCAACCCTCATTTTATAGGACTGGAACAACTTGCCGAAACATGTTGTCGACGCGCAGATTGAGGAATGTTTCAAGTAATTGTTCCTTCCTCAATTGCTGAGTAAGCTGGGACCATGCTTCTTCCAATGTAGCTGTTACGGCCCCTTGTGGAATACCTTCTCGTAGCGACTCACGGCGTCCACACATTGAGCGGGAAGTGAAGTAGCTAACATAGGAATCTCATTATGCGATCTACATTCCTATGATCCAGTGAACGTCACGTAAATATTGCAGGATATATATTCAAGTAAAATGTTACATGGGACCTATAGAGCACACAATGCCGAGTTCCTTGGAATTTGGGCTGCCCCGTGTGCTGTAGTACAGAAAAGATATCTCCATGAAAAGTCCTGCAATAAAAGCAAAAGTATATGTAATCATTTATTATGCAAGGAAGCTTTCTCACTAAGCTGCGTTACAAACGTTAGTTAATATTGTTGACCCTAACTTTGTCTATGTTATCTTGCGCGTAAAAATTCATTCTACTCCATGTTCATAAGCGCAAATATTCAACCATTTCGGATTGTGTAATGAAGAAAATATTAGAACAATTCGTAGAAAATAAATTTGGCTGCTCCGTCAAATTTGTACCGCAGAGCGCCCGCCTGACGCATATTTTTCGACGTGCAAGCAAAAGCTCTTATATGTATGTGAGCTCAAGGTGTCATTAAACACAATTGTTTAGGATGCCAAATTCCAGCCTACACGACTCATTTCTGCGCTTGTGCAAAAGGTTTGATTAGAATTTCATATTTTGTTCTGAAAATGGAGTGTCCCATCCAAAGTTACATTGTAGTTTTCTCTATCGTTTGCTTTAATCCCATCATAGAACACGGGGATTGCCAAGTAAAAATGAAAATAAAACAGCGAAACGTTAATATAGTGTATAAAGTGCTCGAGTTACAGTGCAGTGAACAAAAGAAAATTGTAGAAAATTATATTTTTATCAACTGCAAGTTTTAGCTGCATTTAGCACCCCAGTATAATCTTTTGGAAAAATAAACTTAAAATTTTTGCTGGTAAAATATTTCCTTTTGTCATAATGAACTAACAAAATTACTTTTTCCTTCTCGCTGGGGCATCTTCCGTGCTTACGCAAACTGATTCTTCACAAAGTAACATACACGTAATCAGTTTTTCCCGCCTATTTGTTAAAATTTAATTGGTTTTGCTAAAGTGCTTTGTCTTTATTTTATTTATTATTTACGTATGTTTTGATTTCCACTTTGGTCCAAGACTTAGTCGCAGACACTGTTTATAATGTATATGTGAAAAATCAATGAGTTCCTTGTTTGCTTCCTTTGGTAATGTCGGGATATGCAAAATAAAGCCACAGCTGCAAGTGTGTCGTTTCAGTTTAGATAACTGAAGCACCAAACTTCAGCTAGCTTCAGCCGAAACCTGAAGCAAATATGTTTTCATCTCGGTCCCATAGGTGAAGCATGCGTTACACGGTTTCAATTTCAAACGTTTCCTCCGTCTCTATTGTAGCGTATTGGATGCCCATACACCACAACCCTCGTAGGTAATTTATCCTAAAGATTTATATAAAATAGCAAGAATAAACGGGCACGCAATTTTCATAGCCTTCCAAGGTTTACTCGTACTATTTTTAGTACCTAAGTTGATTTGCTACCCGTTGCTTAGCTGCAAGCGTAAGATTTCACTGTATGCCCTTTTGTACACTAGTTTATCTAAGAAGCCAAGGTTAAGGTTCATGCGACGCAACCAAATGGGTTGGACTTCGGATGAATGCATCGCTTTTTTTAACTCATACCCTGAGTTCCATTAAGGAGCCTGTTGGGCATATGCCTCTGGGTTTTTCCGATAGGATCCTATCGGATTTCTTTAAGCGACTACATATGAATGTGCAACATTCCAGTTTCGAACGGATGCACATGCTGTAGAGTTCTAATCTAGCTTCAGCAATATACATGTACTAGCTTGTGGGCCAGGCTAACTGTCGTGCTTTAGCTACCTTAATAGTACCTGTTCGGTAAAGTTTAAGCTATTGGAATGACGCAACCCTAGGTCCTTCAGTGAGGTGCTAGTTTTGATAACAGTGTTTTAAAAGTTAAAACCCCGGGAGCTATGGTGCATTTATAAACAATGACGTTAGACTTTTCGACTGAGAACAGCGTCTGCCACTTATGGCACCAAGACTAAAGCTGCTATGGCCCCGCGGATGGTGTCTACTTCAGGCAATAGGTCATTTGGGTGAAAGATTTAAATGACTTTTACAACGTCTGAAAAAGGAAAGGGGTAACCATGTGTGGGTTACGTACATTAGGAAAAGTGCAGACCTATTACGGTGCCTTGAACAACACCACTTGTAACTTATGTGACAGTTAATTCAACCCCTTCTATTTTAACAGATTGTGTACGTTGGTTAAGATAAGAGGGAAGCCTATTTAGCAGAGGCTGTAGTAGACCTAGGCTCTAACCATATTCATGAGGCGCCGATGAGGAACTCTATCGAATGCCTTTTGTATATCAACGTACAAAGTTATTACCTCCTTGGCAAATACATGGCGTTGGCGATAAGGCCAAAAAACGGCTTGGCATGTCGCGCAAAATCGTGGTTTCAGGAACCCATGCTGAGACTTATGGATGACCCCACCCGTGTATGGATAACCTGAAATTTCTTTTTCACTAGTTTCGCTATTAAACGGGATGTAAAGGGTTGGGATTTATGGTGCGGTAATTGCAAACATCTTATATTGAGCCACCTTTGTGTCGTACTGTAATATTGTTGCCAAGCTTTAGGTTACCCCATACGCGACACTGATAAGCTAAAAGCTTGCAGGAAAGGGCTATGAATAACTTCACCAGCATTTTTATTAAAATTGGTGGTATTCCATCTGGACCTGTGTTTAAGGACGGCCTAGTTGCTGATATTATTGCCCGTATACTTCTAACACCGAACTGTACCATATTCAGTCTTTCCTTAGTCATGCTTGACGTCACCTCGGTCACGAGTTCAATATCTATACAGGGTGACACCTTTAAATAGGAGTTAAACGGTTCACGCATTATTCGCGGGTCACTGGTAGTACTGTCGTCTCCAGTTCTTATACTACATCTCTTAGGATTGTCCATCAAGGTTCTAGGGTGCAGTAGACTGTTGAGCGCGCGAAACTTGCTCTCGTACTATAATGCAATGCCTTCCTGACGGATCGGATGTAGCTGAATTTGATTTGATAATCCTAGGGAAAACCCTTCGCCCTCAGTACATAGGTGAAACTTAGAGTACTACAGTAATTCCTCGGCAGCTTCGTATTATCTTGAGGTTTCGACTTTATATTTTGCACCTTGGAGGTTTCGCATTTGAGCATGGTACAGGAGCTGTTAAACCTAGGAAGGCTAACAACAGTGCAAAATATTTTAGTGGTTTCATCCGTGGCCTCAGTAAGAAAGAATGCCTTCCAGGTTCTTGCTCTCAAGTGATTTGAAAATGTAACCCAATTTATACGTTGAGACGGACGACGAAGCACTGCCGGGTTTTGGTCAACAGTCCGTGTAGGTCGGCACTCCAACCGTTTTGAGCAGTGCACTTCCCTGTGATCACTTCCATGGAACTCAACAGCCACTATTGCTTTGACCTCCGGAATATTCAAACTGGAAACCAAATCCAGGATATGTTCTTCTCTAGTCGATGAAGAAACGTGCTGAGCACACCCTCCCAAATTTATACAGGCGTGTAAAATTGCTTGTCTTGCTGGCGGGACTGAGGTATATCAGTTGACAGCTGGCAAGTTTCACCTCCGGCGCTAAGTTTACAATCGTATGGGAGGTGCGAGGCCTGTTCAGATGCCTCTAAAAGCGCATTATCATTAGTGGATGAACTATCGGGCGCCCTATAGATACAGCCACGAAACAATCATAACCCATGAACTTCGATGGAAACCCAGAATGAAGCTTCCACTGACTAGAGGTTTGGAGACTGAAAAGCAACAGCTTAGTAAGTCTCCTTTATATATACAGCGCACCCTCCACCTCACCCGTGTGTGACACTGCGGAAAGAGACGGTAAGCACAAAGCGAAGACTCATCAGCATTATTTTAATGTCAAACGGGTTTCGGTGAGAAAAATCATATATAGTTTGGACGTGCGTGCCAGTGGGCGAAGAATATGTATCTTATTGGTTAGCGACCTAGTATTAATAAGCAGGAGGAAAATATGTGCAACTAGGGTCCTTAAGTCTCCAGGTTGATGCAAAAAGGCGTTATATAAGCCGCAGCTTCAACTTTAGGAGAGCACTGAGCAAAGGCAGACTGAACGTTGCTTAGGAGCCACAACGTGTATACTGGTGTTGGCTGGTCTAGACACACCCCGCAATGAGATCAAGAAAAGACACCGCAGATGGATCAGCAGTGGTGCATCGGGAATGAAGTGGTATTACCGTAAGCACAAAGGTCAGAAGAGAGATGGGGCAGGACAGCTGAAAAATCCGCCAGCTCAAGGAAATGGGTAGAAACAGCACCGATGTCCGAGTTAGGTGGAACCACCAAAACTGGGCAAAAGCAATCTGTTTAAAAGAGGTGGTCAGGCGAATTTGCTCATAACTAGCTACCATAGCGCCCAGCGTGATTTTGTCACCTGAGCTCAGCCGAATGGGGGCTGCGTACCAGCTGATGCGCTTTGGAAACCGTTTAGCTTCCAGCGCTTGCGGTTTGATCGCGTAGAATGCAGCTTCCGTCTCGTTGAACCCCTCAATGGTGACTTCGTCGGGAATGGTGATGGTGTTGTGTCGCGCGTCATGGCCTGCAGTTGCGAATGCCGGCACTGGCTTTACACTCGTCAACTGCGAATTCGGAGTGCAGAGCACTGCAGTAAGATCAACATACCAAAGGGGACTATAGAGCGCACTAACTACTCATGTTTCGGTAACGACGCCGGCTAAATTTCTCAAGTGAATAAGGTGCTGCAAATTTAAGTGTAATCCAATGCCTTAATACCCATGTATTACAGCTGGTTTTTAAAGGGCTGGCTAGCCGAACAACCTCCTCGTGGTGTCAGCTGGGTGGTTCAGGTTTAACCCGTTCCAGCAAATAGTTCGGCGGCAGTGTTCCAGGACGTGGTGGGTTTCGCCTGGCAAGCCTTCTCCCTATAAAAAGCCACAAATGTCTGCTTAACAACACTGTGACGCGGCGGTCGTGACTCGCCACAAAATAAAGTCACTGCCCCGTGGATATCCGGATAATACTATCCAACCCACGGACACCAATCTTCTACGCGCATATTGATGACGATAGCAAACACTGAAGATTGGAGCAGCATAACTACAAGCACAAAATACACAGCTACATACACATACACACAATGACATACATACATACCCCCTACACAAACACAAACTGCTATGGCAAACATATCGAATTTTTGCACATGCTTGATCATGCATCGTTATGTCAAAATGATCGTGCCTGTAAAGGCGTGCCTCACCTTGTTGAGAATAAAAGATTTATTTATTTATTTATTTATTTAATGCTAGCTGGATGCTGAGCAGCAGTTTAATGGAGAAAATTCTGCAAACTTTTTGTGTGCCGAAATGGTGCGAGCACTCGGTATCCATACTTTTTATACGAAAGGGTTCAGTGCATGCTAAATTTCGTCTACGATCATTCGTAGACTGAAGCTGTCGTCCTTGCAGAAAGCAGCGGCTCTGAGCCTCAGAAAGCACAATCAAATCTATCAGTTTCCCATTACAGGCGAACGATCATCCAACTGCAAAGGGACAAACATGTTCATAAATAGTAACGGCTGCTACTGAAAAGAAAAGGCAGTATTGTTACTTAACGGACATAGTGGTAAACAGCACTCTATCGACAAAATTGTTCTCATGTGACACGGAACTGGTTAAGACAATAAAGTCTGGTCTTGCGGTGAAGCAAACCCCAAAGTAGGCTGCTCACTTATTATGGACATGCAGTGAGCATGTAGTTTGCCAAAAGCAACTCACAAGCTCGAGGAAGCAGTGTTCTCATGCCCCAATCTAAGTAAAACTGGTTCAAACCCAAACGCGCTGTGACGACATACAGACCTCGCCAATTCATCGAATGATGCTAGGCGGTGTCATTTGTTGCCTTGAAAATTGCTACTAACTGAAATGTCACTTGCTAGGGACGGATTAGCCCAGCAGTCTGTAGGTCCAATTTACGAGGCAATTCTTACGCACTCGTTATTATGACAAGCCTAACATTTATAGAGCAATGTGGATATACAAAACAGCTAGTTGCCTGCTACTTGCTCTTTATCGCCAGTCCAGCACAGCACCCGTTCCGTCAGTATGCTACCTTTTTGACGCCCAGTGGGAGTTTTCCAGGTTACGGTTTAACCATTTTGTCAACTGCACTTATACAAGTACGGTTTTCGACCGTAGCCTACCTTTATGAGCATACTACCGGTTGCTATTGCATCATTTGATGGTCGTACCCCAAAACAGAAATCACCTGATTGTAGGTAAACGCGTGCCGACTGTCCTAAGTGCCCAGCTACACTGCAACTCAGCAACCGTATTCACGGTCTTCAACTGGGTATCGAACCAGTTGTTTTTAGCCTCTCTTCTTTTCTCTTCAAGTAACTGGAGCTGCAGGCTCATCAGCCACAGCCCATGCCAAAGTGGATTTCACCTACAGCTCCTCTATCGAATCCTTATGATTGATCTCATACAGAGTTGTTAAATGAATAGTACTTAACCCAGCTGCACGATATGCAATGCAACCATGTGGTCTGAACAATGTTAATAGCTCATGCACCTAAGAAGACCAACTTTTAGTTTGTTTAAAGCGGTTCCTAAATATGTTCTCGGTTATCCGAAAGGTCGAAGGACAAAGAAGTTGACAGCAAGCAAAAATGCAACTATGACCATCCGTTAAACCACCACCAGGTGCGTTAATTGCATGCGCGGTAGCCACACAACAGGTTGCATCCGCAATTCCACGTCCCACCTAGCAGTGCTCCGGCGTGGCGTAAAAACAGGGCATCAAAAATGACAACAACTCATCGTTAGGACCGTCCTTATGTGCATATACACTGAGCACTGAAGCCATCCATCCCATTCTACTATTCAATTTTTATGAACCAGGTGCTGTCTGCTTACTGCTACCATACCGTCACGTCAGTCGTGTGCTTTACATTATTGTTTATTACTTGCTTCTAATCTTCCGACAGAATATTCAGCCTACAACGTTGCTTTCAGCTTACACTTGTTTGCATCGTACTGACCCTGTCAGCACCATCGATCCATCGAGCGCACGGATCAAGACACTCAGCAGGCGGTCATGATATATGTTAATTTATGGAAAGGTGCGGTGGCATAGTATAGTAGAAATGGCGCTCATCTTAGCGTTTGTATTAGTCCACCCCATAACAAATGAAAATTCAGCCGCCGTTTTATGGTTAAACGCACCATCTTAGTACGCCAGTACTGGCGCGCCATTCGGATTTTGTCTCTGTGTCTCGCCGAGTTCTCTGGGCCCTTTTCCGCTATGGATAAGAAACCTGTGAAAGCCTTTACCAGTTGCTCTACCACAACTATTTATCTCAGAATACGGCGGGTTGAAGACGACCTACAGACAGAATTGCAAGGAGTGAGTACTACGCGGTAAGTCGAACTTTTGGCGTGCCATACTGATCGAGCATTTTTGGTGAAGTTCGCGAAGCCCAGGGTCTGCCGAAACACTCGTGACAAAATTTAACCATTGTAAAATTTCTCTGAGGTCAAGTAGGTATGTCCATATCACAGTGTTTGCATTGTGCAATAGTGCTGACTAAGGGTATCCTGCGGATTGCCTGCAAACTCTGGCCATGTGGCCAAAACCGTCGCTCGCAACATACTGAACCGCACTTCAAAACCTATGCTGAGCACAAGAGTTTGCTATGGATGCGTCCATCCTGCCTCGATGCTGCTGCATTGGTAAGACGTCCGCCACATCAACATCCTGAAATACGTTCTTCCGCTCCTCCTGTTAGGCGTGCCGGAAAGCGGAGCAACATATCATCCAGCGACACTCCAACATTCGCAGTCACCCCAGCCCCATCTACTCCACATTCGGACCCATTGGCACACATCCGGTCTGTGGAGCCTACGACAGTCATATGCAGCCATAGTGAAGGAGCAACTGACTTTGGCCTGGTGTGTCCAAGGTCCAGCCACATACGTCACCAAGGCTAAGAACAAGTCTTTGAATAAACCTGAGCTTCCATCTTCCCAGTCACAAATGAAGATACTTTTCAACAAAATTTCTGAACTGGAAAAGTGATAAAGGAAAATTCATCATCCCTTAAGCCACCAATCCCAGAGCGCATTCAGCCATCTCGTGACCGTTGTCTCATCATCTTGAACGCGGCGGAATTGGACAAGGCTACCTCGGCGAAGCGAATGTTGGATGATCAAATACTGCTCGAGCGGATGCGTTCTCTACTGTCTGCTGTAGGCGAACAGGGAATAAACTTTATCTCTGCCTTCCGTCTCGGTAGGAAGCAGGAAAGTTCCTCCAAAGTGACACCCTCAAGATTGTATGCGCAAACGAAGATGTGTGCGCTCGCCTCCTCTGACGTACTCCACTTCTCAATGGTGAAACTTTCTACGGTTACGAGAACTGTCTCCCGAGGACCGAATTAAAATAAAGAAAACTGTAGAGGAGCTACGAAAGCGCCGGGCGGGTGGTGAAACCGACCTACATATCTTGGATTTTTGCCCCGTTCGGAAGAGCACAAGAGTCTGCTGGAGGCTGCTCCTTGTCACTCCCAGATAATAAAGAATAAAAGCAGGCTATGCGTGCAATCTGCCAATGTGTGCAGTCTAAGTATTAAACTGGATAAAATTCAGTTGCTTACTTCGGAAACTCGTCCAGACCTGGTGGCCTTCACCGAAACCTGGCTGTCCTCAGTTACCAAGAACTCTGAAGTCTATCCCTGGATATCATCAAACAAGATCCGATCTCCACGGAGTGAGATCAGGTGGTGGAGTAATTCTCTACCAAAAGACAGATCTCAACGTACCTTTAGTTGAAGTTACCAGTGATCAGGATGATAATTTGGAAGCCCACTGGTGACATATGCATGACGCATGCAGCTCCCTTGGTCGGTGACGTCTACAGAGGGCCATCAGGCCCCGGAGTCCGCTTGATGAGCTCGATAAGGATGTATGATGGGCGCAAAGGCTGTCTAACCTTGGGGAGCTCAATACACCGGATACCGATTGGGACCTATTTCCCTGTGGTCGCCGTCCTGATTCCTTCGATGCCACCTTGCTTAAAACCACTCTCGACTGCAGCCTCGTTCAACATGTCTTGACGCCTATTCGTATTTTCCCAGACCAGACGCCGCACATCCCAGGTCTCGTGCGCTCTCCAGCAGATTCGGATGTTACAAACCTAACCGTTCTTCAACCCATAGGCAAGAACGATCATTGTATTGTTTCATACCACTGGAATCGCCGGCTCGCCATCCATAGCAGCGGTGGTCACTGACGGAATTTCGCGTGCCGATTCACCCTGACTGAAAACTGCCGCAAGCGCTACCGATTGGGGGATCCCTGAACGCATTCACCTCGCCGACGCGAATAATCTTGTACTCTCCAAAACGACGTCGATAATTGGGCAGGTTGTTCCTTCTTCCCATCGAAAGCCCTTCACTAGAGGCCCACCTTAGATGGAAGGAAAGTTGAGGTCAATTATGAACGGAAGGCGGAAATTATGTGACCGTTTTGGCAATCACAATCAGAACCGGATTTCTCACACCACAAGATTGTCAGAAATGTTCGTGCCGCAATGAAACGAAAGAAATGCCAAAGCTACGAACTATCCTAGGCACAACACCCTAGCATCGCGCCTAACATGTCCTACTCTTAGTTGAAAAGAAGCACTATAGCCGGTAATGGCAATCCTGCATTGTGTTCCATAGCTGACCAACCTTTACTTCACGGGGACGCTGAGAAAGCTAGTCACTTGGCTAAGCAACACACTTCTGTTTAGTCGAAAGAAACACCATTTAGTGGCAGAGCCGTAGCCACCTTTCCATCTTCGTTGCCCCAAGTCGATAGTAACACTGATTCTATGATGAAACTGCTTCTGGAGTTAGGTCCGTGTAGCACACCCGGTCCTGCTGGATTGCATCCTTTGTTCCTCAGCACTGTGACGGAGAACATAGCTTCACCCATAAGTCAATTCTTGCTTCGCTCACTAGAGGCTGGCACTCTTCCTTCAGCTTAGAAAGTGGGTAGCGTCAAACCCACCTACAAAGCTGGTCAAGCAGTACAGCCGCCTGGAATGTCGGTAAAACGATTGCTCCCTTCGAGTGTCACATCTTTGGAATGCCTCCCGGAACACGCAATTAATGCACCTACCCTATCCCTTTTCAAAAATCGCCCTAATGAAATCCAGCCACAGTTGCACTACGTGCTGTAGCCCATGACCAATAAATGCTGGCACTATTGCACAACAGACAGTAGATAGTGGCATAACCCTACTCGAGAATGCGGCACCCCAAACCGTTGCACCAAAGTTGATAAACGCTACTACTGTAGAAACTGGATTTCTTTATCCCGTCGACCCAAGGTAGTTGCACACGAGCAAGCGTTGTCCTTGCTATTATTTTATTTTTCGCGCCTATTACGTTATCAAGAAGCACCCATTATGGCTTTGTGTGCGTACATTATAATTTCAAACCCTTTATACGGCAGCGCGGTTCAATCTGTAATCTCCCGAACTGACGATTCCATTATCCTTTGATCTATTATTTTGCACTATAAACACCCTACGGGACATGTCAAGCACCTGCTTTTTACCCATTATAAAGCCTTGTTCATTGTTCATCTCGACGTGATCCGGCCAATTAGCGTCCAAGCTGTTTGACGGCAATAGTGTGTAAAGTTATGGAACGGATTCTAATACAAGCTGTTAATCTTCATCTTGGGGGCTAGAAGGTTAGTTCTTATGCCCAGCATGGGTGCCAAAAAGCACACTTCTGTACCTCAAACTTGCTCGTTGCTAAGGAGACATGGGCAAGATCGCTAGGCTCCAGCAAACGCTTGGAAGTTGTGTTGACTTCAGCAAAGCTTTTGACAAAGTCCGGTATGAACGGCTTCTGTTTAAGTTTCAAGAAATCGGTGTTGCTGGGAACCTCCTGTCTTGGATCTCCGACTTCCTAAACGACCGCTCTATGCAAGTGAAGGTGAATGACACCATTTCTGCTCCTGTTCTCATGACGAGTGGGGTACCACAGAGCTCTGCTGACGGTCACGTACTTTTCCATATATTTATCAACGACTTACCGTCCACCCTTTAGACGGATTGCCTACCCAACGCTGACGATCTAAAGCTATGGATGGAAGTATCCAGCCTCGAAGACGCGGACAGATTAAAACCTAAGCTCGATCTACTCCACGATTGGTCGATTAAGTGCCAGCTGCCCGTAAATCGTGGTAAATGCTCTGTTCTCCGTTGGCGCATCTAACCCATTCTTAACTTATCACATTGGTGGATCCTTGCTCAGAAGCGCAACCCAAGCGAGGGATATTAGAGTGCTAGTGTTATCAGACTTCCAATCTATTCAAGACATCCAGAAGATGGTCACCGCGGTCTAAATGTTGTTCCATTCTATACGTAGAGGGATTTCTTTCCTGTCCCCGAGCTCTTCCGAATCCTCTTTGGATCGCATGTACACCAGACTCTCGAATACCAGCTACCCGCTGCCTACCCTCTCATCAAATCCGAATGTGATATGATAGAGAAGCTTCAACGGCGTAGACCACAATCCGTCCCTGAGTTGCGAGACCTGTTGTATCCACTCCGACTTCAAGGACTGAACTTGTTCCCTCTAGCCTTCCGCCGTCACCGCGATATGATATTCACTCGACGTATTCTCAGAGGAGAACTGGGTTGCGAGTTACAGGACATCTTTAACTCAACACTGAGAGTTCGACACGATGCTACCGCAATATACTGTTCAAACCGAGGAATCTCCGTATGCGACTCAATTTGGCCTCGTCAGCTCGTGTAGTGAATGATTGGAACCGGTTGCCGGGATCCTATCGTTGATACTGAGGCGGAGGAAGGTTTCAAACAACTGTTGGCTTCTCAGTTGAGCGAGCTGGGATCCCGCTGCCTCTAAGACAGCTACAGTGGTCATCTGCAGTACGTTGTGCTGCCATGACCCACGCCATCTCCGTAATGCTCGGGAAGTGAAGGAGCTGACAAAGTCTCTTTCTTCTGCTCTCTATCATCCAATGGTCAAATGAGTTATGTCATTACAACGTATGTGCTTTGTTTTACGCGGTGTTTTTCAGCTGCAAGTGAGATGAGTAGTATTATGCTTACTGCACAAGATATGCATTCGTCGTGCCATGCGGTGCAGGAGCATTTTACGGCCGCAGTGTCGGCTACTGGTGGATTCCTTCACCACACATATGAATCGGCCGTGCTTTATGCTTCGCCTTTCATAAATCTACGTATACCGATTTTTGTATACAACGTATATTTTCAGCCCGTCCAACCAAAATTTTGCTTCCAGTGGCATCGGCTACCTTAGAGGAGATTCTGCGTGACGTGGTTTTGGACAGAAGCTTTAATTTGACCCAAATTATCCTCATTTTGCACAAGCTTCGGCGTCTATATCCTGACTCACTGGTTGACGCTCGGTGCATTTTGAAAACACCCCGTCCGTGTCCAGTGCGATTAATCAGAGGCGTCAGTGACATCCATATGGGTTTGCAGGACCCCATACGGGACTTGTTGTGCCGATAGTATTCAACCCAACCGCCGTGGCTCAAGTTGCAGCTCCAGATAGACGGAAAGGTCGTGTTTAACGGCTCGCGCAGACGACTGTGACCAACCTTTGGAAGGTTGATAAAGCCGTCCATTGAGGTGTTTTTACTTGGCCTTTACAGTGGATTATCGAAACCCATTAATGTGCATGTGTTCCTGCGGCCAGAGTGGACGAATTGGAGGCTGCTTTACGCGAAGGTGTCTGCTTGAATGATAAGGATGATTCAATAGATATAGTACTGGATCGCGTGATTGCCGATGCACATGCGCGAGCATACGTTCGGCAGGTGAAGCAACATTCCGGATATTTCGCATGCGAGAACTGCACAACAACTGGTAAGCAAAGCTTAAAGTTTGCTAAACATTTGCATGTTCGCATGTTGATGGCAGAATGACCTTCAAACGGATCTCAAAAGCTCATTACGTAATGACATGGATTATAGAACTCCCAAACAACCGGAACATCACCTCGGAGAATCGTCTCTCGAGGCCCTACGGATTGATATTATAAGTTGTTTCCCACTTGATTACATGTACACCTTGGGTCTGCGAGTAACACGGAAGTTACTAATGCTATGGCGCTGCGGACCGACACGTGGGGACATACGATTGCCAACAATATCAATCCACCTTATCAAAGACCGATTTCACAGGTGCTCGGCTAACCTGACTTTGAAGTTTCCGCGTAAGTGTCGCAAGTTTGAGGACTGGAACGACGGAAGGCAACGGAATTCAGCCAGGTTGGTTTGTATCTGTGTCCAGTGGTTTTGCGCGACTTGTTGGCCGAAGATCTGTACAATAAGATCGTTATGTTATCCGAAGCCGCATACAATTTGTGCTGTCGTAGGTGGTGCTTCCATTACCTGTCGCACGCGAACTCAGTATTGAATCGGGTGGTGCGTGACATCGCGAATCTGTACGGTGAGAAAGAGGTAGTATTCAACGCGCACTATTTAGTGCATATGTGCCAGGATGTCGGGCGCCTTGGACCCATGGATAAGTTTTCAGCATTTCGGTTCTAAAGCTCATAAATGGCCCAACATCTCTACCGCCGCAACATTTTCGTCGCGTAACGTGGAGAAGGTTAGCGACGGTCAAAGTTGGGGGCTGTTGTTTGGACAACTTTGGATCGACCGTAGTTTTGAGTCATGGTCAGTGACAAACCGGTTTCTTACATTTCGTAGCGCTGATTAGGAATGCACATCCAGATAATGCTGTCATCACACGTGGATGGTCTTCGCTAGTGCTAAGCCAGCATTTAAATGAATTACGTGCGCAGTATTTCACACAGACTATGTCTCTGTTCCTAAAAGTTTGCCATGCACGGACCTACGTAATTTTAAATGTTGAAGTTTCTTAGCTCCACCGACATGAATTCCGTTGAGTGCTGTCGGCTGCAAATGGCTTAGACTGCCCTGCGCGGAGTATACTGTATTTTACCCTATCGTTCACAGCTGGAACCACAAGGATGTCAAGGAACAGGCGACGTAGGTAAGCTGTCCTAATTTATTATTTATTTGCTACAGTTAACAGTCCTTTTTGTACTTCAAATCTGGCTGCGCACTCATTGTACTCCAGTAATGGCGTTGCGCCGTTACAGGCACACGTTCAACACTATGGAATCCATGGCATGCGCTACTGCACTTGATCTCGAAAATAAAAGTTTCTCCACCGAACACATTTTCCTCTTCTAATAAGCTTGTAGAAATGCTGTTCGCTGCTTACATATTTTTAGATGTACCGCGTGGTGGAATTTTAGGATTCTTCGGTTGCAGTGGTGCTGTCATCCCTGATGGTTAATAATGAAGAAGTTCTGGGGACGGTTATCATCAAAACGGTTACAGGATTTCCTGCTGCACCGTCTGCCACCACCTGCGTCTGCTGTGACGTAAAATCTACGAATACACAAAAGTACAGATGAGGCTACTGAACGATTTCTTTGTGCGCATTTTTAAATGATTACACGGAAGCTAACCTTTGGAACAGAACTTGCTAACGTCAGCCCATTTATCATCTAGTGACGCGGCGATTCTAATGCTGCGACGATGGAAGCAAAAGATGTATGTTGTAACCAGATATTATGTTATCCTAGCACTACAAGACGTTTCCTGACTGTGAGTCACCACAACGAAGGGTACTGTTGAAATCGTGAACTTGGATTTATCACCTCCACCTCTAGAGCTGTGTTTGGAGGAAGAATTAAGCGCAGATCCTGAGAAAGAAAAGGAACATTCATTAGCCTATCCCCACACATCCGGGTAAACCATGCATGTTTTACCCACTTAGTTCGCATCACTCAGACGTTTCTCAGCGTTCGGCTGTTAGCGGGACATCCTTGACAGCGCGCTGCTGGGATCGTTTGGTACAGCACTGCTTGACTTAACGCTACAGCTACCCACCAGTTCGTGTTCCTCCCCACTAGGTACATGAGAAATCAGCAACCGTCCATTTTAGACCTTGTTATTGCTAAGTCCTTTGACTTTGTAAAGGACAGTGCTTACGACCCGCCTCTTAACGCCAACGATCACATTTGCTTGTCTTTCCAGTGTATCCCTATCTGGCCTTGCCAACCTACTACTAGTTGGTATCCGAACATTTGGGCAGCGGACTTTCGAGCGAAGCGGGATAAAGCTAGGTCATCGTCTTGTGTGATATTTGAGACCGACGCAGTTCACATAGCCTGGGAAAACTTAAGGCTCACCTCGTCTACATTTCTGCATCTCGCATCCCACCGGAAAAAAGAAGGGAATCGAGCAAGCGGCCTCTGTTGATAGATTCCGCGGGGAAGAGCCTGCTTTGGAAGCGGTCTAGATGCTGGCAATCCTACCGAACAGCACCGTCGAACAGCAGGTTTGACAAGTATCGGTTGGTTCGAAACGAGTGCAAGCTACATCTTAGATTTGCCCGGCTTCAGTATGAAAAGGACTTAGCTGCTACTGCCTTGACAAATCCCAAGCAATTCTTTGATTACGTTAAACGACGCCGTGGTGCAAATGCGCCCAAACCACCAATGCTTCGAGGAGATGGGACCCATGCCTATAGCGACTACGACAAGGCATCCGTGTTCGGTGAGTCATACTCAAGCCCCTTTGTCCGCGAAAAAGTACGCCATGCAAAGCATTAGGTTCAATAGTCTCTGAGGTCTGGTGTCTAGGTGAAATTCCTGTAACGGAGTCCCAAGTTCTCCGGTTACTAAGAGAAGTTAACCTAACTAAGGCTTCCGGGCCAAATTCTGTTCATCCAAAATTGTCGCACGAACTGGCAGTGGAATTCAATGGACCTCTGACTTGTGTGTTTCAGAAGTCACTCAACAGCTGTATCTTACTTACCGAATGGAAGGAGGCTGTTGTCCGCCCGATTTTCAAGTACGGTGACAAAGACCTACCGGCTAACTACAGGCCTGTCAGCCTGACTAGCGTGGTCGTTAAGTTACTAGAAAAATTAGTATGATACGGTGGAGAACCAGTTAACTAGGTTTAACCTGCATAGCGTCGAGCAACCTGGTTTTTGCAAAGGATTTTTCGTGTCAACCGAGCTTGCTGATAGCTTGTGAGAGTTGGACTGCAGCCGTAGACGGTAGACATGCGGTGGATGTGGTGTTCCTTGACTTCGCCAAGGCCTTTGACACTGTTCCCCATGCGCGGCTCTCATTGAAGTTGAGGGCGCATGGAATAGCTGGCTGCGCTCTCCAGTGGATGCCAGCTTTTCTGGACGGGCGGGAATAGTGTATTTGTGTGGGAAGCAGTCTTTTGTTTCGACAAGCTTTCTTAGCGGCGTTCCACAAGGCTCTGTCATAGGTCCGCTGCTGTTCTGTGTACGTGGATGACTTGCCGTGGGAGTTTGAGGTACCACCGCTCTTATTTGCTGATGACCTAAAGCTCTGGAATATTGTTGATATCCCTGGAGGTCCTGTGGCTCTTCAAACGGTTCTGGATAGACTTTGCGAATGGTCTGTCTTGTGATTGCTGCCCACAAACCGGGCAAAGTGTTCAGTGCTGCGTATCGGAGCGTCTGCTTCCTCCACAAGTTATGTGCTGGATGGAAGTGAACTTCCTCACGTGACTATTCAAGTTGCTCCAGTTGTCGTCTACTGTTCCACACTACATTCTGGAGATAACTGGAAGAAGGCGGCTAGTAAAGGTTCCGGATTTTGTGGTTTGTCCGTCGTTCTTTCGGGACCCTATCCGCTAATGTGTTTGTGAAGCTCTTTTCCGCGCTCGTGCAACCCCATCTAGAATATTGCGTCCAGGCCTGTCCACCGTGCCTTGTCCGGGACAAAATGGCACTAGAAAGAGTGTTGCGTGTCGGTACTAGGTTGGTCAAGGAGTTACGAGGACAAACGTACCCCGAAGGCCTACTTGGTTTGGGGATGCATTCAATGCACTATCGAAGGATTAGGGGGCCCTAATCCTAACCTACCCTATTTTGACTGGGAAGGTTGGCCCTGATTTGTCCTGGCTATTTAGTCCTGCTAGATTAGCTGGTCTCCGCAGGCACTGTGTGAAGATGGACAAACCGCGGTCCAATCGAGTTAGAGCGGAGACACGGTTAGCGCGTCGAGTCCTCGAGCGCTAAAACTTGCTTCCAGAAAATGTTGTCAAGGAAGCTACGGTTAAGCGGTTTGAGCGTCAACTAGCAGCTCTTGGGTGGCAACACAAAACCTTTCCTTTTTCCTGACAAATACCCATCTTCATACTTTGATTTTATTTTCTGTGCTTTTCCACAGCCTTGGTGTTATTCTCTTCTTTTAATTGCTTTCCCGTACTGTACCTTCGATTTTTATTCTTCTCTTACTTACTTCCCGTAACTGACATAGCAGGGACTGCTAAGGTAAGGAACGTGGGTATTAAATTGGTGGACCAGGGTGTTTTTCGGATGTTTTCGTCTTAGACTCATCAAGAAATCGTGGCACCCCTATCTACTCCTGGGTCGACGGTCTGCACAAGAAGGAACACTTACGGGATTCATCCTATCGTGCCGGTCCCACTTAAACTTGAACATGAACTTGAAATGATTGGTTGGTTAATAGCATCTCCGTAACATTCATGTGCAGCCACATTACGAAACGTAAATCGCGAAGTGATGAAACTGTGCGAACGAATGACAGCTGTAGAGTTTTCCTTGAACGCTCTGCATGCATTTCAGGCGCAAATTTCCACAAAGCCTGCCATTTCCATAACCAATGGACACAGTAACGCAACTGCCATTTTTAAACAATGCACTGAAGGACGTTGAATTCATGAACAGCATGGTAAGTCTCATGCAATTTGACTTATTCGCGGGTGCATTATTTGTCCCACGAAAGCAACCGGACAATTTCAGAAAGTGTGCGGAACGTCATGTTTACTTGCATGACTACCAAGTTGGTCTGATAAGTGAACTGGCGTGCCGTGCATGAGAAGTATAAGATAGCGAACACACCATTCGCGCGAGCGGTCCTAGGTATGTTACGTTATTAGCAACAATCATGTTCTCAACCGATTCCATTATGAGCGAAAACATACCAGGATGCGCCGAGCCTGATATTGTTGACAAGCTGCGACGCTGGATACAAGGAATAAAACAGCGTGAATCTTGGATATAGAAGGAAACAGAACGGTTAGCACTGCAAGATTCCGCTTTGTAAATTCGTTAATCCATGTTACATCACGTTTTTGTTAACTGTGTTGTGTTCGTGGCATGCAATGTGTGCGATGGCAATAACGTGCTTTCATTGGTATTGGAAAGAAGGATAATGCGCCTAGGCTTTTCCCGTTACGGCTGGACATCGAGGAAATGTGAACGTGCGAAGGGAGGCACCACGTTATTTTTCTCCGTCAGCGCCCGATGCGTGACACAAGTTTTTGCCACTTTGGCACCCATCGGACAGCCAACGGGCGCTCATCGGACACTGGTGCTGAGTGGGGAGTTGCTTTATCCTTTGAGAATCTTGCAAAGAGGGATTTCCTATATAATAGGATTCTACCGTATCCAGCGGTTTTACTGGCTCTAATGAGCGAAAACACGCGGGCAAAAATATCGCATTTGAATTACTTAAAAGACTATGTATAAGTAAGTTTCTACCCTGCGGTCATGCTAATTCGTCTATCACGTCTTTTGTGAAACGTTTCTCACCAGTTGCTACTCAAGATTAAAATAGCATTCATTCTACTCGACTTTAGCAGCTTCTATATTAGCAACTTACTCTTTGGACTATTCTTATCGCCCCAACCTTTGAGTCATGGCCACGATTCCGACGCAGTAGGCACCGTACCACAGGCGTAAATCCACCTCCGTTTGCAACCATACTTAGACTTCTTACCGTAGTTATGGAGAGCATTCTAGGGGCAATCGAGTTAAGGATGAAAATGCTTCCACAATAGCGTTTGTAGTAGCTTTCACACATTAAGTGGTGCGTTACTGCCCACCATGAATTCAATCAGAATTAACCGATGACACGATCATTTGTAACCTTGTAAGCCGAAATGTGTACATGACCCGATATCTTGTAACATATTTAGAAGCGATGGGATAGGCAGCATTATAGAAAACTGGGTAGATGTCTAGTTAATACATGTATTATAGTACACAACGTTTCGCTTTTTAAACAAAAGCTTCATCAGGCGAAGTGAATGTGCTTAACATTGGCATTTTATAACCATCGTGGCTAGGCTGCCTACAGTGACTAATCAGTTTGCAGTGCATCGATGAAAGATTACAGCGGTCAAAGGTCACTAGGCTCGTGTGTACCCTGCAGCTTGTTTCAATCAGGGTCAGATGGGGAACAGAAATTGCTGGTCCGAGGAGTGCAACATGTGTGGTCAGCAATCTTAAATGGTCCGTTGCAAGGACCTTGGCCACTGATATAACCTCTTTAGCACTTCGGAATTTAATGCAGGGTGTGTTGATAGTTCACTCCGATTTGGGATCCATCCACCGAAGCTGAGCAATCTGGGCAGCGTAAGGCTGGACGCCAGGCACTAGACAGCCCTACTCCGTCTATTCTATTCACGCAGTTGTTAGCCTAGTTTATTTCTATAGCCCCAGCACTCAGCCTACGTTTGGCTGATCGTAATCCCTCCTGAGAATCTCGACGTTTTCGAAGTCAATTTCGTGCCACTTGTCTAGCGCATGCATTGCTATTGCCGAGTCTTTGAGTGGAGCTCCATACTCTAGCTCATTTCACGGAGGTCGTGATATGTGTCGCCTAGCTTCCCAAATCCTTGTACGTAATTCTCTCACTGTTTGGCCTATAAACACTAGCGTACAACCTTTTCATGGAGTTTTGTAAATGCAGTTATTTGTTCTATCTAACTGTTCTATCTATCTGATGCACAAGTGTGGACCGTAGCGTTTGACCCTACTGGAAAACTACCGTTATCTTCTCCTTATTCAGTATTCGGCAAATCGCTTCCGAACTTCCTTATTTATACGGAATACCCACTGTCACTATCCACTCCGCATTTGGTGTTGCTTGCGGGTTAAGACATATCTGTAGCTATCATTTCACCAAACTTTTCGGAGATCCGCTATCTATTAAGGTTTCCAGCGCCACTCTCTGCGCTGCTTTCTTATCTTTTTCCGCCGTGCACAGAGCACTTCCTCTGTGAAACAGTGATGAGGCGATTCCCGCGTAAACATGCTTTCGGTGGCTTGAACTAGAGCTAACTATCCAGCTGTGTCCTTTGGTTTGCGATACATAGTGGTTGTTTGACATGCCTTTGTTTCTATGGACTAGACAATCAAGGAACGGAAGTGTACCGCTCTGCGACTCAAGTTCCATGTTGAACTTTATCGCACTGTCAATGGAGTTCAAAGAGTAACGATTCCACTTTTTTCTCCTTTTTATAATCGCAAAAGGGTCATTAATGTAGCACCACCATACTTTCAGGGCACCACGGAAATTTGGTAATGCCTTCTTTTCAAACTCTTCTATACACATATTGGCTAATACGGGGATATTAGCGATCCCATGGCAAAACCCTGTTCTTGAGTTACATTCTCGACTGGAATGTGAAGTAAGGCATGTCGAGGCACAAAGTTATCCCCTCGACCAGTTGATCTACTGTCGCCTAAGCTTCTTCTTCTTAGCTTTCTTCTGTCACCTAAGATGCTGTCCCCCATCAAGCAGCGTTTTGCTAATAGTGACGCTGCTCCCTAGGTATCCGTAAACAATGTGGTAATATCGAGGCTGACCAACAATTTGTCTTGTTCGATGTTCACCCCTCGCACCATTCTGCAAGCTCATTAGAGTTTGTACAAACGTGCTCGTTCTCCCTGTCAGGGATTGCAACAAGGTCGCCAGCTATCTCGCGAGTTCATATGCGGGGGAGCCTATGCCAGCCACTATAGGTTGCTAGGGGACGTTGGGCTTTTTTATATTTTGGGAGTCTATAACTTCTGGATGGAATAGCTGACTTCGGATAAATGCTGTACCAGTTGTCATTTTCTAAACTGTCCTTCACGAGCCTTAGTTAACTACCGACCTCTAATTTCTCTTCATGCATTGCCGACGTAAGCGTTTCCTTCTCAACCACTTTGTATGGTCCCGTAATCAAATGCCCCCCATGTTTCCCAAATAATCTGTTTTATTCCTTACCACGGTTACTTTACTTTTATCCGCTCTGGTAATGGCAATACTAGTATCCTTAATCAGTGTCTTCAACGTTGTGTTCAGCTGGAGCATTCTTTGCTTATAACGGCTGTTGCAAGCTAATTACATTTGCTAGTTGTGCGCGGATGTCCTCTGTCTTTTCAACTGGTAATCTAGTCATAACTAATTCGACTCCAGGAATTACGTCTGCCCTTAGTTTAGATCTACTGCTAGAAAAATATTCAGACCCTTTTCTAAAACTCTACGCTCGCTTACACTTATCGCCGTATCTGACAGGTTAACAACTGTACGATGGTTGCTACTAGTAACGTGCGTATCAGTACAACCATCGACCTTATTAGGTGCAGCCAACAAGTGTTCGAACTTGTGTATTTGCCTTTCCTTTGACTCCCGTCCTCTTGCCGCCTTAACTTCGGTGGTCTTATTGAAATGTCTCTCATTACAATTTGTCGTACTGCTCTGCCAGCTTGAGGTATAGTACCCTCAAATTACTGTTGCGACTGAGCTCTAGAAAATAGAAGCACATGCCTTAGGGATCCTAGCAAATGTGGCAAATCAAAATTAGTTCCCTGCGCGATTGCCGACCCTGAGCGCTAAAGATCCCGCGCCCTCAAATTCTTAGGATATACAGAAACTTATAAAAACATTGACATTTTTGGTTTCTTGATGTTTTAGTATCCTCAAGTCGGTAAGTTGACTCTTCAGCCATGCCTGCCAGGTCTATATTGCATACTCCACATGTGGGCTTATGTAGGAGCCGATAAGCTATGAAAAAGTGTCCAGATGCACGCTTCATGAGACCCAATAGTTGGATGTCCACCTTGACGCTCTTTCAGCCTACTTCGAACATTCATGGTCGGCCTGGACCAAACCTTCATGACCTTCTCTCACGCAGTCGTTTGAAGCTCCTGGTTGCCGAGTTTATGGGTGCACCACCTGGTTCCGCATGTGCAGTACTCTACATTTGTCCGCATTGAATCGAAGTGGATGCTGGGTTGAACAGGCGTATATCTTGTCTGGATCGGCTTGTAGTACTGCAGTATCGTCTAATGTTTTGATCGCTCCTCACACTTTTAGGTCAGCAACATATAGCAGGCCACTTGAGCTCATGAAGCCTGTGCTAATGTTGATATACGTAAAAAATAACCGCATTCCTAGAAGGAGCTCTGTGCTACTTCGCATTCCACTGGAATGAAAGCTGACAAGGATTCACGCACTCGTACCGGCAAGCGCCGGTGTATATGAATGCTTCTGGTGCACACTACAGGCTTATAAGCGACACACAAGGTCCGGATTTTGTACGGCAGGATGCCATGGTCTATCGGTACGTACACCTTAAAGAAGTTTAGAAAAGGCAACACCTGTTCCAGAGTCTACAGCTTAGGCCCATCTGGATGGTGCTAGGAGTAGATTTGTAGCGGATGATCGATTTTGTCGGAAGCCATGCTGTCCAGGTACGAGTAGGACGCTAGCGCATCAGAAATACTAACTTCCTTGAGATTAGAACGTATCGGTACTAAGGTAACGAGCGGGCAATTGGTTGGATCGGAATGACTACCTCTCTTATGAATAGGAGTAACCATCACGTATTTCGACAAGACGGGCACGTATATTTCGTTAAAAACCTTGTTGGAAGAATCATGGCAATCCTCAGCTGAGCTCACTCCTACTGCCGCTAGCAACTTCGTGTTTATATTATCAACACCGAGGAAACTGTGCTTGTGCAAACTCAACCGCTATTTTAGTACATATTTTTGTCATGAAGCATATGCGAGTGGGTTTTGTGGGAGATAACCATTGTCATCGGGTTAGTTGACCGGTGATTGCACTGAAATTTTGCAGAATATTGCAGGCGCAGGGTATTGGCTTTCCTCTTCGGTGTCCGCGTGGGTCTCTCCGCTACTTGAAGAGGGGAATTACCCGTCTCTCCTTACGTATACTGTTTAAGTGTTGATGCAATAGCTTGCGGTTTGTGGCCATACGTATTTCCAACTTCTGCAGGTACGTATTCTATCCTCGCGGACGAGCTGAACGGTTGTAGCGCCCAAAAAGATAACTCTTATCTTTCGTGTACAATTTACTTGTTGACCGATTGTACATTACTCCTTCTTGTTTTAATCTTACAACCGGCTCGACACACAACTGCCTTGTAAGTTCCTGCGCTCACGTGTACGCTCTTGCCTCACTTCATCCGTCCGCTTCTTGTTGTAGCCCATCGAATACAGTCCGCTGTGTCCGACTCCAATTGCCTTCTGATATCCGCGCTTAATTCCGCGCATCGTCTCGGACTAGTATTAACTAGTCTTACACAGTGTGGTTGCGCGGGTTTGCATAGGCCATCCAGGTCTCGTTGCTCGGGGGTGAGTTTTTAGCTATACCAGTCTATTTCGCATTGCTATAGACTTGCGTGTCCTGCTTTGCACAAACGGGACCACGTCTCTCGGGCGGAAGTTCTTTGTCGCTGATGCTGCGGCAGCCTGTGTTAACCTGGCTGACGAATCGTTGTGATGCGCTAGCCGGTGACCCGTCTGCCAGGTAAGTCTAATTGCTTGTCGCAGCTTTTCGAACTAAAATGACGTGGCGTAAATACGTTTGCGTTGCGTCGGCCAGTTCCATGGGAAATGCCGCATAGCAAATATGTTAGAAGTGCATGACTGCATGGTCGTTGTGACCCAAATGGGATGTCGACGGTTATCTACTCAAACATCAGTTGCACGTCGGTGAATATCCGATGTAATATGGACGGATTATCTTTTGCTCTACCATACAGCGGAAAAGTGGAGACAAATTGTTGTAGTTCCGCCTTTAGCTGCTCTCCAAGAGCGGCTTGAGAAGCCAGAACTTGGATGTTGAAATCACCAGTAATAACAATGTGATTGTAATTTTCTTATCTCCTACCTTTGTTCGGATACCAGAAAGAAGTCAATCTCGAGTGTGCGGGAGAGAGGTCGGTAAACGACAGCCACCAAGCGGGTGATGTTGCATTTCAAACGTAGACAATACCAAAGGAAATGCTGTTTACTCAGCAAGCTTTGAGCGTTAGTGGACTAGAGGAAAGCTTTTTGTATGTCAGAACCTCTTGACAAGGGGCATATGAAGAAGACGGATCTGTGCCGAACGATAAGAGGCCGGTACTTACTTGTATTTGGGTGACTTGTGTAATCTCTGTAGTAAGGCAGTCGGACTTCTGTCTCCCTTGTACCTGCCGTGTGCAGTTCGTCTGTAGCTTTCTCGGTAGTTACGGGTCGGTGTGCGCAGTTTACTGAACCGCTTTTGGACTTAACTTGTGGCAAAGTATGTTCAAACGTGCTGTAGAAAAACAATACCTGCGGGTCAGGATTGTGCAATCGCCTAGTCACCTTAAGGTTAGCCCCTTCGCACGCTTTCAAAGGCTTTGGTACTGCGGGTGAGACCAACACATTTGTCTAGTGCGTGTCTATACTATTCCAAAAGTGTGAGCGGTTAGCAACACTAGTTAAGCAGCAAATAAACGTTAGGATTACATCACTGTGAACAAGTCCGCGACAGAAAAGTGTAGTGGCCATAGAAAGACTACAGAGCGCAATTCGTTACACTCAATCCAGGATCATCAAAGGCCCAATTGCCGTTATCTCTAATTTTGGGCTACCGCCAGGCAAACAGACCGCAGCCCAGATAGACAAGCGGTATTCATACTAACTCAAAGCAGACATTGCCCGAAACGTGTAAACGGTCACATTTCTCCGGTCTTAGTTACTTTTGACGTTAACAAGTATGGGGCAGCCGGACACCACCCCTTGCAACCGCAGCTCGAAGATCACTTGCCGAGCACACGTCCCTCGGGAACTCGGTCACCTATGCCGGGAGTGCTGTAAAGTCACCCGGGATACCACATCTGCGCCATTGCCTGTCACCAACACTGCTAAAGCGACTGGAGAGACAAGCAGTAACTCTCATCAACTGGTACATAAAGCCAGAACCAATGATCACTGGACCTTTCAACTCAAGGAAATCGAGATTCAACAATAACGCCCTGGCTCTTGTGTGCACGAATGTCCCTGAATCAACCGCCATCCCATTATAGGGTAAGTTGTTTGAGGACCGAGACCAATGGAACTGACTGCGCATTTAGTTGAACGTCAAAGCCAAACGCACAAATCTGGCGCGCGTTACTCGTCACCCGAAGTTTGACCACTATGGCGAACCCATGCATAGTGGTGACATTATAAGCCATAGTTGATGTAGAAAAACTCTTATTCTCTGCAAGTGCGTTACAACACTGATAACGTCCTTGTTTTCATTGAAACACGCAACAAACAGATAGCTCTCGGAAAAATACAGCTGGCGAGATCCTGTAAACACAGTCCTTATTTATGGCGTCCCATAGCTTCCTTCCAACGACAGTCAAGTGGCGGTAATTCACGATTTGAAACAGTCGTGATTCAATCGTGGAACAGTTTTCTTGAACAACTTCGTGGCGCGATCATTCCAAAGCCTACCAACTTATAGATGATGCAGCCCAATAGTCCTAAAGCCAATGTATTACGGACCGGAAACAGTAAGGGAGGTATTAGATCGTTAGTGAGAAAACGGTGTAGCCTTCCAGCTGCACATGGGTTAAGAGCTGCAGTAACATTGCAAATACCCAACTTGAATGTATCTGGAAGAATAAACCTACTGACAATAAAGCAGCAGCTTCACTCGACTGCTCATTCACTCAGTGCTGATGTAGATCGTGACGAGGAATGAGACTTACCTTGACCAAATCGAGTTGCAAACGAGGCGTTAGTATCTTATAAAAAGCAAATAACAGCCGACTTCACATTTGGGCATTCCCCCACATCTGACGCTTTTAATCCCCTTTAGGCTCTGTGTTACAGCCAGGTGAAGCAGAACAATGACGGCGAAATAAAATTAAATCGTAAGCAACGGGGCAGACAGGAATCGTGTAGAAGCAAACAGCAAGCAAGCAACATGAGTGCTGAGTCCGTGTTCGTTCAGACTAGGAGGGACTTGGCCAATGAGCGCAAAGAGAGGAAGGAGGAAACACACACGTATTGCTGGAAACACGCACGCGCGTACATTCGCAGTCAGCAAAGACGACACGGAACACTGGCTAAGGGCGCATCACTTCTTCCCCTGTACTTGCAACTATGCAGTTTGGAAAGGCTCAACCGGTCTGAGGTCTCGGGTTGATCTGCGCTTCGGCTTTAGGTGCTGAGTCATTCGCGCACATGTCGTTCAGTACTGTGAGTGGAGAACTTGCTTCACAGGTTGAATCGGATGTTGACGGCCTTGGCCGAACGTGATCCATGTGACGCCGCAAGATTTTGCTGTCCTCAGTCTCTGCCTCTATGATATTCCCTTTAGCCGCTTTGGCGACGGCTGGTTGCCATCCGCCGTCTGTAGGCAAAAGTATGTGGATTGGATCTGATTTCGTAAGAAACCTGTTTCTGCTGAGAGCATCAAAGCATTCCTTTACCCGTTCTTGTTTCTCGTGAAATGCAGCTGCCAGTTCCGTGCAGTAAGTCTAATGCAGTACGCAAACGGCTGCCGAACAAAAACTCCGTAGGACTTCTTCCGGTGGTGACGTTCACCATATTTCGGTAAAAAGAGCGCGATCTAGACATAGTCGCAATGGCGCCCCTGTCTTTTTGAGCAGCATATTTTCACTATTTGTACAGCCCTTTCATCCAAACCGTTAAAAGACAGATGATATGGGGCGGTAGTCTCAGGTCTAATTACATTTGTGGTGCGAAGCGTGGAAAATTCGGGGCTGGTGAACACCGATCCGTTGTCAGACACAAGTGTTTCGGGCAGTCCAAATGTAGCGAACGTAGTGCGTAGTTCGATTATTGTACTAGCTGAAGTCGCTGTGGAAAGAATGTGAGCATCAATCTATTTAGAATGCGCAGCAACTACAAGCAGCATCATTTGACTTTTGAATGGGCCCAAAAGGTCCACATACACACGTTTCTAGGGCGCCTATGTATTAGGAGAACAGCTATTAGACATTCAATTTTTGTGAACGAGCTTAGTAGCTATTCTTTACTCTTCCTATTTTCTACTTCTTGACTGTTGTTTAAACGCTCCACTGTGTTAGCCCGATTGATACACGCACGTCCTGGTTAATGGACGCGCATCTCCATGTCCTCTTCAGCAGTGCCACTTGCAAGAACACATTCCATTAGCATTTCACCGCATCACTTTTCTACTTGGTTATGGTAAAGGAATCTTTAGTTGTCACACGATTATTTACTATCTTTTAATTTTTGGGTCTGCATTCCTTATTCTCGTTTGTTTCGTGACGTTTGTTTAGACGCTACATTTCGTTATTCTGATTGGCCAGTGTCCTTCACTGGAAATGGATGTTCAGTTTACGCTTGGAGTCCCATGCTGCTATTTTTAAAAACGTGTGCCATTCGCTCTGGAGTACACGATTGCTTATGCGCCGTTGCGTTTGACGTTGTTCTTTCTGCTGGTTGGTTGGTAGTAGGTTCCTTTCATTTTGCCTTCAAAACTACATAAGCAAACGTGATTTCATGTTTACAAGTCTCTTTCTGGCTCGGCTTTGGAAGTCTTCTTGCGGTAGTGGGGCGAAGGTGTCAGTGGCGACACAGCTCTCTGGCCATGTCCAGGGCTACATCGGTATGTGGGGGACAGCCTTTCAAAATTCTTGGCAAGGCATGCAACGGCCAACTGTCTCCGCAATGTCGCAATCCAATCTGGGCCACCATAAATAGGAACGGGCCAGTGGCTTCATCTTAGCAACCCTTGGGTGTGCATCGTGAAGCTCGTTCATAATGGCTGATCGCAGTTTTATGGATCACAACCCGTGCACCCCACAGCAAACATCCATTCTGGAGGCTCAGTTCAGTCATTCTAAGGGGAAAAGATGTAAGTGCTGCAGGTGTGTTGTCGGGCCATCCAACCTGAACATTCCGCGTTACAAGCGCTAATAACCGATCTCTATCCGTCTCGTGACGTCTCTGGACATGACCGGCCTTGTTGAAGGGATGAATTGGATTCACACGTCATTACGAAGTAAAGTCTTTTGAAGGGAGCGCCGGTAAGGGGAGTCGACTGAGAACGTCAGCGGCGGTATTCTGTCTGCCCGGAATATACTGAAGCTGGTAGGTGTAAGCAGATAGAATGAGGGACCAACGGATCATTCTGCGGGCGACCATTTTTTACATTCGTTTTTTCGTGCCAAGGAGCAAGAAAGGGGTTTATAACCTGTGTGGATCACGAAATGTTGGTTGAGCAAGTACTGATGGAATCGGTTGATCCCGAAGATGACAGCGGTCGCCTCTTGCTCGAGCTGCGGTTAAGGTTAGGGAAGCGTAGGTATCAAGTCGCTTCGAACCATCAGGTAATTTACGTAATAAAACGGCCCCAATGCCATAAGGGAAAGCAGCACAAACGATAACAATAGGTTTCCGTGGATCGTAATGTACAAGGACCTCAGCTGACGACAAAAGTTTCGTTACGGCGTTGGAAGCATTATCGTGAACAGCGTTCCATTTTCACGGCTGATACTTGCGCATAAGTTGTTGATGTGCATGTGAGTTGATACTGCTTGTATGAACCTGGAGAACTAAGTGACTGCTCCTAGCAAGCCTCGTAGTTCTTCTACATTTTTGGGCGTTGAGGTTTTAAGGAGTGGCATGGTTTTCTCTTCTAGCGGATCCAACCCCTCGCACGAGAGTGTGTACCCAACCTATTGCACATTCGGTACAATAAATTCACACTTTTCTTTCTTCAGTATCAGCCGGGGGTCTAATAGTTTTTTTAGAATTACATCAAAGGTGCGCAGATGTTCAGCAGCTGTGGGTTCGGTAATTAGGATGTCATCCTGATAGGCACATGTATTTGGTACGTCTTTCACTAGCGAGTCCATAAGTCGTTGAAATGTGGACGGCGCACAGCTTATTCCGAATGGCATGCGCAAGTAGCGATATAACTCATGATGTGTGTTGATGTCGGTGAAAGCAAATGACTCCTCGTCGAGTTCAATCTGCTGGTCGGCGTGGCTCAGACCCAGTTTGGTAAAACGATTGCCACAAGGGAGCAAGGCGTTAATATCTTTAATTTTAGACAGTGGATATCGATCTGGCTGTAGTAATTGGCTGCTTGTAAGTTTGTAATACCCACGGAGCCTTGCAGTGCCATCGCTTTTCAATACAGGTAATATAGGGGCAGCCCAAATGGAATACTGGAAGGTTGAATGGTAACCTCATCTAGCGATCGGCGCAGCTCATTCGCGACCTTGCCCTGAAGAGCATAAGGTACTGTGCGAGTCTTCCAGAATCTCGGTGTTGTTTGTTAGTTTAGTATCAATCGGACCGCGTAATTATTCAGCAGGCCTGGCTTAGTTTGATCGAAAAGAGATGCATATTTTGGCAAAATCCCAGATAGTTGTAGGCAAGCTTCAACCGTGTTGACGTTTGACTTGATGCCCGGAAGTCGTTTAATGTCATCGCGACCAAGTAAGTTTGGACCTGGTCCACCAGCAACGTACACACGGATTTGCTCCGTCGAATAACTGTAGGAGATATGTGCAACAAAGTTATCCAACACATCCACTAACTGTCCGGTGCATGATCGTCGTCGTATGGTAAGAGGATCTAGTTTTGGCAGTTACGCCAGGGCATCGGGTCGTATCAGTGTAACTGCAAAACCCGTATCAATTTCGAAATCAATAGCTTGTTCGTTTACTTGGGTAGACACAACGAAGGGTATTTCCGCTGTTTGTTATGATTAATAGCTGTTGTTGTGTTTATCTAGTTCCAGTTTAAATCCTCAGTAATATGATTTGCAGTTTTTGGACACACCCGCAAAAGGAAATTTTGTTTGGAAAGACGTACTTTCTGAATATGTCCCCTTTTCCCACAAAACCTGCATAATGTGGGAAGATGCTGGCAATCAGCTGGAGCAGATTGCTTCTCTCCACGGCGATAACAAGGAACTCTCGTGCCTTTATATCAAGCCTCATGGCCTTTTCAGTAAGCTAGCCGAAGTGAAAGATTGCTTAGTTTTTAAGCCCTTTGATATCATCGATATCGCGGAGTCATGGTTACACACAGGAATGACGGACACTGAAGTCTCACAACCGGGTATGTCATTCATCCGCAACGACAGGCTTAAAAGGGCGATGAGGTATTTCTGTGTTCCACAAGCGATCTTAACTACCGGCGCGTTAGGGATTTAGCCTCGCAGTTCCTAGCTTCTATTTGGTGCCGTCTGAAGTCTAAAGGTGAAGACATCTGCCCCAGGCTTGGCGTACTGTCTCCCTATCTCTACACTTGGAAAGGAACTACCTTCTCGGGAGGATTTCACGATGCAATCTAAAAGGAAAATACACTCAAATACCGATCATGGGCGAGTTTAAAGCACATTGTTTGAAACCCCAGCCACGATCAGAGAATAATTTAAGACCGATCTGAAAGAGCTCAGTACCAGTGTCCTACTTTCATGCAAGTCATTTTGCCCACCCGGTTAAGAACAGTTAATAGGCCATCTATACTGGGGCTTGTAATTAGCATCAAGGAACATGATCGATGTGTTAGTAGTAGTCTGTTCAAAGTGCTGCAGTGAGCAAACAATCATTACTTACAAATTCGTCTGCTATGAGGAGTGTGAAAACAAAGACCATGAGTCGGTGCACTTCCTTCCACTCTACAACTGCTTAACCCAGCTTGTCGAGGCCACAACCCGGTCATTCCTCGCCGAATAACCCCCGAAAACGCCTGGCTTAAATTCCTCAAACATTGTCTGGTGCGCACGGTCATCATAGACAAGAGTCCGCAAAAGGGCTAAAATAGTTTCCACCGTAAATAGGCAGAAGTTTAAATTGGATAGCTGTCCGCAAAGCAGCTTTGTGAGCAAATAAATTAGCTCTAACGCCAAGAACTTGAAATAACTGCGTAACCAAAAGTAACCGCTGCACGCAATCTCCCGAAGAAAGTAAAGCCACATATCAGCAGAACTTAGTAAATATCTTCGGCGCAAACCATAACCAATTGTACAAGCACTTCAATGACCTACGTAAGAGGAGGCAATGATTTCCTCCTTTCCGCTAAGGCTGCTGGCCTAACAAGTGCGGCTACAGAAGCATAAAACACGTTACGGACGCAATATGCCCCAAATTTCAGACGAACTTTCAGCTTCAGTTGCGCTGCTGCCGGAACTCAGCAGCATCTCTGTTACCGCGGAAACCGCATTGCAGTAGATGAGGTTTCTGTGTAACCACAGCGCCTCGGGTGTTAATCCCATTTGCTTAGTGGCAGTAGAAGCAGCAGTATGAAAGCCAACCGAACCATTGTCTCAGTTCTTCCAGCGCTGCTCAGAGCAGCCCTATAAAAGTTTACCATGAACAATGAACAATGAATTTATACGGGTTAAGAAGCGTTGCTTTACAAGCCCCGTTGGATAGTTGGTGGGGATATCAACATAATAATTATGATGAAAAGGATAGTAAAATAGTTAACACTTTAAATACGAAAATAAGGACTTATCGTTTGCTTCGCTGCAGTCCTGCGATCCATGTGGATGATTGGAATTATAACTCCGATTCACAAATGCGGGAGCAGAACGGAGGCATCAAAATACTGCCTGCTAGTTAATGAAATCCATCACTAACGAAATACTAAATCGCTATCTGGAAAACTGCAGCATTATTGCTCAAGCACAGCCCAGTTTCTGTCAACAGCGGTCGTGCACAACGTAATTGCAAATTCAAGTTCAAGTGGGACCGGAACAGTAGGATAAATCCCCGTGAATATTCCTTCCATGGAGCGTCGTTGATCCAGGGTATTATTCGTTTACGATAACTGGAATCCAGAAGAGATAGATCAGCGCGCGCGGGTCACACCACGGTCAAACAATTAATATCCACGCGACCTGCACTGGCAGTCCCCGCCGCACCGGTCACGTGAAAAAAGAAAGAGAAGTACGAAAGTAATAACGGCGTCAAAAAACGTAATAGATTTAATAATTCAATAAGACGAGTAAGCTAGGACGTCAAGGGGAATGTTAAGGATTTGAAGGCCAAGAGCGTCGAGTCGGTGTTCAAACTCTTTCACTGTTGGTGCCAATACCACGTTCTCGGGCATTGCATTCTAGGAATCCACCACGCGGCGTGATAAACGAAAGTCCGCCAGGACTCCATCCGATCGAGGTTTGTGTAGCTTCAGCGAGTGACCTCGGAGCGATGGAAGCCGAGCCGGTTGAAAAAGCCCAGATAAATCGGGTCCGATTTTACCGGTAAGTATGCGATAGGTCAAGACTACGTCGCCTCGATGTTGACGATAATGCATCGAGAACATTCCCAGCGCAAGTAGTCTTTCTGGGTAAGAATGGTTCCGTAGTCCATGGGCCAGTTTGGTTCCAACTCTCAACACTCTCTCCACTGACATCCTGTCCCTGATTAAGCAAGGTGGACAAGCCTGGATGCAGTATTCCAAGTGTGGCCTGACAAATGCTGAGAAGAACCTAACAAACATAGCACCTGTGATGGTCCCGAATGCCCTGCGGATCATCCACAACATTCTGAAACCCTTGCACGTAGCTTTCCTGCAGTTCTCACTGGATTTAAGTTCTGAAGACAACGTGACCCCTAGGTCTACCGATTGGGAAACATGATGTAGTTCATTACAGCCAAGCAAACCGCACGGAATAGTTGGACGGGTTCAACTGACGTTGAAGAGGACGTTGGTGTGATCTACTGGGATGTGTCAGAAGCATGCGATTGTATAAACCCTTGCATCCGTCACTCAACTGCCTGCATCGATCAAGCTTGAATCTGCATCCCTCCCCCAAATACGCGCATGCATGTGCACACGTGTGAACCGCACGCAGGAGCCATGTCTTTGCAACGTGAGATCACGTGGTCTGCTTTCCACTGGATTAGTGTAAGCTCCCGCAACAAGCGCACGCTTCTACTCAACCTGCCGTGTCTATGGGGTTAAATGCACCGGTAGGCGGACACGTACGTGGTCACCGTACCAGTGGGTCGGTGGCAAGCAGGCCACGTGACCTTACGTCACGGACACATGGTCCATCGGTATGGCTCACATGTGTGCACATGTACACATGATTTCTACGTGCATTCTCAACGGATCGCGGACTATTATATACCATTTAATCCCGTTTTGCGTCCTCTTTCCAAAATCGGAACAAGTGCTGAAGGATACCTGACGGTTCTCACAAAAACTCTGCAAAACCTTCCAAATCACTCCGTGCTCCGCTTTGCAGTGGATTTTTCCTTACACATCTCAACGTACATCAACCAAATTCCAATCATTCGGCTTGGAATTACCAGCTCTATACAACAACCACTTCGCCAGCTCTATACCATCGCAATCTACAACTCTTGGCGGTACTTTGCGCCATATTCCCTAATACGACCAGCAAATCGGCTTTCCCACTATCGGACCCAAGCTCCATCGTGCGGACTACATCTCACCGACAACCGACCCAAAACGGCATCGATCAATAGACGCGAGCTTTCTCTCACCCCAAAGCCACTCGACCTTGCGTGCGTGTCACATCGTGTGAGCGAATCACCTAAACGTCAGATTGTCACTTACCACCCGCCCGGGAGCGTACTCCATAGACCCGTGCACATAGACGAACAAACGAGACTAACGAACAAACCGCGCAGGTGACAGAGAAACCAAAGAACTGCCCCATCAGCGAAAACAACCCAGAATTTAAACCGGTTGGTTTGCACCACTTATAGTAGTAAAAACTGCACCATATTTTTTTCCCGTCCCCCTGCGGTTGTATTTATATTCAACACTTATTAGACCTACACTCAGCACCATAACATTCTTCCGAGTACCCACTAGAAATGCCTGTTAGTAATGTGAAAACGAGAAGCGCCCTCCTCAGGCTGAAGTTGAAAACAGAAAAGACTATAAAACCCTCTAATAGCACGGATAGAAACCCACCCGATATTACTGTAAAAAAGGGATGTCCATCATATAAATCCCAAAAAAAGTAGATGTAGTTGCAAACCACTCCAACTTTACTACCATAATTCCGACTGACACGACAGACCGGATTATAGCCCTTGAGGAAGAAATAGCCACGCTGAAATGCAAGCTTCATGAATTCAGCACATGCTATGAACAAGTCCTATCATTCTGTGAACTGCTTAGAGGCTCAGAAACTGTTACACTGGACCGTTTGAGCACAGCTGCTTCCTTACTAGACTCCCTTACATCCGAAACGCAAGAACGCCTCCGTAGATCGCATAACGTTATCATTTTCAACGTGCCTGATAAACCGAACATCTACAGGGTAACAAATACCCTCTTAAAAGCATGCAATATGGATGGAGTCTCCTGTCAGTGCCTCAGACTGAGGAAAAAGGAAAACATGACCACATGTCCGATACTCTTACAGCTTCCAGACGATAGGAGCGCATTGAATTTTGTACGCAGTAAAAGACAAATTGCTGCACAAACTAATTTTAAAAATATTATTATCAAACACGATCAAACGCCTCTTCAAAGACGATTAACAAGGAAACAAAATCCCTCCACCCATCATATGCCCCATGTTCCTACTAATGAAGCCAGTACTGACGCTATCATCAGCAATGTCGACCTTGACAAGTCAACCGCGTCGTCTAATATAGGCGATGATGGACATCTCAGTCTTCAGCGGCCTCAGGAAAGCATCTCAAATAGCAGTAGTGATGTGTCCAAAACTAAAACTACCAACCAAGCTGAAAATACAACGACGCAGACATCTGCTGACCACACACTCAACTCCCCTATCTCTTCTCCAAACTGTGAGACTTTACAAAAGTTTACAGTAACTGTACCTGAAACCTATCGTGAGCGAGACAAAAAATTAAATTGTAACATTGGCAGCCCGAAAAATAAATCTCGATCCGGCCCGAATGAACTAAGCAATAGGTTATCTCCGACCAACCGAGGCGTAGGCAAAAACAGGGGAAAGCACCCTGCCAGAATTTCTCCCATAAGCACTCAAAGCTCATTAGGTCTGAAGCAATCACCACCAGAGCGTAGGGATATGCAGCTAGGCCAACTGAGAAAAAGTATACTTCCTCAAGCCTCTACATGCAAAACCGACACTGTTGTCGGGATAAGTTGCAGAGAGCCGGCCCAATACTTACCCACAATGCCTCTGACTACGTTTCCAAATCCCGCGACCTCAAGCTGGCAAAGTCCTTATGTGTGCGACACCGAATTAGCAAACAAAAAGTTGGTAGGCCACAAGGACTTACAGGTAAGAGGGTGCAACCCCTACCTACCTCAAGTCAAAATTCACCCACCACCACCCGCTGTATTACTCAATTGGCAACAATACAAACCGAAGCAAAATGTGTTCGTCGACTTCAGCATCCCCCCACCCCTGTATACTACGGATGTCAGTCCTTTTTTAGACTATCGCATACCACCACTTCCTCCCCCACCAATCCTACCCCTATCACATGCGATTATGAATCAGAGATTGATCAAACTACTGGAGTATGTACTTCATTCAATCCAGTACGATCTGGAGCTCAGTGTGCCTCAGCTACCTCACAACACACAATTCTCAGATACAATGACGATGAAACAAACATTACCCACCACTTTCATTCCATGTTAACAATGTCTTTCAATGCTGTCGTCATTAACATTCGTTCCCTTTTACCTAAATTAGATATACTTTCAACACTTATGTTTATGAGATCCCCCGATATTGTTTTTATCACTGAAACTTGGTGCACGTCAGAAATTAGTGATTCTCAGCTTAACATCCTAGGCTATAAGCTTTTCCGCAAGGATCGCTCGCACAAACGTGGTGGTGGCTGTGCCATATATCTTCGAAATAACCTGACTGCCATTCCCGCAGATCAACCTGTGTTCATTGACTTAGAAGATACACTATGGCTAGTGATCCCATCTATTGATCTTCTAGTGGGTTGTATCTATCGGCCGCCCCGAACTACTCAGTTTGCAACCCAAAAGCTAATCGATATGATCAATGTTGCTTCTAGCACCACATACAAATCCAAAATTATGTGTGGAGATTTCAACCTACCACATGTTAACTGGACGCTGCCTACACTCAGAAACACGGCGGAGATTGAGGAAATTATCGCATGTATCCACCTCAATGGCTGGACTCAGCATGTTAGAGAGCCAACTAGAAGTGCTACTACCTTAGACCTTGTATTCACGATGGGAATCGCGAACGCTTATACATTAATTGATAATCCACTACCTGGCTGTGATCACAACACGGTGCTTTGTGATATGACTATCGATTTACCTAAGCCTTCAACTAAAATGCTAACACCCGTTCGCAACCTTCATCGTGTGGACTGGAACGCATTTAATGAACTTATCAGGACCATGAATTGGAATACGTCATTCCTAACCCACAACCCTACTGTGGCTACAAATGAGTTTATAAACAATATTGCCCTTGGGTGTTGCCCGCCTGAAACCACTGCACTCCATGACGCGTTTCGAGGTTATTTCCTCTCATCAGATAGAGATAGCAGGCATCGAAGCCCGGGACCATTGGGATGTTAGTTGTGACCGCCACCCCTAAGCCACCGGGTCACGACGGGCAAAGCTTGGCACAACGGTTAATGGCAGATTGGAAAGGCAATTTGAAGTACACGTTGTGTGGATGGATTGCGACGCGCAATCTCAAAGAGGACCGCGATTCCCATTGAAGTGAATCTTGGCCATTCGATCACTAGGACCGTAGCTGATGAAGCAGCAGCGAATTGGGTGTTGCCCGCCTGAAACCACTGCACTCCATGACGCGTTTCGAGGTTATTTCCTCTCATCAGATAGAGATAGCAGGCATCGAGCCCGGGACCATTGGGATGTTAGTTGTGACCGCCACCCCTAAGCCACCGGGTCACGACGGGCAAAGCTTGGCACAACGGTTAATGGCAGATTGGAAAGGCAATTTGAAGTACACGTTGTGTGGATGGATTGCGACGCGCAATCTCAAAGAGGACCGCGATTCCCATTGAAGTGAATCTTGGCCATTCGATCACTAGGACCGTAGCTGATGAAGCTGCTGCTGACACGATTATTTGTAACCTTGTAATCCGAAACGTGTACAAGACCCGATATCTTGCAACAGATTTGGAACCGATGGGAAAGGCAGCATTACAGAAAACTGGGTAGATGACTGGTTAATACATGTTTTATAGTGCACAAGGTTTCGCGTTTTACACAAAAGCTTCATCAGGCGAAGTTAATGTGCTTAACATTGGCATTTTATAACCATCATGGCTAGCCTACCTACAGTGACTAATCAGTTTACAGTGCATCGATGAAAGTTTACAGCGGTCAAAAGTCACTAGACCCGTGTGTATCCTGTAGCTTGTTTCAGTCAGGGTCAGATGGGGAACAGAAATTGCTGGTCCGAGGAGTGTAACATGTGTGGTCAGCAATCTTAAATGGTCCGTTGCAAGGACCTTGGCCACTGATATAACCTCTTTAGTACTTCGAAATTTGGTGGAGGGAGTGTTGATAGTTCATTCCGATTTGGGATCCATCCACCGATGTTTAGCAACCTGGGCAGAGTAAGGATGGACGCCAGGCACTAGACAGCCCTACTCCGTCTATTCTATTCGTGCAGTTGTTAGCCTAGTTTATTTCTATAGCCCGAGCACTCAGCCTTCGTTTGGCGGATCGTAATCCCTCCTGAGAATCTCGACGTTTTTACACTCAATTGCGTGCCGCTTATATAGCGCATGCATTGCTATTGCCGAGTCTTTGAGTAGAGCTCCATACCCTAGCTCATTTCGCAGAGGTCGTGATATGTGTCGCCTATCTTCCCAAATCCTTGTACGTAATTCCCTCGCTGTTTGACCTATAAACATTAGCGTACAACCTTCGCATGGAGTTTTGTAAATGCAGTTATTTTTTCTATCTAAATGTTCTATCTATCTGATGCACAAGTGTGGACCGTAGCGTTTGACCCAACTGGAAAACTACCCTTATCTTCTCCTTATTCAGTATTCGGCAAATCGCTTCCGAAGTTCCTTATTTATACGGAATACCCACTGTCGCTATCCACTCTGCCATTGGTGTTGCTTGCGGGGTTAAGACATATCTGGAAAACTGCAACCTTATTGCTCAAGCGCAGCCCAGTTTCTGTCAACAGCGATCGTGCACAAGGTAACTACAAGTTCAAGTTCAAATGGGACAGGAACAGTAGGATAAATCCCCTTGAATGTTCCTTCTTGGCGCGTCGTTGATCTAGGGTACTATTTGTCTGCGATAACTGGAATCCAGAAGAATCAGATCAGCGCGCGCGAATCACACCACGGTCAACCAATTAATGCCCACGCGACCTGCACTGACAGTCCCCGCCCCACCAGTCACGTGAAATAAGAAAGAGAAGTACGAAAGTAAAAAGAGCTTCAAGAAAAGAAAATAAGAGATTTCATAAGTCAATAAGACGAATAAGCTAGGACGTGAAGGGGAATGTTAAGAATTGAAGTCCAAGAGCGTCGAGTCGGTGTTCGAACTCTTTCACTGTTGGTGCCAAGACCACATTCTCGGACAGTGCATTCCAGGAATCCACCACTCGGCGTGATAAACGAAAGTCCGCCAGGACCCCATCCGATCGAGGTTTGTATAGCTTCAGCGAGTGACCTCGGAGCGATGGAAGCCGAGCCGGTTGAAATAGCCCAGATAAATCGAGTCCGATTTTACCGGTAAGTATGCAATAGGTCAAGACTAGGTACCCTCGATGTTGACGATAATGCATCGAGAACATTCCCAGCGCAAGTAGTATTCCTGGGTAAGAATGGTTCCGTAGTCCATGGACCGGTTTGGTTCCAACTCACAACACTCTCTCCACTGACATCCTGTCCCTGACTAAGCAAGGTTGACAAGCCTGGATGCAGTATCCCAAGTGCGGCCTGACAAATGCTGAGAATAACCTAACAAACATAGCGTCCGTGATGGTCCCGAATGCCCTGCAGATCATCCACAACATTCTGAAACTTTTGCACGTAGCTTTCCTGCAGTTCTCACTGGATTTAAGTTATGAAGACAACGTGACCCCTAGGTCTACCGATTGGGAAACATGATGTAGTTCATTACTGCCAATCAAACCGCACGGAGTAGTTAGACAGTTTCAACTGACGTTGAAGAGGACGTTGATGTGATCTACTGGGATGTCTCGGAAGCATGCGACTGTCCAAACCTTTGCATCCGTCACTCAACTGCCTGCATCGATCAGGCTTGAATCTGCACCCCTCCCCCAAATACGCTCATGCATGTGCACACGTGTGAACCATACGCATGAACCATGTGTTTGCAACGTGAGATCACGTGGTCTGCTTTCCACTGGAGTAGTATAAGCTCCCGCAACAAGCGCACGCTTCTACTCAACCTGCCGTGTCTATGGGGTTAAATGCATCGGTAGGCGGACACGTACGTAGTCACCGTACCAGTGGGTCGGTGGCAAGCAGGCCACGTGATCTTACGTCGGACACATGGTCCATCCGCATGGCTCACATGTGTGCACATGCACACATGCATTTGGAGGAGCGATGCAAATTCAAGTGTGACCGCCGTAAACAGTTTCATGACTGATGCAATTAGTTGAGAAACTGGATAGATCATCGGATGCTCCTTTCCAAGCTGCAGGATTGCGGGATCGGTGACCTCTGCCAAGCTGGATAGCCAACTTTCTCCTTCAACGGCATTTGACGGTCAGAGTTTGCAGCTCATTACCTGACCCCATACAAGTCGCAAGTGGTGTGCTTTAGGGCTTATTTTAAGGGCCATGATTGCTTTCGTGCTTATTGATGACCACGAACAAGTAATTGCTTCAAACGTCTTACTGAGTTGGTGAGGGATTCAGGTGAAATCTGGCCAGCATTTGCATCAGCGTAACGTAGACACAGTACATCAGTGTTCAATCCAAAAGTTAGTATGATTCAACGTGAGTAAATTTAAGGCACTATCCAAACGACACCGGATCAATAAACAACATTAACAGCGACTCCATTACTGTGCGACGCACAACTCAACTAGGTGGCCTGATCAGTGTGTAGAGCAAGATCGTATAAACCTCCTACAGACCCAGAGCGCGAATACTGCGGCGATCTTTCGGCATAGGTGGTATGGGTGTGCTGGCTTAAGATGGCCTTAGTTGCTCCAGGCTAGTTGCGACGGCATCGAAAGCTCGTACCCAAGTCCAGCTGTTGCAGCAGGCGTTTAGATAATGTGAAATTACTAGATTCCGACCGATGCTCAGTGCTTGTGTCCGCCCCCATGTAGAATACGCAATTCAGGCCTGACAGCAATGGCCGACATGCGACCTTATTGCTTTGGAGCGGCCTCGGCGTTGGGCCTCCGAGTACGCTATGGAAATACGCAATCTCCCATACAATCGGAAGCTAAATTGATTTGGGATAGCCAGCGTACCGCATCGCCGATTAGGAGGTGATCTGATAATAGCCTACTTGATACTGTGCGATCCACATCATCTAAGCCGCCCATTACTGCGACTCAGTGACAATACAAACCTGAATCGTTACTCTAATAAACTAGCCGAACAGTACCTCTGTCTGGAGTACCGCAGGAATTTCGTTTTCATTCCCTGTCACCTGTGGAATGCTTTCCCTGAATCAGTCGTTTCTGCACCGACACGACTAATATTTCACAGACGGTTAGATGATGCCCTCATCCAGTTACACTGTGGTAACGTTATATCTCTACCCTACTCTTGTACTATACCTTTGTTTTATTTGCTGTTACCAGTGGTTGCTGTGAAACCACGCGGAGCGCAGGATTATAGCATTACAAACAATAAGTCCTTTCGCAAACCAAAAGTACTATTTGTTGATTAACCTTCTCAACACCCTCACCAGACCACCCGACGGGACTTGTGAAGCAGAGCCACTTAACCCGTAACCCTTCATTTTTTATTATTGCAGTGTTCTACAAAACAATATCTGCGTCGTCCATTATGCCAGAATCCGCTCATAAGCAGAATTTTTCAAAGCAGCGTTGGAATAATATATGATCCATTGCTTGCCCATCATTCGTATCCAACTTTGCGCCCATCCAGTTTGTTTTACCAGGTTCGTGGCAACGCCTTCCATATTGCGACCAGACGACTGCTGTGTCCAACCAGTTGTGTGCGCCCTCGTGTAGACGACCAGTTTACGATTTCCTTTAACTGGCTGGTTAGCCGAACCAATGTTTCGTGGTGCCAGCTGGGTGGTCCGAGTTTAGCCCGTTCCAGCAAATACTTTGGCGACGGTGTTCCAGGACGTGGTGGGTTTTTACTTGGCAAGCTTTCTCCCTATAAAAAGCCACAAATGTCTGCTTAACAACATTGTGGCATGGCTGTCGTGAAAATAAAAAAGAAAATAAATAAATAAATAAAAAGAAAATAAAGTCACTGCCATGTGGGTACCCGGATACCCTTTACAACCTAGATACACCAATCTTCTGCACGCGCATAGCTGACGATATCAAACATGCAACAATGGAGCAACCCAATTAAAAGCACACACTACACAGCTACATGCACACACACAATGACATACTTATACACCCCCTGCACAAACATACACTGTTATGGCACGTATTTTGGAGTTTGCATATTCTTGTTCACGTATTGTTATGTCAGTGATCATGCCTGTAAAGGCGTGCCTCGCCTTATCGAGAATAAAAGCTTTATTAGTTTATTTATAAACCTACAACATAACTCCAGTATGTGCTGGTTGAATGGTAACATCTGTATAAAATTAGCGAGTATACGCGGCTGTATTGTTAGGATCACGTCACTTTAGGCGTGTCTTGCACTGTCTAGAATAAAATAATTATTCATCAATTTTCTCATTGCTGACCCCGGAATTTAAAGTGGCCTTGATGAGCTGCATGTGATCAGTAAGGTACGGCTAGGATTCCAAGCATGATGCAACGCGGCATGCGCTCTTCAAAGAAATGCGTTGATTCTCTATGATGCGAAAAGCGTGTTCAAAGTACATTGGATTTTTCTAACCTAACATATAGGGTAGTGGGTTTAAGAAGTAATCCATCTAAACAAACTGGCCGACGCATATTGGTTCTGTCCACCATGTCAAGTCATCCCAGTTGCCAACTTGTAGTGCACTGCTAATGTGTAGTATGTGTTGGCAGGAGTAGGTGCAAGGATATCAAAGAAATCGTGGATCATCGCGGAAGTAGGTTGCACAAAGGTAATTGTACCGAAATATTGTGCATAGAGGGGCGCAGCGGAATAGAAAGTAAGATAGTTATCAAAAAGGAAGTGTGCAAATAGGCCCGCGTTTCTATCTTGAGACAGTTAGGATATTTAGACATAGGTTATCTTGTGCATAAGTGATCTGCACTGTGTTGCGTTCTTAACAAATTACTTGTGTTGCTGATGAAGTAGTGCAACAAGTTGACTGAGACAATCGTGTATTTGATGATTGCTAGGATCGCACCCGCAGAGTTTTGCATGGCCAAGCTCGCACCCCAACCAGCCAATTCATGCTCCGCCTCTGGGCCAAAGGACAGAGCCAGACGCACAAAATGCACTGTAGCGTTTGTGTCCTAACTCATCTGACTCACCTCACTCCAATAAGCGGACAAACATAGAGCATGCAGCGTCCACTCTTTTCAGCGGTGCGGCCAACATACATTCGCTAGCGATGATGGTTGCTCCGAACCAGTTTCTACACCATAGGAAAAGGAAGACTTCATACGCATCGGTTACCTTAATGCAAACGCTGGAAAAAAGCATCCCTGAGTCCGATAGCAGCACGGATAGCAGAACTCAACTTGAGTGCATTACGTATGTATGTTTTGGCAACTGATTAACAAATAGACATGGAGCCATCCGAAATCATGGAATTGACCGGAAGAAGGCATGTGTCATCGTTGCATCATCATAATAGCACACTGGACGGAGATGAACAAAATAATTCAGCTATTGTGTCTCAAAAAAAGCCAAACGGAACCGTTTTTGTTAGCTTTCATTCGCCATTTTTTATTTGGTTTTGTTTTTTACACTTGTTAAGCATTAAGCATGTGAATCTCAACAAGCATGTACACAGATCTTTTACTGGTTTTGCTTGCGGGGCTTTTTCGGAACAGGATCCAGCCATCAACACTTGTCCTTCTTTGGCAATCAATCAAGCAGCGGTGTGGAGCGAAAGGCAGAAAGACGTGAAGTCCGCGATTTCATATACTGTCCCCAGATGTACGGCAGACCTTTGTGTGGTCTCTTGCAAAATGGAAGCATCAGAGCAAATGTTTACCTGACATACGCAGTACTTGACCGATCCACCTTAACGGAGGCAACGAAACCAGATTGTTTGAGGGGATACCCGCAACTTCTAAGATAACTTCTGCAAATACGTCGTTGCCACGACACACGAGCAATAGGGGTGAAGCATTCATGACACATCCCCTAAAGGGTTTAAGCAAATAACTCCATTTGCAAGCTTTGTGCACGTCCTAACTTGCTCTGTCTGGTACGCTGTTAGTTTCCCATACTTATTCACTGGGGATAATATCTGCAGCGGTGGCAGTGACTCATATAAAAGTAGTTTTCTCTGTGGCATGCAGCTTACCCGACATTTTGGGTGAAACGCCCACCCATGTCGATAGGATGCCCATCAGAAGCATCTTACCCCACCCCGTCCCTAACTGCTTAAGAGTATACACAAAGCTGTGCGGAAAAACTACTGAACATGGAACTATAGCACACCTAGACTTTAAGAACTCCTGAAATGCAATCTTCGTGGGCCCACATTCGCCACATAATGCAGGCGACTACTCATCAAGTCAAATGCAACAATTTCGCGTCCGAAGACCAAGCAGGCCTATTCATAGGACACGTATGATGAATATTGTGATTATGACTTCTTCGCTTTACTGGTCTTCTGCTTGCGGGTTTGTTGCTGCAGCTTTGCTTTTTGTTGTAATAACCTTATAACTGGTGATACAGTTAATACTTCTGCATCACCTTTGAAAAATCCTTTCTGCTTGCTTGGGATTACTGCTTTCGGATTGGCACACAAGTTTTCACTAACCTGAAGTTCATTCAACGCTGATTGTGTGGTACAACCAGAAAACTGAAGGTTATGAATGTCAACTGACGTTGAAATAACCGACTTGCCAAAAGCAGATGTGATCATGGTTGAAGCTGAAGGCACTTGGTCCTGATTCATAGTTACTGAAGTTGGAATGAAAACATCACATCCAGCAGAAGCATCTGCTAATGAGGGGTGAACTTGGGATAATCTGCGTATGCGCGTGGTGTAGCTGAAGGCAAGCGAGCCAGGATGACTTGATTGGTACAATTATTCTATGACTCATTAAACTGGGCAGCAACAAAATCCTACACGTTAAAAACGGTCAAATCCCGCAGGATTCTAAGCTCTTTGTAGTAGGAGCGACGGTTGCTGATTTACTAAATGCTTGTCCAACTATGGAGGTCACATCAAAGTAATACGAAATTCGTTAACGAGGATGATTAAGTATCCATTGCTCAGCAGAGTTGTTGGATGCCGATTTCAAGTGTCTGAAAAATATGAGATCGTAAGGTTGATGGCGATGTGTACAATGTGGTGGCAACGTCAGCATGCCAACTTGGCTAGCAGGTATCAATGCTATAGCAGGATGAGTATTTTGACTTTTTTGGCCATCAAATATTAACAAAGCAAGTTCTGTCATCGAAGGTATCACCATAGTAATGAAATGTCTGACTCCGTTTATGAATTGCTCAGCATCGTACCATCAATTCTCAGAGTAAGAACCAATTAATTAGGTAGGTGCTTCTTTCCACAAATTGGGATCCCACCGTTTCCTCGGCAATATAAACATTTATGGGATGCATGTCCACATAGCATTAAAAGCAAAAATGACAGTCACATTTTTCACATTTCGGAACTTGTCATGTTTCTTATGCTGTGTTTTCCTTACCGAGTCAAAAGTTTGGTTGGCTTTTGTACACATGAAAAAGCAGCCTCACACACATGCTATACCCTACTTCATTCAAATGAGTGTGAGGTAACGCAGAACGCAAACTGTGGAACTAGTGAGTACTAGTAATAGCCGGTGCGCGAAATTGAACGCGGATATCAGAAGGCAATGGGAGTCGCACAGAGCGGACTGTATTCCATGGGTTACTAGAAGACGCGGACGGATGGAGCGAGACAAGAGCAAACACGTGAGCGCGGGTCAAGTGTCGAGTCGGATGTAGGTCAACATGGACGTAATGTAAAGGGGATCAAAACGAGAAAGAATAGTGTACAATTGGTCATCAGTGAAACTGTACACAAAAGATAATAGTTATCTTTTGGGACC
>OX104066.1:97265964-97283445 GCA_944474145.2 Dicrocoelium dendriticum
AACCTGTTACCAACGTTTTACTTCACTTGCATGTGACCTCACCGCTTTCGGCTTATTGATTTCTTGTTTGTCACGTTATCATTCGATATATTGTCCGTTTACAGGTGAACAAGAGAGCACGAAATGTTGCCATCTTGCAACGCCCGTCTTCTGATCTTGCTCAATGCTTCAAACCAATTGGTTGGCGGCATCCGGTTTCGGATTTGCCTGTCACATTCACTGTCATGACAAACATGTCTTTTTGTATATTTTTGAGCACAATTTATTCGCTTAACATGATCAAGCCTGTAACAGTGTGCTTCGCATAGTCAAGAATAAAATTTTATTTATGTATTTTCAGCGAACCCCAATTTCTCCGGGTGATTTTGAGTTCCACTGACGACAGAGAAAACACTTTATTATCATCCATTCAACACCCTAATTCATCACAGGAGGTGCACATACTTTCAAAGTTCCTTTGAAAAGAAAGTCTAAAATAGAATTGCCAGCGTTAGGAAGTGAATAAACCTGACTGAAAACGGACGAGTACATGTTACTTAGCTCCTCAGCTTCAAATACCACCTCTAAGGAAGTGATGGTGCACGACCGTGAGCAATAGAGGTAGACCTACTAAGAAACCGCCCTCGACAATATCATTGCTAAGCCGTTGGCAAGGATTCTAGTTTCACTCAACTACCAATGGAAAGGTCCCAGACTGATGGTGATTCCCTCCGAAGTAATGACACCGCTGATCTTGGAAACCATCGCGAGGAAAATGGACCTTAACTTGGTGCGGCGGTTGACGCGCCGCAGCGATCCATAGGGCCATGCTGTGTGGTGATTTTGCAATTTCACAGACACTCATGCCTGGTTAGTGAAAAGTTAGTGGCCTGACAACCTCAGTCTCCTGCACCTTCTGGTTTGCATTTGGAGTGTGGGTGGACTCGTACTCCATAAAACAGATTCAGTATAGCTCAGTGCCAAAACGCCTGCTGCCTGGCGACCAGGTTTATGAAGCAAAGGCTTTCGTTGAGAATACTAATCGTTCTGCTGTCTAGACCTGGGCAACCTACATTATTCTATCCATGCAATATGATGCAACGACTTCCTCTTCAAACACTTTCTTGACGCGCTGGACATCGCAGAGGATAATCAACGGCCCTCTATCTGATACATCGAGCAGGGTGGATGGGGGTGCAAAGGTCACTGCTCTGGCCTTCCCGTCTTCTTTTGCCCCTCATGCGCTTTATCATCCTTACCCTCCCATTCTAACTTCACTTTTATCCCCCTGATTTCAATCTCCCAATCTTTATCCCTACCGCACCATGCTATCATAAGTGTCTGTATCCTTGTTGCAACTCAAGCAAAATGCGGTAGGTCACTGCCACCCTGTCGACAATTCCTTGTCCATCCAACCAGCGACGTCAGGTCATCTGATTATATTTGGAGATCCCGATCCCACCTCAAATTGGTTTGCCGCAATGTGCACTCTTTGTTACAGATTGGTGAATTAAGCGTCCAACTTGGAAAAGTGTCCACTGATGAGCTGCATTTGGGCGACCAACACAATGTAGGCTCCCGTAATGATAATGTTGAGCACTTACTGCCACTGTGCAAAGGTGCTCGTCTATCTCTCTTGAACACTAACGTGCTCCAGCGTCTGCAGAAGAGCAACGTGGCACCCACCAGCCTCGGACCAGCCCCGGAAGCAAGTCGCTCTTATCGCGATCCTTTTCCGACGGAGAGACTGCGTCCAAAACTGTCGTTTGATTTGGAGCACGAGTGTGGACTTTGACTGCACACTTGTAGGCGTACCTACGGGTGCGTTTCGGTAGACCTCCGCAACGGCGTTTTGTGCGCATAGATACTTGCCAACGGCCAAAGTCGGGTGTTCTGAATGTGACTCTAAATACGCTAGCAGCCGAGCTGAATAAGCACCCAATGCACGGAGTTGAAAATCACTGGTCGCATATGTGCCAGACGTTATTAGCAACAGACCTGTCTTCATGTAGGAAAGCAATTTGCCAACCTGGATATTGGGCGTCTACGGTAACTTAAACACCATGATGCTCGCAGCCGCGCTCCCGCTTGAAGCGAACCAAATGAGACTCGAAAGCTTTAAGGGCAAAACTGCTTGCTGGCCTGAAGCGAGACCGCGAAACCTGGTGGTTTCATCGTGCCTCTGGGATCAAGACAGCCGCTTTCCTTGGCAACCATCGTACTTTATTCCGTCCGATACAGGAAAGGGGCAGCAGGGGAACTGGTGTTGGCAAAGACACCCGACGTGAATGGACAGCCGAACCACAGCTTGTCAACACACTTGCAGCGTTGAACACGTTGAGAATCAGTTTCTTCAGCGAGAGAAGCTTCTCTAGTGGTCACTGATGGCCCTTCATCCTTGGCAGTCCCTTTGGATCCACCCTCACACGCAAAAGTCGGGCGTGACTTCAGAATGTTTTAATTGAACAAGGCCGCTAGAGCATATGGACTTCATCCAACTCTATTCAGATTCAGAGAACCTGCTTTCACGGATGATTTGCATAAAATACAGATTAAGCTGTAGGCGCAGGAGGCCGTCGCAACAGCCTGGGTCCGTTTCAGTATGGTCACAATTATCAGTGAAGGGTGTCGTTCTGAATGCGACACCGAGGAATAAGTCTGGCCTCAATTGCCCCCGGGTTACTTGACTCTGCAGCCTCCACAGACTGACTGGCACCCGTGAAAGTCAGATGCGGAAGAAGCAAGCAGGGTTTCGTTAAAAAGGAGGCCGCATTGATCACCTCTTCACTTTACCTCAATGGTTGAAACACCGCCGTTATTGGCAACCCCCGTAGTCTTGTTCCCAGACGTCAAAGATGCCTACGATTCGGTAATAGATATGCACCTTAGGACAGTCTATTGAAAAAGGTGTGCCCCATAAATATGTAAATGTTATAAGAGCTCTGTACGTGCCTATTTCGAGCAGTGTGATAGTATCTGGCAAAATGTAGCCGTCCACTAATATCTCCGTCGGTGTTAGATATGGTCACTCGTAGTAACCATTCCTTTTCAAATTCGCTACTGACGAGGTCATGCAAACGGCGTTTGCTGGTCGCAACCTACAAGGTGTGGAGCTGCCTCCCGGTGACCTATTTCTTGACTTTGAGTAGGAGGACGACACTGCCCTTATGTGTGACAGCATCCATACTTGCAATGTTGCAGTGGATAAGTTAGCTCTAACTGTCAGTAGTTTCGGGCTACACATTTTACCATCAAAATTCAAAGTTTTGCTTCAAGACTGGCAGCGGCCCACTCCTGTGCTGACCCTTGGTGGTGATCAACAAAAGTCGTCCAGAAATTCAAATATTACAGCATCTGTACTGGATGATAACACGAACCATATAGCAAAAGCTCGAAGCGCTTTTGCCTATATTTGTCACCTGTGGCGTCAGCGCGACAGCTCTCTCGCCTTGAAGGCGAGTGTATAACGGAGCTACGCACGCAACCTTTTGGTACAGTTACGAAACCTCACTACTGGTCCTTTGTCGGCATGGTTTAAGAGAGAAAAGCCATCACTGTATTAGCTCATTTTCAGTGCTGTTACTATATAGAAATAGACTTCTTTATAATGTGTTAAGCCATTCTGCTCATTTCAACATCCGACTCCTTCGATTCTAACATCTTTGATACTCGCAGTAGGTCTGTGGCAATTTGCCTCCCGTGGGTTTATTGACCGCTTCAGAAGCTTCCTTTTATCACCTCAGAAGATAGGCCCAGTCGTGGTGAACAATGGAGAAGGATAAATATAGTAATATATTCGAAGAAAAATAGCGATAACTGTGAAGCTTATGTGCGACAGCTTTCGCTTCAATATGTACATAGGAATTACCGTAGCAAACAAAAAGCGGTTCTTTAATGGATTCTGTGGTAGATCCAATCACTTCGGGCAATAGAGTAGTAGAGTAGAGGGTTTCGGTTTTGATCTCTCCTATCCCTGCACACCACGACCGACGCTTTCGTTCTGGTTCGGACTCATCAGATAGAGTCAGCCGAGCCGGGAGTGGAACTCGGCGCACAGTGCATAGCGGCTATCGCCATGGCCACTAGGCCATTGATCTCCGGCATCAGGGCTTGACATAGCGGTTAGGAAGTTGATTTTCGGGTTTTGGAGCATCCGAGTGTGTCTTGAATTGCGACACGCAATCTCAATTGTGGTCTCGGTGGACTGTAGAGTAGAGTAGTAGAGTAGAGTAGCGTAGAGTTATTGCGATCGAAATTTGACTCCATAGAGCACTGCGAACTCCACGTGTACTTAAGTTGCTTCCCATAATAAATAAGAGTTAACGTTAAGAAACGCAACTTAAAGGAAAAGTGCGAATATATCGTCAGGTTTACATTGCGGAACGGAAGTAACGGGATCTTGGAATGGGTAGAAGTAAAGTTCAACGAACCAGTAGAATGCTATGTGGACAGTCTGCACAAATAATCATGCGATGTCGTAATTATGTATCTATTCTTCAACCCATTCTTTACACCTTGGCCCCATTCTACAGCCCAGTTTCATCGGTCTTGGTTGCCAACACAGGATGGTACTCATATAGCCTTTCTCAAAATTATTGTTCGAACTCACAAAGTGGAATTAGTAGGTAACCTATTCCAGATATTCGAGTACCTAGTCAAGTAAAATTTCCTGATTACTGTTGTTTCGAAAGCTACACGAAGGAAGCGGATTACTTTTATGCTTTATGTCAAATTCTTCATTACTAGTATATTGAACACACCTGTGCAAAGCGTCTAGGTGTATGTGCAGTACATAGAACAGAAAACTAAGTTCCAGTTTTACTTTACGTAGCCACGAAGACTCTGTATAATTTGGCGTTGGACATCTTCTAAAGAGGGCGTTGATGAAGCGACGGTGCACGTTCTCCAAGTATTGACAGTCAGGTTTCCTACAACTGGTAAACATCATTGGACAGTATTCCAATAGACGGAGCACACAGGTATTAAACATATGCTGTGAGCTGGAGATGCCTCACTTTGCTTTTGTAAAATTCCAGCTAGATTACTATTTCATTGTAGTTTTAGGCGACCGGCGCGGATTCGTGAACCGCATGTTAAGTTCGATTGCTTGAGTCAACCGCCGCCTTTGCTTGGTGATTGTTTCGGTTTAAAGGCGCGATCGTTAATTGTACTCTGCTTTTCTCGCCACCCCTAGCTAGCGGCGTCAACCCTGATGTTCTTTTATAGCTAGGCCAACAGAGAACCTTTTACTGTGCAAACAAAAACCACCCTGTAACTTGATCTGCCTTTTGGCATTGCTATCTGGGCTCCCACTAAACTTCCTTGTCAGACTGTCCGAAATCTCTGGATGGTCTTTGATGCTTTCAGCAACCTCTTTGCTGCACGACTAAATTCTTTCCAATTAGGCCAGTCAGAAAAATATGCTAAGGAATTTCTAGCCCGTATACAACAGTCTCTTTCCGATTGCCGTTATAATGCGATTCCGTCCACGAAATTTACTCAGGAAATAGGTATCCAGTGACTTCGGGTTGGCATTCGCGATAATGAGGCCAGAGCAAGCCTACTCTGGGAAATCGAAGACAGTCTTACTTGAGAAACCGCATGCACCTTGTTAAGGCAAGTAGTTCATTTCCAACATAATCATCTCTCAAATGTAATCCGCGCGATCAAACCGCGATTGTCACCGAACAACAACCGCTCCTTCAGGTGCTACAGGTGTGACGAAAGACATGCATGCGTAACTGATTGTAGACACAAATAATCAATCTTCCACAGTGCGGCCAGGTCGGATATCTTGTGCGAGGTTGCCGCTCAACAGTGTTTCCATGCCGTGGAGGTTACTATCCACCAAATACTGTCCGGTCAGTTGAGAATTCGGAAAAGTCCATATCTTATTTGATTTCACATACGACCACATCGCATGTGCACTGTGTACCTGCAAACACTGTGGAATTTGAGATTGAAGGCCAACATACGCGCCAAGAAGTCGATAGGGGGCCTCAGTCACCTTTGGCAACAGTCGTACACTGTCCGACCAGCCGCTGGTTCCCGGCTCAGTCTACTTTACGTCCGTACACTGATGATGCACTCGATGTACTATGGATGTATGAAGTAAGGATTACTCTTGGAGCTGACACTTTTACCCTTCCATTAATGTTGTTAACACAGATAGCCCGAACTTACTTAGTAGACACTGGCTCAAACATATGCAAAAAATACTTCAAGCGGTCAAAAAAGTGGATCATATTTCAGTCATAACTTCTTTGTTGAGAATATACGCTTGTGTGTTTGATGAAATTTGGCAGGTAGACTTTGTGAGTTCAAAGTTAGTTCCAATATCATACAAAATGTACAGCGACAATTTTTCAATGCAAGTAGTTTACCATTAGCTTTCGGTCCGAAAGTTGGGTTAATGAACAGTAAACTTATACGGGTTAAGAAGTGCTGATCAACATGTCCCATTGGATAGTCGGTAGGGATATCAAAATAATAATAATAATAATAATAATAATAATCACAAGAATAATAATATTAGAAAAGCAATTCTGATAGGAAAAGAAGAACTTATCGTTTGCTCCGCTGTAGTCCTGCAATCCGCGTAGATTCACCACACCCACATTTAACAACAAATGGAGCCAAAGTACACTTCAGTAGTAGAGCTAAGTAACAAAGTGTAAGGAGATGAGTGCGTCATCCAACCGTCCTTTAAATACTCTTAGTGTCGGTGCAGACGACAGACTTGTATGGGTCCGGCGAATATTTCAAACTGAGCATTAATTGCCGTTGAAGTAGAAAGTTGGCAATCCAGCTTAGAAGAGGGTCGCTAATCCCGCAATATTAGAGCTTGGAACGTAGTATCCGATGTTCTAGACGATCGAAAGCCTTCGAAAAATCCAGGTAAGTCAAATCGACGTCTTCTTCAGCGTCAGCTGACTCGGTCCGACTACTGCGTGTGATTAGTAAATTCGTTGTGCATGAGCGCTGTCGACAGAAACTGTGCAGCTAGGGCGTGATGGTGCAGTTTCTTAGATAACACACCAGTGTATCGTCAACGATAGATTCCATGAACTTTCAGAGTATAGGAAGAAGGGATATTAGATGGTAGTTGGAGGGCTCCATGCTGCTTCCACGTTTGTGGATCGGGATTATTATTCCAAGCTTCCCCATAGCAGAACCCTGGTTCTGCCCTAAGCAGCGTAGGGAAAACTGAGTTAAATGTCCTGCCAGTTGGCTTGCTGCTGCTTCATATGCCTCTGGACGAATGGTATCAACACGCTGAGAACTTTGTTTGCGTAGAGAGGACAGTTTCTGCAATACAGTCTTTGGGACAAAAGATATGTTGGGGGTTAGAGCTGGAGCACCTCAGAAAGCTGGGATAGTTTCCATAGTACACCATAAATAAATAAATAAATGGGATATTCCTCGTCGATGCGAGGTGCAGTCCAACTAGGTGGTCTGATCAATGTGTACAGCAGGATCGCAACAAATATTCCATTTGTGCACGCTTTTTAAAATGGATCCAAAACGGGTAATAAAGTAAGTGGCGGGTTTAAGGTATTAAGGTAAGTAATAATCCACGAACAATAACAAATGCAGATGTAAACACATGTCCAGGTAAATTAATACGGCCACTAGTGGAACCGTCCTTAGGGGACCTGCTTCCATGCTAGGTATTCCCTCGAAAGGTTTCGTCCTCACTTCCATGCTATACCTGGCCGCGTGCCGGTGTGGCATGGTAGCATATGAGCCATCAACTTTTTATCATTCGTTGTGTTCTTTTTAAGCGCTGTTTTTATACATATATTATGGGCGATGAAGCATCCCAGTCTGTCACGCGGATCATTCACTTACGGCACTTTTTTATACCCCAGTCCGTTGGTGGCAATGTGCCTTGCGTAGGTAAAGTCTTTCGTAATTTGAAGTTATAATCCGTCACCACATGAGATCAGCCCAGTCGTGGCCAATCATGAAATAAGGAAGAATGTAGAAGAAGAAGAAGAAGAAGAAGAAGAAGAATTGTGTGAAAATGGTACTGTGTCATTAATGTAAAAAAATAAGCAGGTATGTTTTTTACATCAGCATAAAAATGGATCGAGCCGATCATACGATCAAATTGTGGCGTGACAGCCGGAGACAGATAACTGTACGAGTTGTCCATAGGCAAACAGCCAAATAGGGAATCCGTTATTGCCATCACAGAATTCCAGTTTATGTTTCTGGACTGTTAACTCCAGAAAAGAAGGGGAAATCATTAGCATTGCAGAACAAATGTAGCGAAGGTAATCGCCGAACAATATTACGAATTAGTCGATTTGTGGAGAGAATTACGAAAATAATTCCAGGCCCCACACCAGTAAATAATTTTGCTCTAGGTTTTAGACAGAAGACATTTGGTATGAAGTAAGTTTGAAAGGAGTAAAACCACATAGGTCGCATTCAAGAATAGCATAAGAAGCGGTTTATAGCAGCTCATCCTAGATGATCATGTTTTCTCTAGTACATTCGAGTCGATGTTCGCCCGTATAATACATGATCCGGCCCTTCTTCATACAGCTTTTCATCATCAAGTTGACATTTTAAGATCCATTTCACTTTGTCAGTTAACGGATAAACCTTTATCATTTTCTTGAACATGCAAAAATGTTCAATACATCTAATCTCTTTTGGCAGCTTATTTCATATGGAGCCATACCTAAGAGGGTAGAAGTTTCTCCTTAGGCTGGTCTTGAATTTAGGTAAAGAGAATATACATTCACTATCTCGCAGTTCATAAATGGTATTATCTCGAAAGTGCAATTGATAGGTTCCAACATATGCTTTCCACCACGCGAGTTTGTGGAGGAAGCACAGATTTAGTTACATTCTTCGTAATCACAGAGATTCAAGATTCAGCTTCTTGCACCTATCTCTGTATGAAAGAGCGGTTGAATAACCAAATATGCGCTTCGTAAAGGCGCATTGAACTTTTTCAATGGCTCTCAAGTTACACTTTCACAAGTTACTGAACGTAACACAGCAATATTCAAGCAAAGTCCTGATACTGATTTTGAAAGCAATTAGTCTGGTTTCTTTCAAGGTTAGCAGGTGGCATATGAACCCTACCGACTGCTTAGCCTCTTTCACGATATGATTTGTATGTTCGCTAAAGTTTAACGAACTAGAGTATCTCAAACCTAAGTCACGAACAGACTGGCTGATGGGAATGACTTCGTCATGAAGCCTGAACAATTCTGCTGCTATCTGACATCCATACGCCAGAATACTACACTTCGATGTTGCAAACGTCATCTGCCACATATCAGCCCATCTCTCAATGGCTTTCAAGTCGCTTTGGATATTGTTAAGTTCAGCGGTATGCTGAGAACTTGAGAACGTGTAAACAACCTTTAGATCATCAGCAAACAAATAAGGCTTGCCAAATTGTATAACAGAAACAAGGTCATTTATATACAGTAGGAAGAGTAACGGACCTAAGACACTGCCCTGTACCACTCCACTGGTGACCAGACGAGGTGAAGAGATGTAACCATTGATATCCACAACTTGCGACCGTCCTACTAGGTACGATTGGATCCAAGAATGAAGCGGATTCGTAACACCGTACTTACTTAATTCATATAGCAGCCTCTTGTGTGGGACTCTGTCAAACGCTTTTTGCATGTCAAGGGAAGTGACTGCACTGAAGACCTGAGCCAATTGCTTCAGTTAGCTGGTTGAGGAAGTTACCTGACAGGTAACATACGAGCTGGACTTCAGAACGTCATGCTGTGAAGGTGAGAGAAGTTTGTGCGATAATATAGGAACGAAACCAAATGTTCCTTAACACTTCTCTCTAGCATGCGTGAGAGAACGGCAATGTGGCTAATGGGGTGGTAGTTACGGATGTCAGTTTTCGACCCCAACTTGGATCTCGGTACGACCGTAGCCATTTTCTAACGTTCGGGTTATTGACCAGACTGAGAGACAAGGAAAAGATATTCAATACTATAAGATGGATATCATTTCCACCGTGTTTGACTAAAGCAGAAGAGATCCCATCGGGGCCAGGTCTGTAGGATGGTCGTAGGCAGGTAATCATAAGTTTTATCGTAGCGACACTAAGCTCGATCGCTGAGACTTGTTCAGAGAATTTAAACGAGCTTGACAATTCCAGGGTTTCTTTTTCTAGATTAAAGGATTTAGCAAAGTATGAGTTAAAGACTTCTACCATAGCAATTGCAGAATCAATGCAATCGCCTTCAGGCATGACTACCTGGGAGGGTAGGTCAGTTTTGCCGCCTCTCCTTTTTCTCACTAGTGCAGTCAACTGTTGACTTGTATTACTACTATTTACAGCCCGTTGTTTTTCATGCATGAGACGGATGTGGTGTTTCATGTCCGTCTCAATTATAAGGCTTTGGAGTCTCAGTAATACGCTGAAGTCGTGAGTACGTTCATATGTTCGAGTTAGCACTCGTATTTTCCACTTGTCCTTTACGTAGTTAGCGTACTTAGAAGAGGCTCTCGTATTATCACGGGAGGCAAGTATGCTTAAACACATAGTCAGATTGTCATAGAAGATGTCAGAGGCTCCTTTAATGTCAGACGAAAGAAAGAAATGGTCCCAATTTCGGACCCTAAGCAGACCGAAAAAAGATACCCAATTAACATTTCGCAGGAAGTGTGGAATCGCCGCAGACCTCACATGCGACGACTCAGCTATAATTTTACATCCGACTATTTTGTGATCACATCCAGGGAGACCGACAATCCCATCAGTAGCTATCTGGGAGGCGCCTGAGGTAAAGAGTAGGTCTAGTATATTTTTACCCCTGGTAGCCCCGAGAACATGTTGCGCCCAACCACCAGTGATGACGGAGGTTATGCAATCAGCATGTTTCGCGTTTGTTACTAAGTTTGACCATCAGATATCTCGTAGGTTGAAATTTCTACTTACGAATTTACCGAAAGAACTAACTTCCGATATGTAATTGAAGATGTCAACCAACTGGTTCTCATCACTGAAGGTGGCACCGTGTGAGCGGTATGTACAGCCTACAAGAGTTCGCTAAGTACCGAAAGACAAGAGTAGCCAAGCGGAATCAGTAGTGGGGCATATAAGTGGAAGTGTGAATTCAGAGACAAGAGGTTTTGTGAATAGTAAATTATGCAACCACCTCCTCTGTCTTGCTTTCGATCCCTTCTAATAAGCTTGTAAACTTCGACAGAAAACAGCTGGCTGGGCATAGAATCATGACACCAGGTTTCAGCGAGTAAAATCGTATCAGATTTATTCAGACATATGAAGGTGCGGAGTAAATGAAGCTTATTCAACAGAGAACGGATATTAAGTATCATCAGTCTTAAAAGGTCCTGACGGTGTCTATCAGTCCACCCAGTATTTACCCTTGCAATCACACTAGTTCTAGAGTCTTCCACAGCGAATCCCTTACCGTGAGATTCTCCAGTGTTATCGGGATTAGACGGGGTGGGGGAATGCAAAAAGAATACTGTGGTAATTTGGGGCAATTGAGTTTAAATGGATGGAGTGTTATTGCCGAAGGGCTCGCAGAAGGCATTGTGAGAGGAGGAGGCGGAAGAGAGTATGGAGAGGGGCATAAATAAGTGGTCTGTGTTTCAGCAAAGCCATGTACAGGCCTGCCAGGAGAACAGCCTTGGCACATCGCCGGAACAATGGGGAAGTGTGGCTTGCCACTCTGTGTAGCAGCATTATTATTCACGACTGTCATTGGGACACGGGGAGTCACCTTTCCAGCATGAAGGCCCCTGTTTGATCTAAGACGCTTAGGGCGTGGGCCATGACCACTGCTGCTATGTGTAGTCATAATGTCAATGGGCCGTAATGCACCTTCACTGGAGCTATCGATAGTCCCATTGGATGTTTTTGGACTTGTATCTGTTTCAATCGCGGTGTGGGGATTGATACCAATCCCTACTGGTTTGTCAGAACGTGGTGCATCGAGTGAATCTACACTATTTCCTATGTCCACAAGACTGATGTGGTGTGGAGGCGTGAGCATCTCAATTTCCGCTACGCTGTCGCCAACGTTAGCATCGCTTGTGTGGAGAGTGGCCTTGCCAACATTATCTGCGTTTTTAGAGGGGGAGAACCAAACACTGTTGAATGACCTCCTTCTTGGCACTCCAGGAGGCGCGCATAGAGGATGACTCTGCTTCGGCTCAGGCGAGACATTAGTTGCACTCATGCGTTGAAGTTCACGTTGCAAAGGTGACCTGTCTTCGAATAGAATAACTTTGCAAAATTTCGGAACAGATCTTAAAGTATTTTGGCTTTTGATAAACGCACTTGCGAGACTTTCGCTACGAAAGCTGAACAGAGTCGGACAAGGAAAACGTAAAGATTTTTCCTCAATCTTCTACAACTAATATCGGTCTCAGCGATGTTGCACGCCCTCGAAACAGTATGCCTAATGTTGTCAATCGTGATATTGTCAGCTATGTTGAGGGCGATGGCGTTTTTCCCCTTCTGCATCTTTGGGTAACCTCAGAGGCGACTGCATTTAGGAAGTTTAATGCTCCAATTTTGTGCTTGGATCTTTTCCAGTTAAGCCCCGCCAAAAAGTTAAGCCCCGTCTTCCAAAAAAGATTATGAAAAGGGAGGATATGGAACTTGAACTTTTACTCTCTATTGAAGAGGGTGAAATTGAAACAAGTCATTAATAATTTGCATGAAAAGGTCCATTTTTCGGTGTCTTTGCCTCCAAACGAACTCACACAGGTAGCTGTCCACTAAAGATCGGTGTGTGCCGCATTGGCGCTTATTCTGCATCTTGTAAATGTGCCAGAGAGATTCGATGGTTTGTGTGTGAGCTCCAGTCGTTGGATCCACAAAGCTTTCGGTATGATTAACCGTTTGATGAGTATAACTCATGCCAATCATCGCTTCAATGCCTTGGTATGATGCCCACATATCGGAAATGGTGATTGAGCCGGGAGCGATGCAGGCCTGGATTGTGTCCAGCAGAGTGGCCGCAGTTCGATCTGGCACTGCATACAAGAACACTTCTTTAGTCTCCCGGCAAATCCTTTCGAAAATCCACTGCTGGGGAAGGACTCGCCCTGCATGGTTTTTACGACGTGATATTAGGGTTTCATCGATCTCGACATGTAGACCTGGGCCGCCGACAATTGTTGGAGTCTGCAAAAGCTGCCAGGCGCAAATTTCACGCAGAAAGTTCTTCCAGTCGACAACGGTCGCGCGGCCAATAGATAACTCCTCTGAGCAGAATTTGATTGTTGTCAGATTTTTGGACCAGCAATAAATGAATAGGATTATTGTCCTGAAATCCATCCTAGACCGCTCCAGCCAACTTCCCTTTCGAAGACCGATGTCTTGCCGACACTGTCGGGCATCACACCTCCACCTGTCAGAAACAGTTGAAAGTGTCATTTGGTGTCCTCGTCTGCATAAACGTTGATGATGAATCACTCCATGGCTTTGCAAAAAACGTATTGCTGTTTCCTTGTCATGAACGACCGTCGAAAGCGTCAGAAAGTTCATGTCAGGTTTTACGTGCGAACGTAGAAACTTATTGGACAAAAATGACCTTAGAAGCGGATAACGAGTGTTTTTATGGGGCACGTTCACATGCATTACGTACACTGGAGCTGGCAAACAGTGGCGGGGCTCAACTTTTCACGCGTGCCCTTTTTGCACTATTGGATGGGGCTTGACTTTTCAGGTGTGCCCTTTTTGCCTTAGTGGCGGGGTTTAACTTTTTGCGCGTGCTCTTTTTTGCATTAGTGGCGGCGCCTAACTGGAAAAGATCCGGAATGTGTGCAACAGGGCACAGGTTCCTGGGCACTCGTGACCGCAACGTTATTGCTTACCGTGATTATTTGGTTTTCCGCACTCCTTTTCCTCATTGCACGAGTGATAATGGCAGTCATCTGTCTTTTAAATGGGAAGATAAAAGCTAGCTAGTATATGCTATAACCCTGCGTGAAGTCTGGGGTAACCAAGCTCGTTAAGGTCCAATGACTTATCTATTCAAGTCTCCTCCAATATGGCCGGACGGAGTGGTGGTAAGAAGACACCATGTGCTCTGAGGCGAAGCGCTGCTTGATGCAGATCTATGCAAGCTTGGGTACGACTTATCGATCCAGGTGCGGCTGTGATATTCATTGCAGCTATGTGTTTGCAGACTGTCCTGTCTGGCGTGTCAGTCGAATGGTGTAAAGACTCCACAATAACGAGATGGAATGGAACAAGCTGATGTACACTACAACAGGGGTAGCAAGAGGACATAGATACTGACGCACCGTGTGTGACTTCGCTTCACTTTTCGTTGCGTGGCAACCGGCGCTGCTTTGAGGTCAGAGGGGTCAGACGTGTCGCGTCCAGATGAGTCACACGTTCTTAGGGTAGATAGGCGTGCAATCGATTCAGCCGGTAACCGGATACGCAGCGATGCAGCGTGGGATTGAGACGGATCAAGATGACTTGGAAAATACCCTCTACTGACTACAGTGGCTGTTCCAAGAGGAGACTAAATTGGCAACTATCGCTTTGTACAGTGACTAGAAGGAATAGTAGTGAGATATTCGAATGACTCAAAAAAAGATCTTTAAAATAAGACCATAAGTGTTCTTGTGCGAGGAGAGGAAAAATAATTTCTCCGATGGGATTCAAGCACGAAGGACTTCGAAATTGCACAAGCACAGTTTGCTAGTGATCCGCGAATGACAGATCCAAAAGACGAACAGTGGTAGGAAGAGCTCGCGGAGCCAAATCGAATGATAGTACGTAGGTTTCTGTGCGAATAAATCCGAAGATTTTAGGGCGAATAACGTAGGAGGACACTTTTCTGCGACCGTCTGGTAGAAGCACAACCGGGCCATGAAAACTTTTCCAGTAAAAAACCCGCTTGTAACGCCCGTTAGCTGTGGTGACTATACACTGACTGTTAACCAAGCGGCGACGACAGAACACCAAACTAATCCGCGGCTGGATGACCTATACTCAAATTTAAGCCACACCAACATAATGGCATTCGACGGCTTTACAGTGCAGCACGTTTACCGCCCATGTACGCACAGGCACCGTGGCAGTGGCGTTATCACATACATAAATTCTTCATGGTGCACGTTGACAAAGATTCGTTTTGTCATTAACCGCAGCGCATCAGCTGTTTACTTGTGAAATGCAAGCCTCGATACTTGAGCGATTATTTTCCAATTCTATTAGCCAACATTTATATATCTCCCGGTTGTTCTATAGCTGAGGCTGAAAAATTTTATGCCTGTTATATGACTACCGTCATTGAACTTCCAGGCCTTACTTTGTGTATTTGTCGGCGAGTTCAATCGATTTGACTATGCTTTCGTTACCAATATTGGACTGAAGAACATCGTGCAGTCTGCAACCAGACTACAAGCAACCCCAGATTTAGCGTTTGTCAACGACGTAAACGCCTTTACTGTTTGTATCAAGTCGCCGCTAGAAAGTTGTGATCATGCCACCAGAAATATACCTCCAGTTATCTATTGCAAAACAAATTAAAAGGATAATATTCGCTGCAATAATTTCAGTGAAGTGTTCAATCGAAGTTATGCAAGTTCTGGGTCGTTCGTCTGGGCGACGGACATGTCCTCAAGGTTAATGATTGAGCGCAAAAGCTGATGAAAATGAGCACGAGACAGCGCATCAGCAACAACATTTTTCGCACCGTCGAGGTAGCGATTGTCTGCACAGAATTGTGAAAGATAATCCAAGTGCTGTGTTTCTCGCAAGCACTAGCGATTGGAAGCGGAACGAAAGGCGTAGACGAGAGGCTTTTGGTCCTTCAGGATTACAAACGTCGTCCTTCAAGGACATGACAAAAATCTTTGACGGCCAAGTAGGTTGCGAGCAATTCTCGCCCAAAAGTACTGTATCGAGTCTGTGCTGACTGTAGCTTCCGAGAAAAGAATGAGAACGGCTGGATCACATTGCCGATCAGTTGCAGTAAAACAGCTCCAACAGTGAATTGTGAGGCATCGGTTTTAAGAATGAGAGTGGCGTTCTCATCCGTTTACAAGTAGCTTAGCGAAGTTACCTGGCTTATCTCCCGTTTGATGACAAGAAATGCAGCTTGGGCTTCCAGTGTATGCGTAAACTTTTTCGGCTTACCTTTAAGCAAATCTGTCAGTGGTTGAAGGACGTCAGCACAGTTGTGATTGAAACTTCCATAATAATTGACCATGCCGAGGAAAAAGCGTAGGTTTTTACTAGATTGAGGTGGTGGTCAGTTTATGATTGCCTCGGTCTTTTCAGGAATGGGACTGATGACTTAACTATCGGTCCTATGGCCAAGTAAATCGACGCATAGTTCAGAAAACATGCCTATATCAATGAAAAATGATTTATCAAGGGATAAAAGAAAGTGCTTAACAAGTTCCAAAGGATGGTTGGGGTGAAAATGATGAAATCAAAATATATCTGGGTCATATACCGAACGTCTACCGAGAGGAATAGTTTGATAAATTACACCAGTGTAAATTAAAACGTCGAGCGTAAACATTCAGTAAAACATTGGGGCGCAGCGATCATTGATATAAGGCATGAGATATGTAAAATATGGTCAATCACATGGTTCCATTTGATAAACAAAGCCTGTTGAAAAGCATGTTTGACGTAATCCACAATAGAGGAGCTAAGGTAAAAAAATGCTGGGAGCAAGAGCAAGATGTAATATAAAGCAGTTAGTTCCCTTCAGAAATTTGAAAAGCACGGTAAGAAGACGAAAACTGGTAGATGCATGCATTTCGTATTGTCTCCTCAGTACCAATAACAATAACCGGTATGCAACTATATACTTAAATTTGCGTGTGACCGAATAAGCATGAGGTGTAACATGAATGACGGAAGTTCCACCACTATGTCCACGGCAGTCTTAAGCTGATAAATAATTACTTTTGAACACACAGGGCCGGCTTCATCCGGCTTATCGCAACGGCCTCGGCGAAACGGAGGAAGCGGGGATTAGGGTGACGTAATACAAGTGTGAACGCTGATCCAAGTTCTATCCGGTGACGCGTAGTCAGTAGGTGTTTACCTATTGAGGAAGCTGGCAGCTTGCGCAAGCACGGAACTTCAGTGGGACAGGAATGCTGGTCAATTTCACCGTTGAACGCACCTTGGCACGTGTTCCTTTATTCGGGAAGTCAAAGACCGATTGGTTCTGCCTATGTAACTTGTAGCGCCCAAAAAGATAACTCTTATCTTTCATGTATAATTTACTTGTTGACCGATTGTACATTATTCCTTCCTGTTTTAATCGTCCTTACAACCGGCTCGAGACTCGACAGCCTTGTAAGTTCCCGCGCTCACGTGTTCGCTCTTGTCTCGCTTAATCCGTCCGCCTATTCTTGTAGCCCATCGAATACAGTCCGCTGTGTCCGACTCCGATTGCCTTCTGATATCCGCGCTTTCTTTTGCGCACCGTATCGGACTAGTATTAACTAGTCCTACAAATTGGTGACCCTGATTCGCACGCGCGA
>OX104066.1:97283944-97359062 GCA_944474145.2 Dicrocoelium dendriticum
TTGTGCGAATAAAGCTTGCCTCGTGCGGTTGACATACGCGCGAAAACTTTGAAAAAGAGTGCCTGAGTTTAGCTGTACCATTAGCAATATTGTTTCATTGATATCTTAACGAGATGCACGTCCTCACGAGGAGGAAGCACGCGATGATCGTACCGCTCTACAAAAGTGGTTGCAGTGTAGAACCAGAGAATTACCTCCTGATAACACTACTTCCGGTGATCTCCAAGGTTATGGAGTCCATCAAAGCTAAGGCGCCCATGGAGTAAGTGTACCGTAACAGATGTCTCCTGAGCACCAAAGATTGCGGTAAAATCGGTCCTACACTACTGACCTGTTGATAGCTCGTCCATGCTGCGCGGAATCTGTGGATTCTGGGGTAGGAGTTGATGCCGCCTACCTGGAGTTTTCAGAAGAATTCGACCGACTGGACCATAGCATTTTACTGCAGAAACTTTGGAATTGTGGAATCAGCCATTCCGTTCTGGGCTAGATAGAACAGATGTTCGAGTAACTTAACGTGAATGTAAGGGTTCGCAGCCCGCTAACCGAACTAATCGAAGTCCATTGCGGCGTACCTCACAGCTCAGCACTCTGGCCCTGTCCTTTCCTGGTCTCCAGAAATGATCTCGTGAGTGTGTTATCCACAAATTTGCTACTTTTGCCCATGATCTAAACTTATGGATTGCTATCAGGACAGTGGAGGATCACACAGCTCTAAAAGGTGATCTGGATAAAGCATACACATGGTTAGTTGGTTGGTCAGTTCAACGCCACTAAATGCAAAGTTCTTAGTAAACACCATCAGAGTATTCACAAGTACCTCATAGGGCCACAGATTATACGGCGGTCTTCTCATGAATGCTAGCTTAGCGTGCTCGTGCAGGACGACCCTGCTTGTATGAGGCAGACTGAAAAGGCATCAAAGAAAACAAACCAGCTCTTCGGCCTTCTTCGTGGAGAGTTCGGGAAATTCGACGTTCCAGTTTTTCTGAAAACGCTTTGCTCGTACGTGAGGTCGCATGCGGAATACGCTCCCTAAGGGTAGCAATCCTAGCAGAAGCACCACCTCACCGCGCGCAAAATTGAACAAAGCATGGCGACCAAGTATGTCTGAGGTTTGTCTCGCTTCCCCACCCACTCAGGCTGAAATCCCCAAAATATACCGCGGACCTTATCGACATCTAAGAGACGATCTCATGATGTTGAAGCAGATGGTACGAAACCCCAGCCATACATGTAACTATCTTTTGAAACTCAATAGAAACACATTACCGATGGGTTATTAGTGTATGTTGGACACGCAGTACAGCTGACTGGGATGGCGACGAAACTTTTTATCCCACTGAGTTTCACAGCATGGGGACACCCTACTGGCGCATGAAATTATTCCCCCCACCTTATCCCTAGTCCAAAACAACCTGCCGATACTCTGACACATTTGCACTACGTGATATAGTCCATGATCATCAGATGATGGCATTTGCGCGCAACAAACAGTAGATGGTGTCATGGTCCTACTAAACTCCTGGCGGGAATACTCACACACGGGCTAATCCAACCCTCTTGATGAGTAATGTATCTCGCGAATTCTCTCACCGCAGCTCTGCTGAAACGACTGGTCTCCTTGTGTGAGTAAAGCTTGTCTCGTGCGGTCGACATTCTTGTGGTCTTATTTTAACTATCTTTCTGAGAGTCACCCGAATATCGTACTACCATTCCTTCTAGTCGCTGTAAGAAGCGATAGTTGTCAATTTGATCCCCTCTTGGAACAGCCACTGTCGTCATTAGACCGTATTTTCCCATTCCTCTTGGTTTTCCTCTACTCTACGCTGCAGCACTGCGTATCCACTTACCGGCTGAATCGAAGGCACGCACGTCGCCTGTCTGCCTTAAGAACGCATGACTCATCTGGACGCGACAAGTCTGACCCTTCTGAAGCGCAGGACGAAAACATCTGACCTCAAAGCAGCGCCGTTGCCACGCAACGAAAAGTGAAGCGAAGTCATACACAGTGCGTCAGTATCTCTGTCCTCTTGCTACCCTGCTGTAGTGTACAACTCCAGTGGATCTTTTCCAGTTAAGCCCCGCCACTAAGACAAAAAGGGTACACCTGAAAAGTCAAGCCCCATCAATAGTGCAAAAAGGGCCCGCGTGAAAAGTTGAGCCCCGCCACTGTTTGCCAGCTCCAGTGTACGTAATGCATGTGAACGTGCCCCATAAAAACTCCTTATCCGCTTCTAAGGTCATTTTTGTCCAATAAGTTTCTACGTTCGCACGTAAAACCTGACATGAACTTTCTGACGCTTTCGATGGTCGTTCATAACAAGGAAACAGCAATACGTTTTTTGCAAAGCCATGGAGTGATTCATCATCAACGTTTATGCAGACGAGGACACCAAATGACACTTTCAACTGTTTCTGACAGGTGGAGGTGTGATGCCCGACAGTGTCGGCAAGACATCGGTCTTCGAAAGGGAACTTGGCTGGAGCGGTCTAGGATGGATTTCAGGACAATAATCCTATTCATTTATTGCTGGTCCAAAAATCTGACAACAATCAAATTCTGCTCAGAGGAGTTATCTATTGGCCGCGCGACCGTTGTCGACTGGAAGAACTTTCTGCGTGAAATCTGCGCCTGGCAGCTTTTGCAGACTCCAACAATTGTCGGCGGCCCAGGTCTACATGTCGAGACCGATGAAACCCTAATATCACATCGTAAAAACCATGCAGGGCGAGTCCTTCCCCAGCAGTGGATTTTCGGAGGGATTTGCCAGGAGACTAACGACTGGAGCTCACACACAAACCATCGAATCTCTGACACATTTAGAAGATGCAGAATAAGCGCCAATGCGGCACACACCGATCTTTAGTGGACAGCTACCTGTGTGAGTTCGTTTGGAGGCAAAGACACCGAAAAATGCACCTTTTCATGCAAATTATTAATGACTTGTCTCAATTTCACCCTCTTCAATAGAGAGTAAAAGTTCAAGTTCCATATCCTCCCTTTTCATAATCTTTTTTGGGTGGCGGGGCTTAACATTTTGGCGGGGCTTAACTGGAAAAGATCCCCTCCAGTTGCTCCAGTCCATCTTGTTATTGTGGAATCTTTACACCATATCACCACCATCTGCGGTGATTCCTAGTTCGCTGCCCTATTATCTCAGTAGAATTATTCCATTCTAACCTAGTGGAAAAGTAGATAACTAAGACACCTACAACCTAAATTCTGAACTCTCCTTTTCTAGCTAATCGCTTTTGAAATTGGTGCAAGTCACAATGACAAAATGTATGCCACTAATGGACATGGCCCATTCGAAAGTCAATTGTGACCTATGCGCAAAAACCGCTAAGTCTGGTCCAGTTTGCTTTAACTGCCAAAAAGCTTACTATCCGAGGTGTTTAGGGATGAGTACACTCGAAACTAGACAATACAACAGCAAAACCGGAGCATTTTTGGTTCTACCAGGTGTGCAAATTCATACCTGTTGTTAGTTGTGTAAACTTTCTAAAGAAAAATTGTGAAAAGGTGGTGGAAACAGTTGGGCAACTGGTGAACGCTAGCAATGCATCTGTGCAAGTGAACAATGCTACACTTGCATCTGAAGGAACACCTACAAACTCCCCGTTTAAGACGAAGTAGAGGCTAGGCGTCCCAATCTCACCACAGCGTCTCAGCTTCTAAAGGCCCCTAGCCACATAACTCCACCAAGTGAACAAGTCGTTTACAACCCACCCGCTTCTGTGTTCTCTAAGGGTGAAATAACTAGTAATTCAGTTGACATACTGTAAACACAAAACTCCAGTAAGCCCACGGTAAAGAATAACTGGACATCCTACGCAGCGGTTTCTTCTAGGAAAACGCCGTCAAAGACACCTGTGACTCCACTTACCGGAGAGGGCAAAACCGTGCCCCAACATGGATCGATATCGCCAGTGCGGTCCACAAATCCACAAACTAAGCAAAAGAACCTAGTGCTCTTAAGCCGCGAACCACGAGACGTAACCATGGTGCCTTAAGTCTTGTGCGCACTAACGTTCTTGAATCCAAAGCTAACACAATAACTGGCAAAGTGACAGACCATCGCAGTCAGTGGGATTCCATTTGTAGTGCCATCGGCATGCGTGCTGAATCCAGTACACTGAGACGCATCGCACGACACCCAAACTCCTTATACTATGGTGAGCCTCAACTACTTCCAGTAAAACTACATTCCGTGCACGAAACGGAATCGCTTCCGCTCGCTTTGAATCGACACCACAGAGCATCAAACATGGTCCGTATCTCACCGGATATCCCGTGGAAAGAATGTTCAAAAGATATGAACAATCAACAGGGACGTAAAAATCACGAATTGACTACCGTCATCCTTCATGGCCTCCCCGAGTCTTAAGCTTCATCCCTTGAAGAAGCTCAAACACATGACGTGGAGCAATGGCGATAAATTCGCGAAGTGATGTCTTTAGAAAATGTCGTTGCTACCTCCCTGACAAGGATTCCGTGTCACCAAGTTACAAAGGGTGTGGTCCTAGGCTGCTGAAGTTGGTCTTACTGTCTGAAGTAAATTTACAGACCGTTCTAGAAAACTGAGGTAACTTCCGGAACATGCTGCCAACAGAAATTCGACTAAAGGCAACAGGTTTCCGACCAGAGGCTACTGCTTACTAAATGAAGAGAACCAACTCAGTGGGAACACCCGTTGTTGCAGAGTCCACCACACAGACTGATCTGACAGCTGTCATAGCATCCGGCGAGACACCACAGGAGATGAGTGACCATCAGCCTCATCATGAACCCGATTGCATGGTACGAAGAGTTATTCCAATTCATGCTCGAGAGCCGAAGGCCATCCAAAAAGACCAGCAGCAGCAAACCACGCGACCGAGTCGTGAGGTCAAGTCGGCCAAATCGCAAACGTGTTGCATACATCCACTAACAACCTCCTAACATATGAAGCACTCTCCTCTTTTGTACCAACGCACAAGATCTTTTAAGAAAACTGACGGAGCTTCGCCTGCGTCAGGCCTCGGTGTCAAGGGACCTCATTATGATAACCAAGACGTGGTTGGGTGAAGCGATCACTGATGCGGAAATCGCACTACCTGAGATGTCTATTCTAAGCAACCACCGACCAACTAGAGTAGGTGGAGTACTACTTTATTATCGCAGCGAACTACACCTTGATCTCATCGATGGCGCAGAGGTTCAGATTGTCGATGCGCTTTGGTGCAGTCTTCACCTAAGCCGTGAGGACGCATGTTTGTTGGGTGTCGTCTATCGCCCTCCGTCGGCTATTCGGAAATGGACAACCGCCTAGCCTCCACAATGAAGACCATTCTATCACAGTCGTACAGCCACATTCTCCTGGTTGGTGACTTCAATATTCACGCCATAGAAACCTCAGTCTGTATCAACGAACAGTTCAAAATGGAAGTACATGAGATAATTAGTGGACTACCACTCTACAATCACATCACCTCACCCACAAAATTCAGGACGGGCAATAAACCGGGTGTCTTGTATCACGTATTCGCCAACGAAGAGCTTATGAGCAAAACGGTATCGATAGAGGGTCCTTTGGGTCGTAGCGACCATGCAACATGTATGTTCAATTACATCTGTTATGCAGAGTATTCCTCAGAAAACGCATAGGAGTGTCAGCTCATTATGGATTACGATACTCTAATCAAAATTATAAATGCTACAAACTGGGCATTTCTAGCAGAATGATCCCCCGATGTCACCTGGTCTGATTTTGCGCACCAATTCAACACGTTAGTAACTAGTGCTTCTAGGAAAATGCCTTCGCGATCGAAGACAGTAAAATCAGTCATACGCAGCAGGACATGGAAGTGTATCGCCACGAGCAATTTACTCCGGCGAAGATACAAGGAGTCACCGAGTGCCGAAACATGGGAAGAATACACCATCCAAAAGAATCACCGCGTAAACCTGGTACGCGGAGATAAAATACAGCATCAACAGAATCTAATTGAGAGATTCATTTCAAACCCAAAGCTCCCCTACAGACACGTTAACAAGCTCCGCAAAGTACAACGAGTAATTCCAACCTCACACACGTCATGTGAGCTCGCACAAACCGCAGCCGAGGCGGCCAACGCCCTGTGTCCACAATTCACCCCAAACGACCTCACCGCATACGCTGTTCGCGCACGTTGTACCACCACCTGGACTTAGCCACGTCACGTCTTCGACTGCGGATGTTATGAAAAGTCTAATTTACCTGCGCGGGCATATCTCTCACGGCGTCGATAATATTCCTCCAAAGGCCTTGAAATTGGCTGCAGTAAACTTGGTGACCCATTCTCCAAGTTCTTCCAACGATGCTTCGATGAGATGCGGGTGCCAACAATGTGGAAGCAGGGAATCGTCACTCCCATCCATAAGGGGGAAGTCGTACAGATCCGGCCAACTATCGCCCGATAACACTACTTCCGGTGCTCTCCAAAATCACGGAAGTGATTGTTGCCGAAGCGCTCATGAACTACTTGGATGAACGCATTGTCATAGCACAATAACAACATGGATTCCGCAAGAACCGATCTTGAACTTCAAACTTGCTACTTGCTAGATCCAGTTGGACTAAGACCGTCCACAGCGGCGTAGATGTTGATGCAGTATATCTGAACTTCTCGAAGGTCTTTGACCGTCTGAACCACCATAGCCTCTTTCACAAGCTGCAGTGCTGTGGAATTGGTGACCACATCCTCGGTTGACTAGGTAACTTCTTGGTTCAACAACATCTGAATGTAAGAGTCCTCGGCGTCATCTCTGACCCAAACGATGTTAAGTGCGGAGGGCCCCAGGGCTCAGTACTTGGTCCAGGACTATTCCTGATCTCGCGACAGTGGTCACCACCAACTCCTCACGTTTCGCTGGTGATCTCAAGATATGGCGAGCCATTAGAACAACCAGCGACAGTGCACCACTTAAGGATAAAGATGACAGAATCTACTAATGGTCGACTCAGAACCTGCTTCAGTTCAACGCTACAAACGGAAAGGTGTTGAGCATACGCTATAAAGCCATTTGCGAATACAGACTGGGGGATGGAATATTGCAGCGCAATTCAACGGAATGCGATCTAGTCGTGATGGTGCAGGAAGATCTGGGATGTGCCCGTCAGACCGAGAAAGCCTCCATAATACCTAATCAACATCTTGGCCATTTGCGGTGGGCATTTGGGCGCTTTGATCCTTCTATGTTTTCTTAGATGCTCAACGCCTACATTCGGCCTCGTTCTGAGTACGCCATCCACGCTTTTGGCAGCCATTGTAAAAGCAAGGTCTTAGCGCTCTTGAACTGCCACAACGAAGGGCCACCGAGAACATAAATGGCCAGTTTCATCTCCCTTACCGATTGAGGCTGAAAACCCTCGGGTTCTACAGGGGACAATATCGACGCCTGCGCGGCGACTTGATAATGACTTACATGATCCTGAGCAATCCAAACCATTCTTGTCGTCACCCACTAAAGCTGAATCATAATGCCACACTCAGCGGACACCAGCTAAACCTGGTCACACAATACAGCCGGTTGGAATGCCACCGGAATTTCTTTTCCCTTCGTGTGCCAATACTGGAATGCTCTTCCCACATACGTTGTTTCTTCCCCCACGCTAACGGTATTCAGAATATGTCTGGATGATTCGCTCATCCACTTACATTACGCCATATAATAAGTGATGTCTACGTCAACCAAAGACGATCAAAAGGTGCACATTCTTAGCTTTTGTGCTGCTGCTGCTGTGGAATATCGTTTCGGATATACGACAACTGGATTCATCAATTACATCAGTCCAAGAAAGGGGCACACGAGTGAGCTTTTTCGTTTCTTTTCTTCTTAAAACATATCTTCCCCATCTTACTCTACGGTAGCAATTCAATATGCTTTCTGAAATATTTTAATGAAACAGGGCATCTGAATCACTAGACGCTTAAACTGACGATCGACACTTACGTTTTCTTTCACTTTAACCATCCTACGGGACTTGTGAAGCAATCGCTTTTTTACCTGTAATATTTCATTCTTCATTTTTCGTTACACTCCACTTCGATTAAAATGGTTCCAATTGACTTCGAATCTTTGCTGGTGGTGAGGTTCACTTTTCCCTTAAACTTGCTTGGCTAAACAATTGGTTCTATCCAGTGTGGAGCGGACGACGTCCCAACTACCTCCTTGTGACCTTGAACGAAGCTGCGGGCTAATCGCTCTTCTGTGAGCACGTTGTCTTGTCAATCTTTCTCAGTTGCAGCTTGTCACTCAAACTTATGTTCACATACGTTCGACCTAGCTTCATCAACGCTATCTAGTGCATTCCATCGTTCGGATCTAGCTTGTGTGGATCACTTTTTATCTCCGCATTGCGTCTTTCGCGTCACTTCCGCAAAAACAAAATTCGAGAATTTTCCGAATTACGAACCATACAGTAATATTTGTGGTCTCAAAGGAATGCCAACTCCACGTTTTATTGCTGTGTCAGCCGTTGCCTAGACGTAACCAGCTTGTCACGTAATTCTGCGGTGGGAGTTCGAGTCCGCGTCGTGGTGGTCGTCCTTGCGATACCCGCAGCCCGCGTGCGACTGCTGGTAGTCGCACGGCAGCGAAGCGCCCTTACGGCGTACAGTTGACACATTATTATCGTTAACAATAGCTGCGGACTATTTATCAAAGTAGCTATCATACGCTTTGTGTCCGTATCGTTCTGTCGCTCTGTTTGCCTTGTGAACGATCTAGCCGCTTAAACCTGCCCCAGCCAGACGCACAGAACGCAACAACCTTGAACATGCAGACAATTCAGCGCACACGCGACCTGCAGGAAACCATAAGCACACGGGCCTTGATCGGAATAGCATCAATTGACGCAGTGGATTGGGGCGACCAATCAAACGCTTCTATGACCGCATCCAGATCGACAGTCGTTTGTAGCCTTCCTTCGTGCTTTAAGAATGTGGGAATAGGAATCCAGTGTAACAGTTGCCAAGGCAACTTCAATCGCAAATGTTCCAAGCTCCCAGTGAACTAGTTGATGATACACAATACTAAACTAGATTCACTGTGTTCTGCTCAGCATGTATACTCACCCTACTGGTAAAGATTGTACACGAACTATCGCAGAAGTACGAAAGACTGGTAGTAAAGCTTGAACAAATAAAAAGCACCAAAAGCGAAGTATTTCAAGAAAGCGTGACAGAGAGTAAATCCCAGTCATTCCCATCCAGCACCGCATTAAAACTGAGGAAGGCTGGGTAGAGCCCTAAAAGTGTACCATCTGTGGCTTGAAATGGCAATACCACCAGTTGCTCGAATATGTCTGAAACAACCACCGTCAGTCCGATTACAATGAACACGGTCAGGGCCTCGGGCACCCACCAAACTGTTTCGGAAATGCAGAAGGACTTCGACACTAGTGGCGGTTACAACTTGGTTGTTGCCAAAGGTGACCGGCCACTCCCAATGGACCCAGATGAAATGAAGAAAACGAAGCTCTACGCACACAGCCTCCCTCGGCTGTATACAGACCAGCTGGTCTTTTAACTTCAACCCCAGTTACACCTAGCATACCAGCGGCAATCTTCTCCAATGTGTTAAAATCAACATCAAAGGCCTTAAACCAGTGGAACCACATATGTGACATTAGAGGTGTTGTAGCTAAGCCCGTCAATTTGACACGCCTTACCCGTCACCCAAACCCCCAGCATTATGGTGAACCCAGACTTCTCCGTTGTGTTAACTTCTGCCATTGAAGCAGAAGCTGTTCTGTTATCGAAAGCTCGCCTCCTGAATGGGTCATGTTCCATCCGCCTATTCCCGGATATTCCTTGGAGCGAGCACAGACAGGCGAAGCACTACTTGGACGAAAACCAGAAGGAATTCCTAGCCAGGTACACGTCACTGCCGAGGCTGGAAGTCATGAGGTGCGCGAAGCTACCACTCACGACCAGGAACCATGGCGATACATTCGCTAGAAACTCTCCCTGGAAAATTTCATAGCACAATCTATCTCCAGGCTGCGCCGATCGCCAACGTACAAAAAATGTGGCCCGTGGATTGTGATAGTGGTGCTCCAATCTAGACAAATGTCAGTAACGATGCTGGAGTGCTGGTTTGCGGGCAGCAGCAGCCTTCCTTCCAATCTCCGAAACAAAGCAGCATCTGCTAGGTAAACACAAGTGAGCAGCCACTTAGTCGCTCCACTTCCCGATAAGAGTTCGGATAACCTCAAGCAATTAGCCAGCGAAACTGGCAAACACACCCCGTACATTACCTGCAACGAGAGAGGCAAAAGGGGATCCATGGATCGGACACAGATGAGTTCATCATCGTCACACCCAAAAAAGAATTAGTAGCCGATCTTTCACCGATCGGCACGAGATTTTACACAAAACACGCATCACACGATGCATTGTTAAAAACAGAGCGATTTTCCTGCTTGTACACCAATGCACAAGGTCTCCTGAACAAGCTTGCTGAACTGCGGTTACGTCAAGTGTCACATGCCTGGGACCTCATATTTGTCACAGAAACTTGGTTACACTCAGAAATTACTGACTTTGAGGTCGCGATACCTAGCATGTCCCTTCTCCGAGTCGATCGCTCTTTTAAGGGCGGTAGGCAGTGTTATACTACCGCAACGGCTTTCAGTATGAATTGGTGATCGATCCGGAAATGCTGATCATAAACACCTTGGTGGTGTCTGTGACTGAGACGATACGGCACTTGCATTTTGGCTGTCGTTTATCGTCCTCCAATGTTCACCCCCAGAGATGGACTTTAGCCTGACATTATCCTCGGGAACGATCCTATGAGGTCGATACAGCCATGTGCTCATCTATGGCTACTGCAATATTCACGATTTGAAGTGTTCGGCATCCCCTAACGAGCAATTCAAGGCAGACCTGAAAGAGTACATTGCAAGCATTCCGCTCCTCAGCCATGACAATTCGCCCAGCAGATTCAGAGCTAGAAATAAAGCGTCTGTGTTTGGTTTAGTGCTCACAAACGAAGAGATCATGCATGAGAATCCAATGATGGAGAGCCCTCTTGGGAGCAGCGACCATGTAACCGTAATTTATGACTTCGTGTGTTATGTGGAGTAGCCACAAGAAGATAGTAAACTGCTTTCGAACAATCACCCACTACGACATATTGGCAGAACTTGTGTAATATGCCATGTGGGAGTTTTCGAGCGACTGTTCCTTTGACGGTGTTTGGATGGAGTTTACTGGCAAGTGCAGTGATCTGCTTAAATTTTCATTGACCAACAAACCCCTCTGTTGCGCAAAATCATAATCACTCATTCGGAGCAGAACCCGAAAACACATGACAGTAACAGACGCAGCGTGGCGTGGATATAGAGCGAACCCTAACCCTGACAATTGGAGCTACTATTTCGTGCATCGTAATCACTGTGCCACGCTTGTGTGCGAGGGCAAGTTAGTACATCAGCAGAATCTAGCGCAAAAGTTTTGTACTAACAAAAAGCTTCCGTACAGACAAATGTACAGTCTCCGGAATGTGAAACGTGGTGTTACCCCACTAATTTCAGCAGATGTATGTGCTCAAACCGCCGAGGATGCACCCAAAGTTATACGTCTACAATATGCCCCAATTTTCGGATGTGCGGCAAGTATTGGTAACATACCTGTCCTATTCTCTCATATACCAGTCTTTACACACGTCACATTTAGGTTAGGGATCATTTTGAAGAAGCTGCTATCGTAGTGCACCCATTGTGCCCCGGAGTTGACAACCTTCCCCCGAAAGCACTGCAAGTGGCAGCTACGAGGATAACTGAACCATTCAGGAGATTGTCAAAAGATGCCTGGACGAACAGCAGGTCCCTAACATGTGGAAGTAAGGCATCATTACCCCGATTTTTAAGCGTGGTAGCTATTCAGAGCCCGCAAACTATCGCTCAGTGATTCTACTCCTGGTGCTTTCAAAGATGATAGAATCGATCGTAGCTGAGGCTGTAATGGGCTACCTCGAAATGTCAAACATCATAGCACTGAGGCAACACGGATTCCGTTAGCATCGATAATATACTGCCCATCTACTTATTGCCGTGGCAGTTGGACCGAGATAACCGACAGTGGGACCGGCATTGATATCATTTACCTGGACTTTTCTAAAGCCTTTGACCACATAGATCACCACATCCTTCTCCAAAAGCCGCAAACGTACGGAGTTGAAAATCCTGTCCTTGGTTGGATCGGAAACTTCCTCTTATAGCAGCGCCTCTAGGTTCGAGTTCGGGGCACAATTTCTGATCCCATTAATGTAGACTGCGATGTTCCACAAGGGCGAGTGTTGGGGCTGCGGTTATTCTTGTTCATTTTTTAACGACCTTGCAAGTGTCCTCAAGTCAAATTTTCTGCTTCGTGTCGAGGAAACCAAGATATGGCGGGCAATCGGCTGTCAGGAAGATCACGATATGATGCAAAGTGACTTAGGCCACGCCTTTGAATGGTTTAACACGGACAAGTGCAAAACCGTGCATGTCCGCCTCTTTTATCTGCCCCATCAGTTTAGATCGAAATCTCTAAGTATGTACAGCAGTCGATATCGGCTTTTGCGGGGGGATCTCCTAATGGTTTACCAAATTCTGAAGAATCCGAACCACATCTGCCGTCCGCTGCTGGAATTGAACCACAACACTAAACTAAGAGGTCACCCTCTGAAGCTGACAATTCAGTATAGCCGGCTTGAATGCCGTAGAAATTTCTTTACCCTCCGCGTGCGCCAGCCCTGGAACGCCCTCCCTAACTGTGTCGTCTCTGCTCCTAATTTGGCGACATTTAAAAAGCGTGTTGATGATGCATTGTCACACTTACATTTCCTTTTATGACTTGGTAGCCAGGGGCTACATAACAGAATCAAACAGTGTCTTGCCAAACGCCTAACCAGTGGATTTATAGGTTTAATACACGAACATCTTTGCTATTCCACATAAGTGTATGGTGAGTCCACCACAACCCTTTTCACTTTATCGTGCAACTGAATTTCGCAATCATTTCCATTCCACGGGACTTGTTAAGCAATATTTTTTTACCCGTAATAAACCATTGTTCCATTGTACGCATCGAAGCTTGGAGACTATATGCTGAAGACAACCTCACAAGACTGAGACCTTGGAGTGATGATGCAAGCTGATCTCCACTGTTTGGCGCAGTCCTTGAAGGCGTCCAAAACCCAGACCCAACATGTTGGTCTGTTACGAAGGGCCTTCGGGCGGCTCGATCTCCTCATCTTTCCCCGAATGCTCAATGCATATATAAGGTCCCATGTAGAGTACGCGATCCAGGCTTGAGAAGCTTGGTTTAAACGCGATATGGCTGTCCTGGGGGCCACACAGCGAAGCGCAACGGAAAATGTGAGGGGGTTGTCCCACCCACAATACCATAGGCGACTGAGAGCCGTGGGACTGTACAGCAGCAGACACCGCTGTCTACGAAGTGACCGCATTCTGGCGTTCCAGATCATGAAAACCCCACTCACGCGTGCCGCAACCTCTTGAAGCTTAGCCGCAACACAGAATTGAGGGGTCAAAAGTTGAAAGTTACCACCCAATACAGTCGGCTGGAATGCCGCCGGAAGCATTATTCCCTTCGAGTTTGTCAACCGTGGAACGCTCTTTCGACTTCTGTCATTTCCGCGCAGACGCTACCCATTTTTAAAAAAACGACTCGACGATGCTTTACACCACCTACATTCCTTGAGCTTATTTCTGCTCACTGAGTGACGACATGGCTCAGGCAAACATTGTATTCACCAACCCCAGGAAATCGGTGTAGACGAAGACACCTCTGTATTAACGTGGATAATATGGGAAGCCCACTGATGCGTATATTTTCACTTTTCTGCAATATGTTTGAACTAACCTCATTCGAACAAACCATCCTACGGGACTTGTCAAATCTTGACATTTTATCCGTATTATACCACTGTTCCTTTGTTTCATTTTGTACGTCCGGTAATCCTGACTCCCCAACTAGACAGGAATGTTGCTGCTGTGCATGTTGAAGCTGTGTGGGCCGGCTCCGCTGATGAAACGGGCTCCCATCCACTTGCCTCCCGATCTTATTCCTTCTGGCTTACACTAGATATGGGGTTGGTGGATGAAGCTTTTGGTGGTGCAGCACAAACCAGCCATAGCCTCTTAATGGGCTCAGGAGTTCAGTGGCTGTCCCTGTGGAGTCTGTAGTGAACATGAAACATTTACGCTTTCAGTATTTTGTGGCACTGGATTTTATCCTTGCTTGTATCTTCCAATCGTCCATTTGTCTGAATGACGACACCACCGTTTCCCTTTCAAATTTTCTGTTAGTCGCTCGGTACCTTACGGTATGCACTTGCTAAGTTGCATCCAGTTCATTGCAGCTCTTTATAGTACACGCTGGGTCTGGAAGTGTTCCCACTGAATAATTGGTTCCTACTAGTTAGCGTCGCTACCAGTACCTGAGTTCCTCTCCACAACTGATGACCCCATTTGCGAACAGCATCACAGCCATCTTGAATTCCTCTTCTCGGTGAGACCGAACCTTGTCGTTTTAGTTTGTGTTTTCCAGTTTTCATCTTGTAGGATTCTTTCATAATGTCTCATCCTGGCTTTGAACTTCCGGACCCCGCTTTTAATGCCGTTATTTTTCCAGTCACTCCGTCTATAATCACTGATCCACAGTTCTGGTTTGTGTCGTTGGAGCCGGAATTCACTCGCCATACGAACACCTTCGATTCGTCGAAATGTAGCCAGCTACTCGCTTGACGACCAGTAACGTAATTATGCAACTCAGGAACCTCTTAATGCAGTCTGTTTCTGAGCAGCATTACGACACTTAAGCAGCAGTCATAACCAGTCACGCCGTCTGAGAGGATCCACATGCAGCAACTACTTCAGTGCCTTCATTTAGGTGACAAGAAGCCCTCCACGTTGTTAAGCGAAATGCCTCAGATGTTCGGTATATCATCCGTGGATGAATAACTACTTCGCGAAATCTGGTCACGGCGTTTACCGGGAACAGTGCGACGCATGCTTACAGTAGTTCAAATCAAATCGCCTAGCAATGCCCTCAGGTAGCTGACGCAGTAGTAGATTGTCTTCGCCCTCAGCTCAATTGCGCCGATCCACCTTATGTGCAACAACTTTGTAACCAGAATGCTGTCACTTCCACTTGTTGTTCTTACCCTATATCACCTGCCCCATAATCACAAGAGTTACCAAGGGTCTTAGTAGAGCCAGCAACTCTGCACTGCTAGTTGGCAATTCGCTCCAATGTTCGAAAATAGCGAATGTGGCGAACTTGAACTTGAGGCTTTTGAGGCGAGCTCTCGGCACCTACGAATGGCGGCTGGTATCAATTGCTCAACACATATCTCCGTCCCCAAATTGAATATGCGGTTTAGGCCTGGCGCCCATGGTTAAACCGAGATATTCATCTCTTGGAGCAGCCCAATGACAATCTACCCAGTCAACACGTGGGCTATTCGGCCCCGGTTACGAAAGACTCCTTCGTCTACTCTGTGTCTTCTCAGAATACCGACGTGTTCGCAGAGATCTCGTTCTAACATACCGGATAATCACTGAAATCGAACACCAATGCAAATCACTGCTAACCGTAGCTTCTTACAAGTAACGTCGAGGACATCACCTGAAACTATTAAAGCAAAACCCGTTTGGATTGTAGGAAGAACTTTTCCTCTCATAGAATCTGTTCCCGCTATGCTACAGGGCTGGTACAGCACTACCAACCTCAACGGAGTTCACTGACGCCAATACACTATCGGATCCGAACAACACGGTCAATATGCAGAGACCTAGGTATTCAGTTCAGAGTGGAGCTCTTCCTACGGAAACTGTCGCCTATGGTCCACTCATCTGCACAGGTCACAACGGTTGTCCTCAGTGTGAACACAGCCAACGCATCCAGCACAATTTTCCCTGAGCTCGCACCAGTCTCACTATCGTATCTCCCGGATTCTCGAGTCAACAGTTGCCTCCTAAGGCGGGTTCATACCATTGAATTAGCCACCGAGCAAACTCAACAACTGTGCTGTTCCCAACCTCTCAACGGTATTGAATCCACCCCATCTCCACCAGGAGATAGAACCACTACGTGACAACACATGTGCTAACAAACATGCTTCGCTTAAAGTTTATACAATTAGCCCTGTTTTAGTAAACTATAAATATGAAGATGTAGAAAGCACACTTGAATTGGGTGAGGCATTAAAACCACCCTTACCATTGATCATTCTTCTTTCTGCGGGTCTCGGTACAGTTGTGCGGCGTTTACGCGTTTCGCGTTAAGAGTTTGCGTCTGCCGGCTAAGTCCACTAGCCATCACAATTCGAATCGTATAGGCTACTCTGCACGTGGGAACAAACGGATGAACGAGTTCGTCCGTTCAGACTAGGACAGTCGAAAACCAACAAGAACATTTATAGCACACTGGAATGCACTACTAACACATGTAGTGAACGCACCAGAGACCGAGATACTCGACAGCCTTCTAAACGTTCATCTTAGTGATAAACGCTACACAAGAGTTTGATAAAGTTCCATGTCTTCACTACTGATAATTCACGTTCCAAGTTAGAACATGTTTTATTTTTATTTTCTTTTGCATATTTCCGCCTATTCCATTCCATTTCCATTCTTTGTATAGCCGTATAAGTGCGTATGTGTTTGTTGGAACTTGCGACACAATCTGAGGCGGCACATCACGAAGTTGACCTCAGGGCTACCTGTGCACAGAGCGGTCGATTACTGAAGGACAATCTACCCTTGGCTGAATTTGGACACCTGAGCGCTCTTACATCCTGTTGGTTTGTATCGTTGGTTGCATCTGAAACAGTAGACTGTTTGTTGGCTTGAATAGATAAGTCACTGGACCTTGACGACATTTGTTACCCCAGAATTCACGCTTGGTTATAGCATATACTAGATAGCTTTTATCTTCCCATTTAAAAGATAGATAACTGCCATTAACACTCGTGCAATGAGGAAAAAGAGTGCGGAAAACCGAATAATCACGGTAAGCACTAACGTTGCGGTCACAAGTGCCAATGAACCTGTGCCCTGTTGCACACATTCCGAGCCGCCTGGGATACAACAGCAGATAAATAAATCCAAAAGACAAATGACAGAGTTCAATTAGTGTTGTCGACCTTATATCTCCACTGTCAGCCAAAATAAAGATGTTGGAGAAACAGTTAACCGAACAAAATGCGAAACTAAAGTTGTTTGACTCATTCGTGGATATCCTCATATCAGTTTCATACATAATTCAGGCTCCGGCTAATCCAGCGCAAAAGCACAAAATTAGAGCATTGCACTACCTAAATGCAGTCGCCTCTGAGGTTACCCAAATATACAGAAGGGGAAATAGCGCCATCGCCCTCAACATAGCTGATAATATCGCGATTGACAACATTAGGCATACTGTTTCGAGGGCGTGCAACATCGCTGAGACCGATATTAGTTGTAGAAGATTGAGGAAAAAATCTTTACGTTTTCCTTGTCCGACTTTGTTTAGCTTCCGTAGCAAAAGCCTCGCAAGTTCGTTTATCAAAAACCAAAATACTTTAAAATCTGTTCCGAAATTTTGCAAAGTTATTCTGTTCGAATACAGGTCACTTTTGCAATGTGAGCTTCAACGCATGAGTGCAACTAATGTCGCGCCTGAGCCGAAGCAGAGTCATCCCCCTGCGCGCTTCCTGGAGTGCCAAGAAGGAGGTCATTCAACAGTGTTTGGTTTTCCCCTTCAAAAAAACAGATAATGTTAGCAAGGCCACTCTCCACACAAGCGATGCTAAAGCTGGCGGCAGTGTAGCGAAAATTGAGATGCTCACGTCTCCACACCACATTAATCTTATGGACATAGGAAATAGTGTAGATTAACTCGATGCACCTCGTTCTGACAAACCAGTGGGAATTGGGATCAAACAGGGGCCTTCGTGCTGGAAAGGTCACTCCCCGTGTCCCAATAACAGTCGGGAATAATAATGCTGCTGCACAGAGTGACAAACCACAATTCCCCATTGTTTCGACGATGCGCCAAGGCTGTTATCATGGCAGATCTGTACATGCCTTTGATGAAACACAGACCACTTGTTTATGCCCCTATCCATACTCTCTTCCGCCTCCTCCTCTCACAATGCCTTCTGCGAGCCGTTTGGCAATAACACCCTATCCTCTTAAACGCAATCGTCCCAAATTACCACAGCATTCTTTTTGCATTCCCTCACCCATTCCCCCACCCCCTCTAATCACCATCGGACGGGCGAATATCACGGCAAGGGATTTCCTACGGAAGGCTTTAGAACTAATGTGATTGCAAGAGTAAATACTAGGTGGAATGATGAACAGCGCCACGACGTTTTAAGACTGATGATAATTAATATCCATTCTCTGTTGAATAGGCTTCATTTACTTCGCACCTTCATATGTCTGAATAAACTTGATGATTTTACTCGCTGAAAACTGGTGTCATTATTCTATGCCCAGCCATCTGCTTTCTATCCAAGTATACAAGCTTATTAGAAGGGATGGAAAGCAAGGCAGAGGAGGTGGTTGTATAATTTACTGCTCACAATACCTCCTTGTGACTGCATTCACACTTCCACTTATACGCCCCAATATTTATTCCGCTTGGTTACTCTTGTCCTTCGGTACTAAGCGAACTCTTGTAGGCTGTATATACCGCTCACCCGGGGCCAGCTTCAGTGATGAGAACCAGTTGGTTGACATCTTCAATTACATATCGGAACTTGGTTCTTTTAATAAAGTTGTAGGTGGAGATTTCAACCTACCAGATATCTGTTGGTCAAACTTAGTAACAAACGCGAAACATGCTGAGTTCATAACCTCTGTCATCACTGGTGGTTGGGAGCAATATCTTTTCGTGGCTACCAGGAGAAAAACATACTAGACCTACTTTTTATCTCAGACACCCAGATAGCTACTGGTGTAATTGTCGGTCTCCATGGATGTGATCACAAAATAGTCGGATGTAAAATTACCGGTGGATTTGTGAGTAGTGTAATTTTCGTAGAAAGTAGAAGCCACGAATAAACTTTGTACAATAATCTGCCCCGACGGGAAATCAAACCTCGGACACACGGATTACCACTGAGTTACCGACGGCTGACAACCCCAGCACAGATACTGCCAGCTTATTGACAATACGTCACGAACCAAGCAGAAGGATGTACAATTATAGCTGAGTCGTCGCATGTGAGATCAGCAGTGGTTCAACACTTCCTGCAAAAGCATAATTGGGTAGATGTCTCCGCGCTACTTAGGGTCTAAAATGGGGACCATTGCTTTCTTGTGTCTGACATTAAGGGAACCTCTGACATCTTCTGTGACAATGTGACTATATGCTTAAGCATACTTGCCTCCGGTGATAATACGACAGCCTCTTCTAAGTACGCTAACTACGTAAAGGACAAGCGGAAAATACGAGTGCTAACTCGAACATATGAACGTACTCACGACTTCAGCGTATTACTGAGACTCCAACGCCTTATAATTGAGACGGATATGGAAGACCACACCTGTCTAATGCAGGAAGAACAACGGGCTGTAAATGTAGTAATACGAGTCAACTGGTGACCGCATTACTGAGGAAAAGGAGAGGTGGCAAACCTGACCTACCCTCCCACATAGTCATGCCTGAAGACGATTGCATTGATTCCCCAAATGCCATGGCAGAAGCCTTTAACTCATACTTCGCCAGATCCTTTAAGCTTGAAAAAGAAACCCTGGAATTTTCAACCTCGTTTCACTTCTCTGAACAAGTCTCAGCGATGGAGCTTAGTGGCGCTACGATAAAACGTATGATTACCTGTCTACGACCATCCTATAGACCTGGCCCCGATGGGATCTCTTCTGCTTTAGTCAAACACGATGGAGATGATATCTCTTATATTATTAGATATCTTCTTTCTGTCTCTCCAGTCTGGTCAATAACCCGAAAGTTGGAAAACGGCTACGGTTGTACCGAGACATAAGTCCGGGTCGAAAACTGACATCCGGAACTACCGCCCCATTAGTCACACAGCCATTCTCTCACGCATGCTAGAGAGAATTGTTAAGAAACATTTGGTTTCGTTCCTAATATCACACAAACTTTTCTCACCTTTACAGCATGGCTTTCTGAAGTCCCGCTCGTGAGTTACCTGTCAATTTGACTTCCTTAACCATCTAACTGAGGCAATCGGCTCAGGTCTTCAGTGCATTGTCAACTTCCTTGACATGCAGAAAGCGTTTGACAGAGTCCCACACAAGAAGCTGCTATATAAATTAAGTTAGTACGGTGTTACAAATCCGCTTCATTCTTGGATCCAATCGTACCTAGTAGGAGGGTTACAATTTGTGGATATCAATGGTTACATCTCTTTACCTTGTCTGGTCATCAGTGGAGTGGTAAATGGCAGTGGCTTAGGTCCGTTACTCTTCCTACTCTATATAAATGTTATTGTTTCTGTTATATAATTTGGCAAGCCTTATTTGTTTGCTGATGATCTGGAGGTGTTTTACACGTTCCCAAGTTCTCAGCATGCCGTTAAACTTAACAATATCCAAAGCGACTTGAAAGCTATTGTGGGATGGGCTGATATATGGCAGATGAGGTTTGCAACATCGAAGTGTAGTATTCTGGCGTATGGATGTCAGATAGCAGCAGAATTGTTCAGGCTTCATGACGAAGTCATTCCCATCAGCCAGTCTGTTCGTGACTTAGATTTGAGATACTCTAGTTCGTTAAACTTTAGCGAAGATACAAATCCTATCGTGAAAAGGCTAAGCAGCCGGTCGGATTCATTTGCCACCTGCTAACCTTGAAAGACACCATACTAATTGCTTTCAAAATCAGTATCAGGACTTTGCTTGCATATTGCTGTGTTACCTTCAGTAACTTGTGAAAGTGTGACTTGAGAGCCATTGAAAACGTTCAATGCGCCTTTACGAAGCGCATATCTGGTTATTCAACCGCTCTTTCATACAGAGATAGGTGCAAAGAGCTGAATCTTGAATCTCTGTGGTTACAAAGAACGCAATTAAATCTGTGCTTCCTCCACAAACTCGTGTGGCGGAAAGCATATGTTGGAACCGATCAATTGAACTTTCGGGATAATACTGTAGCGAAAACGACAAGACAGGGGGGTAGACGTTTATTGCACACTGAAAATGGGCACATGAGGGTCGCGCGCGCGCCATCGAATATCGGCTAGATTTCCGTCCCACAACGCAACACAGGTACGGATGTTGGAGACGAGCCAGTCCTTTCGCCTCGGGAGCTCTGACTTGGAAGATCTGCTTTCCTGTTTTCGCCTCGATCCCCACTTCTCTGTACCCGATTTGGATCGGCCAGGAGTCGTTCGAGAGCTCTCGACTTGCTTGTTCTGGGCTGTGTCAATCGGCTCGGCCTCTGTCCTGTGGGCTGCGTTAGCGGCGTATATGTCTGATTTATTGCGCTGTCCACATATTCCCGCTCCGTAGTTCCGGGCCCAGGCTCCTCGCTAGCCGTCCTTCTCGATCCGCTCTCAGCTAGCTCCGAAGAGCTCCCCCGAGGCATTCTTGGAAGCGGCCCCTCTACAATACCACTTATGAACTGCGAGATAGTGAACGCATATTCTCTTTACCTAAATTCAAGACCAGCCTAAGTAGCAATTTCTACCTTCTTAGGTATGGCTCCATATGGAATAAGCTGCCAAAAGAGATTAGATGTATTGAAGAGTTTTGCATGTTCAAGAAAATGATAAAGGTTTATCTGTTAACTGACAAAGTGAAATGGATCTTAAAAATTCAACTTGATGATGAAAATCTGTATGAAGAAGGGCCGGATCATGTATTATACGGGTGAACATCGACTCGAATGCACTAAGGAAAACATGATCATCTAAGATGAGCTGCTATGAACCGCTTCTTATGCTATTCTGGAATGTTAACTTCTATGCGGTTTTGCACCTTGTAAACTTAGTTCATACCAACTGTCTTCTGTCGAAAACCGAGAGCAAAATTACTTACTGGTGTGGCGTCAGGAACTATTTTCGTAATTTTCCACACAAATTGATTAATTCGTAATATTGCTCTGTGATCCCCTTCGCTACATTTGTTTTGCAATGCTAATGATTTCCCCTTCTTTTCTGGAGTTAACAGTCCAGAAACATAAACTGGAATTCTGTGATGGCAATAACGGATTCGCTATTTGGCTGTTCGCCTATGAACAACTCGTACGGTTATCTGTCTCCGGCTGTCACGCCACACACTTTGATCGTATGATCGGCTCGATCCATTTCTACGCCGATGTAAAAACATGCCTGCCTATTTTTTCACATTAACGATATAGTACCTGTTTCATATAATTCTTCTTTTCTACATTCTTCCTTATTTCATTGTCGGCCACGACTGGGCTGATCTCCTATGGTGACGAATTATAACTTTCAGCTTATACAAGACATTACCTACGCAAGGCTCATTGCCAGAAATTGACTGGTGTATAAAAAGGTGCCATAATTGAATGATGTGCATGATGGACTGAGCTGAGACTTCACCGCTCATAATGCATGTATAAAAGCAGCCCTAAAAGAACACAACATATGATAAACAGGTGATGGCTCATATGCTACTATGCCACACCGGCAAGAGGCCAGGTATAGCATGGAAGTGAGGGCGAAACCTTTCGAGGGAATACCTTGTATGGAAGCATGTCTCTTAGAGACGGTTCCAAGAGTGGCCGAATTACCTTAACTGGACACCTGTTTAAATCCGCATATGTTACTGTTCCTTGTTTTTTTAATTTCTTTAATACCTTAATCCTGCCAATTACTTTAATACCTGTTTTGGATCTATGGTAAAAAGCGTGAACAAACGGCTTATTTTTTGCGATCATGTTGTACACATTGATCAGAGTACATAGTTAGACTGCACCTCGAATAACAGAGGAATATACCATTTATTTCGTCGTTTATTTTTTTTGTCCTGAAGGTCTTGTAAAGTTATGCTTTTGCATACCCCACTGAACTATCCATAAGCTTTTAACTATAACGCACGTCGATCACGCAGCAAATCCCCTAGCGAAAACGACCCTACAGGTAATAATCGATACTGCTGTTACCATAAACGTTTCGGTGCGTAGGTAACAAGTTTTACCACACCCTACACCTTTCATTTAATTCAACGAGGAAACGCTCTTGCCGGGAGGTAAAGGCGACTAACCTCACTAGCCCATCCGAAAGCAGTCGCCTTCTTTACATTCAGGGCTGCGAAGCTGGAACATTGTTCCAAATCTAATTTTGGACAGTGTTCCTACTTGACACAGGGACTGAAGTAAGCGTGGTTCCTCCCGCATCTGGGGGGACGACCCAGCCGGCCGTTCCCAGCCTTCATGTCGCTACAGGCACACTCATCCCTACTTACGGCTAACGCTCCTTGATCAGTAACTTAAGACTAGGTAGAACAGTTCGTAATCATTGGCATAGAGTTCCTTAGTCAGTTCGACCTACTGGTGGATGCGAAGCAACTGAGCTTAGTCGGACCCGCAACGACGCTCAGCATCCCTGACACCAACGCCGGCATCTCAGCCACCACCTCAGTTTATGTTCGCCCATTAACCTATACCGATTAAGCCGAACGTTTCGTTCACTAACCTAATTTTGTTCACCCAATGCAGGCAGCTCTTCCCTTGGCATCTGAAGTCACGCATCATATCTGGACTAACGGCCCACCCATTTCATCACGTCCGCGTTTGATTTTCGCCAGAGAAGCTCAAGCTAGCTAGGGCGGAGTTTGAGCACATGCTCGAACTAGGAATAGTTCGAACTTCAGATAGCCTTTGATTCTCTCCAATCCAAATGTTCACAAAGAAATCTGGAGACTCACGTCCCTGCGGTGGCTAGCGGGCAATAAATAAACTTATGAGCCACCAGAGATACGCTGTTCCACACATGCAGGGCCTCACTGCATGCCTCAGAGGTAAGACGGTCTTTAGCAAGATCGACCTCGTTGGTGCTTACTGTCAGAAACCTGTTGAGGAAAAAGAATTGGTTAAATCAGCCGTCATCACTTCATTCAGCTTATTCGAATTTTTAAGTGGGTCATTTGTACTATACAACGCCGCACAGACAATTCAACTATTTATCCACGACGTCACTCGTGGCCTAGACTTTCCTTACCCCTACCTCAACGACATACTGGTAGCCAGAGCATCCAAGGAAGAGCAGCATGCTCATCTACAATTACTCTTCCAGCTGTTGATCCAATACTCGTCACTGTTAAGCCGACTATGTTAGAAATCGGCCAGTTTACGGTAGAATTTTTAGACCACCTCATCTCATAGTCTGCTATCAAGGTTCTTGCGGAGAAAATCCAGGATATTAAAGAATTTGTAGCTCCGGCTTCCTTTAAGCATTGCCGATTTTATGATCTAGTCAACTACTACCTCCGACATAGCTCTTCTTGCTCACTCCGAACCGTCCGCACCTCTTCCTCTCACAACTGACGCTTCAGACGTTGCGGTAGGAGCTGTTCTCCAACTACACGCTGGTGGACAATGCTAACCTCTGAGGTACTTCTCCAAACGCCTGCAACTAGCGAAATCCTGGTACAGTAAGTTTCGTAGAGAGCTGCTTGCCATCTACTTAGCTATCCGTCACTTCAGATAAAAATTAGAAGGCCATGATTTCACGGTCTACACTGACCAGAAGACGCTCATTTTCGCCTTCAATTCATCTGACAAATATTCACCACGGGAAACCAGACACCTAGACTTGGTCACGCAGTCCACTGCTGAAATACGTCATGTCTCAGGACATGCCAACCCCGTCGATGACGCTCTCGCTCGCCTCAAACTCACCCATCACCCTTTGCCTTCTGTTGATCTCGCCGCCATGGAATCGGCTCAGGCCAATAAAGAAGACTTCCATCACACTCTGCAGTCCATTGCGCTGCATGTGCAACCCGTTGCACTCCAAACTACGGACGGAACTGTACATTGTAAAACTTCCACAGGTAGTCTTAGACACCTCGAGCCCGCCTCTTTCAGACGCACCGTGTCCATCACCCTTCATTCACTGTCTCATCCGGGTATCCGTGCCTCTTTACCGCTGGTCACCGAGCGTTTTTTTAGCCAAGCGTAAACAAAGATGCCCGTAACTGGGCTCAAGCTTTTCTTCAATGTCAGTGCTCCAAGGTACACTGACACACCCATAGTCTTCTCGGTTCTGTCCCTGCCCTGGATTTGTGGTTTTCACAAGTACACTTATACCTGGAAGGATACTTGCTTCCTTCTCGCGGATTCGTATACATACTGAAATGCGTAGACCGTTTCACCCGATGGCGAGGAACCATCCCGGTAACAGACTGCACGGCTGAAACTGTCGTCCGTGCCTTGTTGGACCGTTGGACATCATACTACGGATGCCCAACAACTGTCACAACCGACCATGGAAGGTCTTTCGAAGCTTCGTAGTTTGCTACGTTCTACAACTTCTTAGGCTGCCGCCGTATCCGCACATGGCATATCACCCAGCGACGAATAGCCTAGCCGAAAGCTTTCATCGGCAGCTTAAGTCATCTCTATATGCCACTTCAAACCTTGACCGTAGCGAAAACATTTCGTTAGCAATTCTAGGTATTCGCAGCAGCATCAAAGCTAACCTGCCATGTGCATGAGCAGAGCTAATCTACGGCACAACACCTAAGCTGTAGGTGAGTTCATTTCACTCCTCTCTCCATCGTATTTGCCACCGTCAAACTTTGCAGCGTCCCTTTCTCAATGCATGCGTTCGCTGCGCCCGACCACTGTTTTTGGGCAGACCAGAGATGTACAAATACACAGTGAAATCTTTACCTGCACTCACGTTTGCGGCCGCACAGACGCAGTGCGTCGCTCTCTTCGGCTTCCTTACGCCGCTGCCTTAAGAGTTCACCAATGAAGTACTAAGCGCTTTACCTTAGACCAGAAATGTCACCGAACAACGGTGTCCATCGACTGTGTTATGGTTTTTTTTTCGAAAATCCGCCTCCCACCTTACCGAGTACGGCCGCATCTTTCACACCATACACCCTAGACCTCTCTGTTATACACGACCCTCTTCCAACCCTGTCCCAGCACCATACACATGACCGGCGCGGTAGACAGGTCAAACGCCCGGCCCAATTTTATGATTTTGTACAGTTGCTATTTTTCTTGACTTGCGTATTTGCCACCTTTTATGCTGCTCGTGTGTTTCACTCATGAACTTTTGAAAAACGCACAAAACCCAAAACCATTCCTTAAAAAAACCAGAGTAGTGAACACCTATTGGTTCGTATACATGACTCGTTTTTCATATGGAATCACGCCGCCTGTCCCGACCACGTTTCACCTTCCTCGAGTATTACATTCCAGAACACAAACCCATTGCGAAACCACGGAATCTCCTGGCCCACCTGCCCAAAGCCTCCGACCACATCATTCTGCCTCAAAGCGACCGCCACTCCCCATACCCGTGTGACCACGAGTAGACTGGCGCGCGAGTTCGTAGAAATGGTTCCCCAGTGAAGACCTCTGGGGTTCTTCGTGGGACGAGGATCGTCATCGCTGTGGACTAGGGTACTATGGGGAGGGACACTTCCCAAGCGCGCCGTCGAAGCTGCAGTAGAAGAAAAGTCCTGTCGGCCTTTGGCTGGACCAGCAAGATTTTTGCATTTCGACTAGCTCGCCTCGACGGCCAACCGACGATTCAGTCCAGTCCACACCCAAATAATAAATAACAAAGAAGCATGGATCCAACGAAACCTACGCGCTCCTTCTACGTCCGCCTGCACTCACTACAATTGCTACGCTACTCTAATGTCCTCACTTTTCTAAATACCTTACATCGTCACCGAAGACTTCCTTCATTAAGCTTTCTAGGAGGCCACTGTAGTGAACATGACTCATACCCGCGCTCAGTAACCTGAGAAATTGCATTTTATTCTTGTTTATATCTTCCGATCGTCTATTTATTTAACTGAAAGTACATACCGATCACTTGATGCTCAAGTGAGTCACACCGTACAGTACTGTCTGCCTCTGCTTACCTGCTCTCAATTCTTTGTAGCTTTTGTCAATACAGGTTGGATGAAGAGGATCTAAGTGTTCCCCCTATGTCCGTGTTCTTACGTGCCATCACTTGAGATTAGCATCTGAACAGAACCATACAGTCCTCTCAGTGGGTGTTGGACGATAGGCAAATAGGAACCGATCTAGATTTATTTGTAGGATCCTTGCACGCTGTTTCAGCAGCCCTCACTTCAGTGACTGTACCGCCCGCTCTGCCACGTTTGTTTGACGCACATTGCTAAGGAAATGATTATATATGTTGAATTCCTTTGCTACTTACGAATTGGTTGAACTGTTAAGAAAAGGAACCCTGCTATCGGTACATAGGCTCTCCGGAATGCCGAAGGCTGAACGCACTTTAACAATGGCGTTTGCGGACAGTGTTTGCGTAAGGGAACACTTTACAACCAACTCGGAGTGGAAGTCGATGAGTAACAGGAACATGCTTCCAATAATAAGGCCGAAATAGTCGGTATGCATTTGTTGTCACGACTAGTCGGGCCAGTGCCACGGATGTATTGTAGCTGGGGGGTTTATTGCGCTGATGTGCCTGATAGGTATCGCACTTTTTCAACAAGTTCTGGAAATCTAAATGTATATTTGGTCCCCAGCAGTATCTCCTTGCTAACTCTTGAATTCTGGAGACGCCTGAATGAGCATCATGGAGCTCGTGAAGGATCTGTGTACGATACATGCTAGGGTGGAACAACAGAGAACTCTGAAATACGGAACCATTGAATAAGTTCAACTAATTTCTGTGCGCCATAAATGTTCGCGATTCGGTGACTCCTGCAGCAGGTATCCGTCGGTTAGGAATCATTTGCTTGTTGTAAGAACTGGGTCTCGATCTTTCTACCGATGGATTGTGGAGCTTCGTAAACGCGTTGTAGCTAGATGCTGCATCAAGTGAACCAAGTCACAAGGAGGACCAGGTTAATGTGATGTTCTTGCAACTGATAGACGGCTCAGGGCATCATTTATGCTATTTCTGGTACCAGGAATGTAAGTAATCGTGTAATCTTATGCGTTCAGCGTCAGAGTCCATCACTGCATTCTCGATAAAGCCATTTGTTATATACCTTTTGTCTATGTTAACCATGATATCAATGGCTTGTGGTCGGTGTGAAGTCTAGAAATCACCCCAGTGGTACTGATGAAAACTTTTCACCCCGAAAGTTGTGGATAACGCTTCCTTGTCTGGCTGTGATTAATTTCTTTCCGCTGGTTACAGAGTGCGTGACGAAAACGTTATAAGGCGCAAGCTTTGTTCATTCATGTGGTGCCACAGGAACACACCCACAGCCCAAGGCGATGTGTTATATTGCAGAACCGGGGTTTCCTAGGTTCATAATGAACTAACACTGGTGGAAAGGCGAGGTTCTGTCTGGCTTTGGTTAAGGCCATGTTTTTCCGAGGACCCCAAAAACAATATACGTTTTTTATGGAGTAACTCACACAGAGAAGATAACATATTGGATACACCAACGGTAATGAGGTTGAAATCCTCGCAACAAACGGACCTCGTCAATGTTTCTGAGGTCAGGGTTCATAAATTTAATTCTAGCTTATCATCAAGAACGTATACCCGACCCATATCAAGCCTATATCCAAGGTAGCCCGGAGATGAAGGAAGGAAAGCACACTTGGACCTATGCAGTTTAAGCCCATTTTGCACCAATGTTTAAAGTACAATAGAGTGTTCGTAGATGTTTTCCTCGTAAAGTCGGGAGATGAGAATAACATCCAAATATGTAAAGTGGAGGGTATATCCTTTTACTAAAACATCAATAATCCCAAAGAGAAACACAAGCGGTCATTTCAGAGCAAACAATTTTTTCGATATATTCGTCCTCAACCTCGTAACAAAAATTAATGGTAAAAAGCTTGCAATGAAAAATAAACAATGATATATTACAGGTAAAAAAGCGATTGCTTCACAAGTCCCGTAGGATGGTTAAAGTGAAAGCAAACATAAGTGTAAATCGTCAGTTTAAGCGTCTAGCGATTCAAATGCCCTGCTTCATTAAAATATTTCAGAATGTATATTGAATTGTTACTGTAGAGTAATATGCGGAAGGTATGTCTTAAGAAGAAAAGAAACGAAAACGCTCACTCGTGCGCCACTTTCTTGGACTGATGTAATTGATGTATCCAGTCGTAGTATGTCTGAAACGATACTCCACAGCAGCAGCGTGTAAGTAGTGAAGCACAAAAGCTAAGAATGTGCACGATTTGGCCGCGTTTGGTTGATGCAGACATCACTTATTATATAACGTAAAGTAGATGAGCGAATCATCCAGACATCTTTTGAATACCGTTAGCGTGGGGGAAGAAACAACGTATGTGGGAAGAGCGTTCCAGTGTTGACACACGAAGGGAAAAGCAATTCCGGCGGCATTCCAACCGGCTGTATTGTGCGGCCAGCATTAACTGGTGTCGTCTGAGTGTGGTATTGTGATTCAGATTTACTAGGCGACGACAAGAATAGTTTGAATTCCTCAGGATCATGTAAGTCATTATCAAGTGGCCACGCAGGCGTCGATATTATCTACTGTAGACCCCGAGGTTTTTCAGCCTCAATCGGTAAGGGAGATGAAACAGGCCCTTTATGTTCTTGGTGGCCCTTCGTTGTAGCAGTTCAAGAGCGCTAAGGCATTGCTTTTGCAATGACTGTCAGGCGTGGATGGTGTACTCGAAACAAGGCCAAATGTAGGCGTTGTGCATCTAAGAAAACATGGAAGGATCAAAGCGCCTGAATGCCCCCCGCAAAAGGCCAAGATGTTGGTTAACTTTTATGGAGGCTTTCTCGGCCAGACGGGTACAGCCCAGATCTTCCTGCACCATCACGCCTAAATCGCATTCCGTTGAATTGCGCTGCAATATTCCATCCCCCAGTCTGTATTCACAAATGGCTTTATAGCGTATGCTCAATACCTTTCCGTTTGTAGCGTTGAACTGAAGCAGGTTCTGAGTCGACCATTAGTAGATTCTGTCATCTTTATCCTTAAGTGGTGCACTGTCGCTGATCGTTCTAATGACCCGCCATACCTTGAGATCACCAGAGAAAATTAAGAGGTTGGAAGTGACCATTGTCGCGAGATCAAGAATAGTCCTGGACCAAATACTGAGTTCTGAGACCCGCCGCACTTAACATCGGTTGGGTCAGAGATGACGCCGCGAACTCCTACATTCAGATGTCGTTGAAGCAAGAAGTGACCTATCCAACTGAGAATGGCGTCACCAATCTCACAGCGCTGTAGCTTGTGAAAGAGGATATGGTGTTTCAGACTGTCAAAGGACTTCAAGAAGTTCAGATATACTGCATCAACATCCACGCCGCTGTCAAGGGTGTTAGTCCAAGTGGATCTAGCAAGTAGCAAGTTTGAAGTGCAAGATCGGTTCTTGCGAAATCCATGTTGTTCTTGTGCTGCGATCATGCGTTCTTCCAACTAGTTTATGAGCTTTTCGGCAAAAATCATTCCATGATTTTGGAGAGCACCGGAAGTATTGTTAACGGGTGATAGTTGGCCGGATCTGTACGACTTCCCTTTATGGATGGGAGTGACGATTCCCTGCTTCCACATTGTTGGCACCCGCATCTCATCGAGGCATCGTTGGAAGAACTTGGAGAGTGGGTCCGCCAAGTTTACTGCAGCCAATTTCAACGCCTTCGGACGAATATTATCGACGCCGTGAGAGATATGCCCGCGCAGGGAAATTCGCCTTTTCATAACATCCGCAGCCGTAAACGTGATGTGGCTAATTCCAGGTGGTGGTACAACGTGCGTGAACAGTGTATGCGGCGATGTCGTTTGAGGTAAATTGTGGACACAGGGCGTTGGCCGCCTCGGTTGCGGTTTATGCGAGTCCACATGACATGTGTAAGGCAGGAATTCCTCGTTGCCATTTGCGGAGCTTGTTAACGTGTCTGTAGATTAGCTTGGCGTTTGAAATGAATCTCTCAATTAGATTCTGTTGATGCTGTATTTTATCTCTGCGTACCTCCTTTACGCGGTGATTCTTTTGGTTGGTGTAGTCTTCCCATGTTTCGGCACTCGGTGACTCCTTTTATCTTTGCCGAAGTAAATTCCTCGTGGCGATACACTTCCATGTCCTGCTGCGTATGACTGATTTTACTGTCTTCGATCGCGAAGGCATTTTCCTAGAAGCACTAGTTAGGACCGAGTGTGGAACAACCATCAGCTTACCATTGGCACGAAGCTGATGGTGTACAAATCCATGGTGCTGTCCGTTCTTCTATACGGCAGTAAAACGTGGACAATGTAACGACGGAATGTGCGATATCTCGAGCGGTTCCATCAGCAGTGTTTGCGGCGGATTTTGCGCATCAGTTTGGGCGACAGAGTTGCTGAGACGGAAATGTTGCATCGAAGTGGAATCTATGCAGTGGACTGCGTACATTTGCTGAGACCCCTGAGGTGGCTCGGTAGTGCGAGCCGTATGGATTCGACGCGGATACCGAAACAACTCTTATATGGTCAGCTGAGTACTGGGAAGCGGCATGTGGGGAAACCAAAGTTAAGTTACCAGGACATGATCAAAGTGAGCCTCTCACGTTCTAATCTTGATTGCAGTTCATGGGAATCGAAGGCGGTTGATCGGCTTGCATGACGCGATCTAATCACGAAGCCAGTTGCCGAAGTGCGGGAGAAAGACCTCATACATTCAGAGAAGAAGCGGCAAGTGCGGAAGCGGCAAGCACCGATGGGTTGTACTCCATCGACATCGAGTGCATGGTGCTGTAGCACATGCGGTCGCGAGTGCCTGAGTCAGGCAGACCTAGTGAGCCATGAGCGAGGCCACTCGGGACCACTACCGAAGCGACGACGTGTCCTGCAGTGAACCTAGGCAGAACCAGCGCGGAGTTTGTAGGTACGCTGCATTCGGTTTACTAACAGTGTGTGTGCATGCTGTCTCTTTATTGCAGGTGGTGTGTTTGCAATTTTGTCCTTATGCTTTTCTTTCTCATATAAATGTCTACCTGTACTCTCTTCCATTAACTTGCACACCTCGCATAAGGCAATTGTAGTCGATTTCGATAACATTTTCGTGTTTGTGGCATTTCCGTAAAGTATATTTTCTGACCGCGTGAACTTATCTCGGATTCATTGTAAACAACTTATTTCATATGCTCATTAATTTAAGATTTATGTCGCCGTTTCCTTATGCATTACTCAATTTATATTCTTTGTTATCTTTCTCTCAAGTGATTAGCTGTTGCTTGATATCCCCCGTGTGGCTGCGCTTGATGTGCATGTTGACAAGGTGCCTACCTGTCTATTACCCACTACCTCGTCCATACTGGCTCCAGGAGACAGTTGGTCGTTGCTGGAGGGGACGGGGTGCACGGCCCTTGTGGCCGTGCTAGGATCGAAGAGTGGTTCCATGCACTCAGTGTGGAGCGGACCACGGTCCAACCACCGCCTTGTGTGCGCTTGATTCCCAAGTACAGCGTGCTTGTGTTTGCCTGTGAAGGAGTGTGGGCCGGCGCCGTTGATGAAACGTGGTTCCCATCCACATGCCTCCCGGTCTTATTCCTTCGGGTTTACACTGGATATGGGGTGTGTGGTTGGAGCTGTGGGTGGTGCAGCGCAAGCCACCCATGGTCCCCTTGTAGGCGCAGGCGTCCTGTGGCTGGCCACAGTGATAGGCAAATCCGAAACCGGATGCCGCCAACCATATATTACAATCTGTGTACAGATATTGTGCCATCTGGACCATGGCGAAATAGGAAAGTAGAATAAAAAGAAAGGAAAACAAAATTTTTGTCCATTTTTCACTCACAGTTTTTGTTTTTTTTTCATTTGTGAGGGAAGGGGAATCACCGCAACAAGCAGATACACGCCCGCCACTGAGTTTGGTTTCGAGCCATGACTTCCAAGGTTTCCAACCAACTGCACTCAGCATCCTTGGGACCCCATCCATGGAGTCGGGAGTAACCAACCGTGACCACTGTTTCGTCAGCTTTTTCATCCTGCTTCTTCCAAGTTGTAGGCTGTCCACCACACCGCCTCCTCCAACCCTGTCCAGCGACCGCGAACAAGGCACGACGCGGAAGACACTGAACGGGCATTCGCAGTACGTGTCTGAGCCATCGTAGTTGGTGCAGCGAGACAAGCGCCTCGAGGAAGTGGCTGTCTCCACCCAAGACACGCTGTCTGACTTCAGCGTTGGTTACGTGGTTCAGCCACCACACACGGGCGATGGACCGCAAGCAACGGTTCTCGAAGACAGACAGTCGACGTAGGTCATCGGTACGAGCAGGCCAAGTCTCGCAACCGTACAACAGTACAGCGCGGACAGTAGCACTATAAACCCGTCCTTTGATGGAGAGACGGATGTCATGGCGGCGCCATAAATGCCTCAGCCTAGAGAAGGCGAGACGAGCTCTTGAGATACGCATCGAAATCTCGTTTCCAACAGCCCCACCAGCAGTTATGCAGCTTCCCAGGTAGACAAAACTCTGTACCACTTCTAACGTTTCCCATCAATCGGAGTGCAGGTAGGGGCGTATACCAGTCTTGAAAAAGCGCTTTGCACTTGGATGGTGAAAAGTGCATGCCATACTTCGACGCTTCAATCGCCAGGCGGTTAAGTGCAAGTTGGACGGCCTGCGGACTGTCACCCAACAAGACGATATCATCAGCGTAATCCAACTCAACCACCCGACTACCTAGGAGGAGCTCAACGCCAGCGTTCAACAAGTCTTCTAGAGCATTTTTGAGGGCATCCTCAACGGCAAAGTTGACGAGGAGTAGAGAGAATGGGCATCCTTGTCTAATCCCATTGGTGACAACAAAGGAAGACGAAAGCTTACCATAAGCCCTAACTCAGCCCGAGGTCAGACAATACAGAGCATGCAGTACGGGAACGAACTTCCCGGGAATGCCATTCCTCAGCAGACAACGCTACAATACACCCCTGTCGATAGCATCGAAGGTAGCACGTATATCCAGGAACGCAACAATTGTTAGCTTTTGATACACATGGCGGAGCTCGAGAATCTTGTCGGAGTGTAAAAATCGGATCGATGCAGCCGCGACCAGGGCGGAACCCAACCTGTTCTTCTCACTGTAGTGATTCACGCGTTGGGGATAGCCTGCGAAGAATGATGGGCACCAGAATCTTCCAAACGACGGGAACCAAACTTATGCCACTTATAATTGGAGCAATTTGTGCTCAGGCCCTTTTTGAAGATGGGGACGACTACCGACTCACTCCAGGATGATGGAACCTCCTCTTTTGCCCAGACTTCTGAGAACAAAGCGGTGAGTTCTCGAACCAGCGAAGAGCCCCCATCTTTAAATAGAGCAGGAGGTAGACCATCAGGGCCGGGTGCCTTATAACGCTTTAGGCAGCAGAGTTCCCGCCAGATTTCCTGGTGAGAGGGAGGATCAGTTGGGATAGTCCACTCATCACCAGTGCGCGCCCCAGGGAAACAGATGGAGCTGGCGGCCAGGAAAACTGCGAGCGAAAATGTTCGGCCCATCGCTCCAACCGTCGTTGAAGATTAGTGATTAGGGAGCCATCATCTTCGCAGATTGTTTCGCTTACTCCTGATCGGAAGCCTTCGGTGACTCGGATGAGGTGGAACAGTTTTCTGGTATTACCAGAGAGATTAGCAAGTTCAAGCTCTCTAGCATGTTCACACCACCAGGTCTCACGGTCCTTCTGTAAGCTCCTACCTAACACTATGCAGAGATCGGCGCTCCTTACTACAGCTGGTGGCTGGGATCAAGTGGCGTCTTTTCATCAGCGACAAGAAGGCAGTGGTGATCCAGCATTTTGGCGGGTGACAAGTAAATCCACACCTGACAGTACTGGGAGAAATTATTGCGTTTTTGACACGCATCCATTGCGAATTGAGACCATCGTCAGAGGATGAAGCAAGTAGTGTCGACAGAGAAGCCTGATACTTGGCTAACGTCGCAGGATGTTGCAGATTTTCGGCCTTCGGTCGGTAATGCGTACATCTGGATGATTCCCCAAACCGCATGCAAATTTTGGCTCGAACCAGTGCGTGATTGGACTCGAGACAAGTTGACTAGTACGATCGGCAGTCTGTTGCGCTTCCGCGCCATCTGTAGCTTAATGTTATGTGGTCGAGCTGGGACCATTCTTGTGTTTAAGAAGGCGGACGCCAGGTAACAGTCTTCCCTTTCGAATGACGAAAACGTGTACTCGAAAGGAACAAGCGATGATCAGAACAAACAGTCAGTAGTCTGTCTCCATTGTCTGATCGGGTGCTACCGAGACCAAAGCTACCCACAAGATTGTGTTGGTTTGGTTGCAGGTGCACCACTCGTGCGTTAAAATCTCCGGCAAGAATGACAATATCAGACTTCTTAACGGAACGCAGAAGCTCATGTAGCTGTTGTTAAAAGCAATCCTCGACTGCATCCGGGCTGCAGTCTGTAGGAGCGTAGGCGGAGATGACAAACAAGGCACGCGTAACATCTCGACGCTTACTTAACTTACATAAACCTCGTAGTCTGACTGCACATAGCCGACTGTTGACTGGGATCCAGTCAAGAAAAGTGACCTTATCCCCTTCACTCAGTGCAACCCCGATATTAGCCTGGCCAGAAGTGGCGGTATCTGGGTCTCCGGAAATGCACAAGTGGTATTTGACGTCAGAGCTTGCCTGGGATGTCATTCTGATGACAGAACTGGAGTCTTGCAACCTGGTTTCAGAACAGCAACCGATGTAAACCGAGAGTGTCTCATGCGTGCGGGCCAGACATGCTTGTCGTCCGATCTGCATCAGAGTGCGCACATTGAACGCTGAAAGGCCAAATGGAGAACCAGGAGGAAGGAAAGATTGAGCTTCGGTTGAGTGTGCAGCTCTTTTAACCACGAGGCAACGAACACCAAACGTTTGGCTCAGAACTCTGTCAGATGCCACCAGTGAGCTGTTGTTGACGATGACCGGGTTGACATAGGTGCAGTTGAAGAACGGGAGGTGGGACGAACTATGCGTGGATATTGAGCAGCAGAGACAGTAAAGCTAGTAGACATGGCAAGAGAAAAAGCAGTAGTGCAATCCATCCACGGTTCGTCAGGGGTTATGATACCACCCGGTTGTCCATGTGCAATTGGAGGGTAGTCTTAGCGGGCTGCACCCCAAGGATCTAACCTACAAGGCAGAAGAACGAGATGAGGGTATCGCAACCCGTTGGGAGCCGGTGACCAAACAAGTGGTTCATACGCCTTTACGACCGCATAGGACCAGGGGCCCAACACAGACTTGAATTACAATACCGCTCAGAGAGAGAGGCAAGGAGCAGTGAGTTTATTTACTGACGAGTCATATCCGCCACGTCACCGTCCGGTGCAACCGACACGTGTGATTCTTTATAGGGAGAACGCTTGCCAAGAGAAAAACCCACCACGTCCTGGGACACTGCCGTCGAACCATTTGCGCGAACGGCATAATCCCGAACACCCCAGCTGGCACCACGAGCAGACTGTTCGACAAGCCAGCCAACGCAGGATTGGGTCACCAATACCGTAGTTCCGAAGCTTCTGAAGGTGAATTCGATGGTCTAAGCGATGGAACCTTTATGTGAAGTTCAGGTAGATGACATCGACTCCTGCTCCATCATCAGCAGCTTCAGTCCACCTATTACGTGCAATTAATAAGTTAGTATTATTCGAATACTTTTGATGAAAGCCATGTTGTTCTGTGGCTATTAACTTGTGGCTTTCCAGATACTGCATCGGCGCACCTGCCATGATTGATTCTATAAGTTTGGATAGCACAGGAAGTAGTGTTATTGGACGGTAGTTAGTAGTGCCATTGTGGCCATCTCCTTTATGTATGACAGTGATGATCCCTCGCTTGCATACTGCTGGCATATGGTTCTCCTCTAGACATCGCTGATAGAAAACGGGTAATGGTTCTGCTAGATCACTAGCTACCGCCTGCAGAGCTTTTGGTCGGATGTTGACAGCTCCGGTAGAACTGTGGATACGCAAGGATAACAACTTCTTCAACGCAGCCTCCGCAGTGAAGGTGATGTTATCTAAACCCGACGTTGGAGTAATAGAGACGAGGAGAATGTTTGGGCTCGTTACCTCCTGGAAAGTTCGGGAGTAATGAAGCCATAGGAGATCAGCTGCTTCCATTGCTGATCGCGTGCACCCATCAGCTGTGATGAGTGCTGGCATCCCCCGCTTCACCTTTCGAAGGCCGTTAACGTGCCTGTACAGAGCTTTGTGGTTTGTGCAGAATCGCTTCATTAACTCCTGCTGATGCGTGACCTTGTCTTCGCGGATCAGTTTCACACAGAAGTTACGCTGTCTCACATCCGCAGTCCAGGTCCCGGCATTCGGGCAGTCATTGTGAGCTCGCCATGCCAAGTCCCTCAGGGACATTTATTTACGTTTTCTGCTCCTCAACAATGACTCATGCCTGTTTTTGTGTTGGAAGGACTTCTGTTCCGATGCGTGCGCTACCAGTGTGCTAAACGTCCTTGTGAACGTTCCCCAAGCAACAGCTGTGGGCATTTGGTTAAGAAGGTGTAAGATTTATCCTTAACAATCGTAGATAACACGCTATAGTGCGTGACAGTATGCACTTTATCATCCTCCTTTTCTGGATAATCCGCATAGCATATATATAAAAGAATAGATTTCCGTGGTCACTGTGACCCCGTGACGTGCTTGTAACATCCCGTTAACCATGAGTTCTTCATGAGTCAAGATCCAGTATCGACTGCTTGTTAGCAGTTCGAAATCTGGTGGGAGCGCTTACGCAGTTGTACAGAGGGGGGCTAGCAAGTAGCTCTTGCAAGCAGGTTTTAAACTGCCTGCCGTCGGTTACTGGCGTTTCTATGTCGTGAACGTTAAACTTTCCAGCGATAAAAATGTGAGTTTAAAGCTTGTTCAAAGCAAACTGAAAGAGGTGGTTCAGTTTGGACTCTATTTCCGACGTAGATTGCTGGGCGGTAACTTACAGTTGGCAGACTTGTGCCCATGTTCCGCAACCATCGCTGGCACCAAAGAGCATCAGGAGCGCGGATTTCTGCATGAGCAATAACTTCATATCGGAGGTTTGTATTATAATAACGAATCCCACCACAACCTCTTCCAGTTCTATAGTTCTGAACCAGCGACATACCGGGTAAATTGATCTCAGAATCGGTTATCTAAACGTTTACTCTGATCTGTAAGCATGACGAAGTCCTGCGGTTGTAAGGCTTGGAGTTCTCTAAATTCGGTCAAATTACTTAGAAGGGCTTAGGCGTGTGCAAACATGCAGATAATGTTTTTGTTGTTAGGAGTGCTTCGATGGATGTCAAATTTGTATTTGTTTTTAAGCCGGCCATTAGGTGGCCTGCCTTTAATCGTTTTTGGTTTATGAATTTCAGTCAAGTTGCATGGCATTGTTGAGCTTTCCTGAACAGAAATTTCGCTCCTGCTGCGCTCTGTTCTGTTGTGTGCCGTGGGTGCTCTTGTCGCGGTCCCACCGCAGGACTGTGCGTATAAGGAATTTACGGTGTTTACCAGCTCGATCGAATTGCTTATGACTATTGGCCGTGCGCCTGCTGCCTTTAGCCAGATTTCTGTTGGCATCCTCGCTCGAAATTTTAACCAGCTGTCCAACAGAACTTACGTCATTCCCTCGGAGTGTAATATTACTTTCATTAGTCGTGGACCGCAGCCCTTGTAGTTAGGTGATGAGGGAACTATTGTCAAGGATTTGGTAATAACATGGTTCAGAGAGAGCACTTTGCGGATGAAGCACCACGGCTCTCGGTCATGCTTTTGAGCTTCATGATCAGGAGAATTCAGTAGCTCGGGAATATCAGGAACATATATGGTTTTTTGATATCACTGTTAGGAATGCCGCGTTGTTCAACTGTTTCTTTTGTGCAATCTTTCCAAGGGAGATCAGGTAATATGCGCACTTCACTCAGTGAGTAGCGAAGACGAAGTAATGAGAACAGGACAGCTTCTGTCCCATGTGCTGAGTTTAGTGCTACTCGAAGGATTTCAAGTTCACAAGAGCGCACTGAGGTCGGGTGACGCGCTACGCGTTGCAGCATTGTAGACTCAAGCCGAATACCACCACATCGCAGATAGAATTTCACTGGTTGCGATCGTCCAGCAACTTGCCTTTCATTGTGTTAGATTTAAACTCGGGAACATTGGTGTACACGAAAGGTAACGCAGCGTGGTTTTGTCTAGAGAGTACCGGCTTTAAAGTTGTTGCTGGCAATTTGGGCTGTTTAGAAGGCCTCACTTGAGTTGATGACGAAAGCTGCGTCACCACACTTGTGCTCGGTACAGAAGATAGACCTACGTGTGTCTCTCACCGCGGTGTTTATCGAGGCAATCAATGCGTACGTCACCTGATTGTTATCTGTACCGGATCGCCTATGGATCTGAGCTGTCTGTGTCCTGGTTGAATCTCCAAGTGACGCGTCTATTGTTGGAGGAGTGGAAGCAGGCATCTTTAAGGCTTGTCCGCTTATGGTAGTGAGGTGACCCAGTGGATTTAGAGACACAGATGCTGCAGTGCGGTTAGCGCATCTAGCTCTTTTCTTCGGCTAAGAGTCAGAGCTTATTTTACCTGGTAGAGGTATTAGCGTGGCCATGTTTGCCTCAGTGGGAGTGAGCTTAGTAGTTACAAAATGCGCGATTATTTCAGTCATCTTATCGCACTATTTCATGAGCAAAGAGAAACAGTTGACAAGCGGAATGACTTGATATGATGGACGAAACCAAAATGTTTCAGCGCCGTTGCTTGTCTGTCTTACTTCTTGGACGTATTTGCCTATACCTTGTGGACAGTACGATCTAATGTAGCTAGAACTGGTTACACTGATCCTAAGGACTTTACTGCAATTCTCTGCTGAACATAGGCGACGTTGAACCACTGAAATGTTAGTCGTCCTCTTATCGGTTTCAGCAAATCCTATCCGAGCGGTCTTTGTGATGTTGGTGCTCACGTTTGATGAAGGTTCTATGCGCCAGGCATAACACACAAACACATCAAAACACGCACACGAGTTGTGAGTTGTTCAGCCGCACCCAGATCGGTTGTCCGCGACAGCTGGATGTCTTACCATGCCGACTGTCAGGTTCAGTGATCAACCGACTCGCGGTTGAATGCACACACCCACACAAAGCGGCAGCGTGTATTGATCGGCCTGCCAAAAGCGTCGATAGAGGTGGAGCGCTGATAAGCGTCCCTAAAACCATCGGATGGGTTGTTCGGTTGATGAGCGAAACAAAATGTATGTAACTTGGTTATGCTGCAACCTTCAGGGATGGTTGTCGCGTAGTTAGGGAGTTCACAGCTTCTTCTCCTGCAAGAGCCCCAAATGTTTCCAGAACAGATGCGGTTGGATATGGCTACACACGTAGAACTCGACAAAGGATATGCCAAAACCGAGAACTGGAGCAAGCGTATAATCCACACGGTAGATCCAAATGGTGAGAAGCACTGAGTAGAGCTTGTCGAACTGGTGCGAACAAGCACACGCACAATATTGTGTGAGGAAAATAAGAGTGGTCATAGAGTGCGATGCGAGAGCCGAGTTAAAGTGCGGCTGCACAGCGTGACACCAATGCATGCAATAGTAACCGAACTGGATTTGTACTCTTGCTACTTAAGAGACCTCCGTGATTTTGCAACTTTGGCATATCCACTACGGAAACTGATGAAAAATGGGCCCAGTTTGTTCTGAGAACTGAACAAAGAAATACTTTCGACGAACTGAAGATGCCTATTTTTGCCGTTCGGTTGGTTGCAATCTCTGAGGAATCATGGGTCTTGTAGTACCCGTCGTGTGTCTGGATTGAAACACGCAAGCTAGATTGAGGCTACCGTTATTTAAAACAAACCTATCTCATTTCGATCACTGGGATGACATCCGAAGTGGGTAGTTTCGGAGCTACCTTCTCCCAACACAACACTCCACGACCGACCGTTCTCATCCTGATTTGGACTCGTCAGTTAGAGATAGCTTGAGTTAAACAGGCAGCCCAAGACAGTGGTTGACGGATTTTGTCTTCGTCACTAGGCCAGAGCTCCACAGGAGCCCTTGACTTAGCGGTTAGCAATGCATTATTGGGTTTTGGAGTGCCCACGATTTCAAACGATACGTCTTACGTTGTAGCGTTGCTGTTCTCTTACAGCTACAATACGGAGAGGAGAAAGTAAAGGCTTGTGCTTGGCGAAGTTATCAGACAGCGCCGTCGAAAAGGAAACTCTAGGCTGTATGTGGGCTTGCGAGAAATGGCATCTTCACCATTATGGCCGCCGTTTCATGTTACGAACTGACCAATCCGCTCTCATCACCCACCTCAGGAATGAATCCAAATGATTCCGTCCAATGCGAATCAATCGTTGGTACGCCAGGCTCCTCAGCTACGATTTCCATACCGTGTACAGGCGAGGATGGCAGAAGCAGATCGTGAATAAATTATCCCGCTTATCTTTGGAACTAAAGGATGGAAAAGAATAACACAGAAAGGCAATACTTTGTCTAATCTTGGATCAGATTTGTTTGCACTGACGAGTAATGAACTACAAACCGAGAACGCTAGAGAAGCGACGCTGCAGTAACTCGCAACTGGCGTTCAGCAGAAATGGCCGAAGTACAATAAACTTTCCGGTGAGCTCGTTCCGTGCTATACAATACGAGAGGAACTTTCATTTGTAGGTGGTTGTCTAATGCAAGGTCCAGTGTTTATAGTTCCATTGTTGTTGGTTAGCAAAATAATTGCTTGTGCTCATTAGGGTCATCCTGATTTTGTCCGAATCAAGAATAATGTGTGACATTACTTTTGGTGGCCACGAATGACATCAATTATTGAAGTATTTGTGAGAAATTACCAAGCGCGCAGGGTAGCGGATTAAGGTTCTCTATCTGTTGTGGATCCCTTACAATCATTACCATACCTGGTAAGGCCGTGAGCCGAACTCGCAATTGATTTTATAGGCCCCTTCGACACTGTTCCAGCGAATAAGAAAAATCTACGTGTTTCATCCTGCTTTTACATCAGACGGTCTGAGGTTCATATACGTGACCAAGTGACAAAGTTTGGCGATGGTTTAAACATCCATTTAGTCGGTTCGGAGTACCAGAGGAAGTGGTTACGGCTAATGATCTGCAGCAGTCTGGAGATTCCCCGTTTTTCCCATGTAAAATTCTAACTAAAATTATTTCATCGTACACCTAGGCAACCGGTGCGGTTTTTTGAACTGATTGCTGAGTTCGAATGCTTGACTTGCTCATCGCCATTTTTGCTTGGCGCTCGTTTCGATTGCAACTCGCGAATGCCCTGTGTGCTGTGCATGCTCCGTTCCCCTAGCCAGCGTGTCCACGGTGTCGTTCCTTTATAGCTAGAAAACAGGGAATCTTTTACTGTACCAATAAAAGTTTCCCTGAAACTAGATCTGTCTTTTCGAGTCGCTCTCCGGGCTCCCGGTACCAACGACTCTCTAAAGATCCACAATTCTGTGATTACGATTTGGAAACCTTCCTCCAACGTCATAACGTAAAACATTTCCGGAATACCTGCAGCTAATGCTCACTTAGCAAGGGAAGCTGCATGAGGCTGTTTCTGATTACGTGCTCTACTGGGTGGGGAACGCCACCTCAGCACCATGTGAACATGAGCTCGGATTTGTATTATCCGACCGCCTAAATAGTCAGCTGGTGACAGAGCCAGCCGGCATAAACGCAAGAGAGATGACTTCCCCTCTGCGACCTGAAAGAGGTAAATTCGCCAATTTAAGTGGTACGTATGGTCCAGAAGTTACGTTATCAGGATATGATCAAAGTGAGTCTCTCACGTTCTAATCTTGATTGCAGGTCTTGGGAATCGAAAGTGGTTGATCGGCATGCATGACGCGATCTAATCACTAAGCCATTTGCCGAAGTGTGAGAGAAAGACCTCATACATTCAGAGAAGAAGCGGCAAGTGTGGAAGCGGCAAGCACCGATGGGTTGTACTCCATCGACATCGAGTGCATGATGCTGTAACACATGCGGTCGCGAATGTCTGAGTCAGGCAGACCTAGTGAGCCATGAGCGAGGCCACTCGGGACCACTACCGAAGCGACGACGAGTTCTGCAGAGAACGCAGACAGAACCGGCGCAGCGTTTGTAGATACGCTGCATTCGATTTACTAACGGCGTGCTTGCATGCTAAGTCTCTTTATTTCAGGTGGTGGGTCTTCAATTTTGTCTCAATGCTTTTCTTTCTCATATTAATGTTTACCAGTACTCTCTTCAATAAACTTGCACTCGTCGCTTAAGCCAATTGTAGTTAATTTCGAGGACATTTTCGTGTTTGTGTCATTTCCATAAAATATACTTTCTGACCTCGTGAACTTATCTCGGATTCGTTTGTAAACAACTTATTTCATATGCTCATTAATTTAAGATTTATGTCATCGTTTCCTTATGCAGTACCCGATTTAGTTTATTTGCTATCTTTCTCTCAAATGATTGGCCATTGCTTGATATCCCCGGTGTGGCTGCGCTTGATGTGTATGTTGATAAGTTGCCTACCTGTCTATTACCCACTACCTCGTTCATACTGGCTCTAGGAGACAGTTGGTCGTTGCTGGAGGGGACGGGGTGCACGGTCCTTGTGGTCGTGCTAGGCTCGAAGAATAGTTCCATGCACTCAGTGTGGAGCGGACTACGGTCCATCCACCGCCTTGTGTGTGCTTGATTTCCTAAATACAGCGTCTATGTTTTGCCTGTGAAGGAGTGGGGGCCGGCGCCGTGGATGAAACCTGGCTCCCATCCACATGCCTCCCGGTCTTATTCCTTCGGGTTTACACTGGATATGGGGTGTGTGGTTGGAGCTGTGGGTGGTGTAGCGCAAGCCACCCATGGTCCCCCTGTAGGCGCAGGCGTCCTGTGGCTGGCCACAGTGATAGGCAAATCCGAAACATAATGCCGTCAAGCCTGGCCTCACCATGTTATTCTGATGACACGAGGGATCATTTTTATACACAGTTATCCTCCGTGATACGGTGTTTGCTACGATTGACGGGCTATTTCTACGAGCGCTTGGAGCCTGATGTCACGGTATGTTCAGACGTAATTTTTCCGCATGTTGTTGGTACAGCCCATGGAAACGGTGACCGGTGCTCTCACTCTGCGCCACTCATTGCCTGACGACCACGAACACACACTTTGCCCTGTGGGCGAGTGATATTGTTACTTGAACGCACCCACGGACGAATCACGCTCACCTGCACAACAATGTCATCGAATGACATGATGACATGAGTGAAGTGCGCATGACACGTGTACTGCATACATCTGAGTGTAGAGATGATCACAATTTTGTGCAGACCAAAATGGACGTATATTTCCGTAACTCTAATTACTGCATTCCTGCCGTGAACCGGTGCAATTTTAACGTCATTAGTAGAATGACAATAACTGCCATTCCACTGTCAGCAACCGATGTTATGCGGTCGAAGAATTGTATTTGACAGGTTAAAGAGGATAGCTTCGTGAGAAAACAGTGTTGTGTGTTGTTTACCAAGTCTAATCTTGTTAAGAATTGAGCAAGACCATTATTGACATTTCGCGCCAGTGTCGTTAAGGCTGCCTCAGTATGAACAATACGTCAATAATTCGTCATCGCAGATCGGGAGCCATCTTTGTGCTTCGGTGCCATTATCGGGAGTTCCTACTACGAAAGGAAATATGCACTGCTTAAGTACTATGTGTAGAGGTTTAACATCAGCAGAGGAATGTTTTGACCTCCATAGTTGATGAGAGCTGGAGTAATACCACTGGGTACTGGCTGAAATGACGATTTAATGAAGAGTATACTCCTCTGAACATCATTTGGCATCACGGGAATACTCCAGAGCTCTGCACCTGTCTTCCAATTTAGAAGAAGATGGGACATCCTGTTAGGTTTATTGAATGCAGTTGCATAGTAAGAGTTCAATGCTTCACGCATTTGGCTAAAGCCATCAGTTGTTGAGCCATCTTATAATGTCTACTTGGGAGTTGATTGTACTGCTTTGCATTTCTCCTGTTGAGAAGTTCACCAAGTTTCGTAACTTTTCGGAATTGTTAGCGCTTTATTTTTTCGGTGATTTCCGTTTACAGTGCCTGGAGTTTTAGTTTCAGTAGAGTCTAATTAATCTGCAGTGGTATTTTAAAGTTATTGTTTTGCGATATTTGGACTTTAGTTTCTTCAAAGTGCAGGTAATTTTGAAGCATGGCTTGCGTGGACTACCACTTTTATAGCGATTGTTCTGCTGTGTGGGTGCTAATAGATCGACACAGGTGAGAATGTTGTTTATCAATGCCTTCGGGGCTAATGTTACATCCTGCGTTAAGAAGAACTTGTCCCAACTCAGAGTACTGAGGAGACGGTCACAACATGATCCAGTCAATAAGATGTATGTAACGAGTAGGCTTGTTAGTCACTCGTAGTTTGTTCGTTCTTTTAATGTTCATTTGGCATAGCACAATATTTTGATCGCAGCCCATTAGTGAGCCTTCAGTAGTGACGAGCACTGACAGAATGCCCATGGTAAATATCAGATCAAATGAGTTGGCTCTTCTTGTAGGTTGATTAACGTGTTGAGCCCAACTATTGATCTGAATGCTATGGATTATTCCCATGAGGCGACCTGATACTTTAAGTGTGGGCGTCGTGCAGTCGATATATGGTAAGTAGAAAAATCTACGTACAAAATACTACTAAAGGCAGTGCTGATAGCATGAACTAGTTGTTATGCATCGTAAACTTTTGCGCTAGGGAATCTATTTGAGCAAACCTGGGAGGGTTTGAGCGTCATTGAGCGTCAGATGATCAAAATGCATCACTGTGATATTGTAGTGGAAAGGCCAAACGGAAAGGGCTTAACTACATATAAGAACTCAGTCTATAAATAAGAATGCTGTAGCTGACCTTAGGTAAAGCACGATCTTCGCTAGGCTGTCAGTTAGTCGCACAATCTGGTCGGAAGACGGAACTTAGTCGGCACAATAAATCGACGCGTTAGATCCGATGATCGATGGACGAGGCCAGCAGACAGACGACGACAAACAGCACAACACGCGGAGCCGAAACCAGAAGGCGAATCGAAACCCGAAAAAGTGTGTTATCGGTTGTTGGTCAGTTAAAACAAAACTGTACAATAATAATGGAAGTGAGAATAGGAAAGTACAATTGGGAAGAAAGATATGTACAAGCGCTACAGAACTCCCCCCTAGAGCGTGAGTCACTGAGACGAAAGCTCGATACTTGGGTGTCATTTACCGTAGTCTGGAAGGGAGAACAACTGTACGTCCGAAGCGTGTTCGATGATGCGATTTCGAGTTTGTGTCGTGAGATGCTTGGGGTGCAGAAGAGGGAACAGAGGTGTCAGACATGGGCTGAGTAGGAGGCGTACTTGGGAAGGTGGGCTGGTCGGTGACAGGAATGTCTGTGGGTTTCGGTATAGGTCGCGACTCGATGTACGCCGGCTTCAGGCGGTCAATAGACACAGTATCCTGATAACCATTTCTATCCAGCACGAAGTACTTCTCTTTCCGGGCAACAACCTTGAAGGGGCCCTCGTAAGGCGGTGTCAGAGGTTTACGGACGGAATCGACGCGCACGAGAACGAAGGGGCAAGTGCGCAAATCCGGGTGTACCTGTTGACTCCGAGGACTGATTCGAGGTGGCGTTGGACGAATTGAACTGAAGTGCTGCCTCAGGCGTGTGACGTACGAGGTCGGATCAACTTCTCCAGTAACCCTTGAGTCTAGCACCATTTCTCCAGGAAGCCTGAGAGTAGTGCCAAAGACCAACTCAGCGGGACAACAGCCAATGTCTTCTTTAATGGTGTTACGAATACCAAGCAAGATAATCGGTAGACGTTCTGACCATTGTGAGTTCGACTGTGAAGCAGTAAGTGCAGCTTTAAGTTGACGATGGAAACGTTCAACGATGCCATTAGCAGCTGGGTGATAGGCGGTTGTCCGTAGGTGGGAACAACCGAGCAAGCGGTTCATGTCACGAAACAAGGCCGAATTGAATTGGGACCCTCTATCGGTAGTAATAGTGGCTGGCGTGCCAAAGACGGAAATCCAATTCTCAATGAATGTTCGCGCCACCGTTTCTGTAGAAGCATCACGTAAAGGCACGGCAAGTGGCCAACGCGTATAACGATCAACACATGTCAATAAGTAGACAAAACCGTTGGATGGAGGCAAGGGTCCAACGATGTCAAGATGAACATGTTTGAAACGAGCGTCGGGAAGAGCAAACGTGCCGGGGACGGTAATCGTGTGACGGTGGATCTTGCTGGTTTGGCAAGTGATACAATGTTTGGCCCACTGCTGGATCTCGGAGCGCATGTTGTGCCAAATGAAGCGATCAGTAATTAGCTTGACGGTGGCTCGGATGCTCGGGTGTGAGATTCCATGCAGGTGGTCAAAGACGATTCGGCGGTACTGCTGAGGGACAAAAGGCCGGGGCTTGCCAGTAGAAATATCACAGTAAATTTTGGAGTCTGAGTTAAGGATTGGCAACTGTGATATTTTGATCGACGGATTTGATCTCAGTTGCACAAACTCAGGATCTCCTTCCTGATGAGCTGCTATGTCTTCTAAGTTAATCTTCTGCCGTGAAACTTCGTGAAGACATATACGTGACATGGCATCGGCGACAATGTTATTGGCAGCATCGACATGGCGAATGTCGGTAGAAAACTGTGAAATATAATCCAAATGACGAATTTCTCTGGGGGAGAAACGGTCGGATGAACCACGGAAAGCAAAGGCAAGTGGTTTATGGTCTGTAAGAATGGTAAACGTGCGACCTTCAAGCAGGTGCCGAAAATGTTTGATAGCGAGGTAGATAGCTAAAAGTTCTCGACCGAATGTGCTGTATCGCGTCTGTGCTGGCTGGAGTTTACGAGAGAAAAAGGATAGCGGCTCAGGTTGACCGTTGATTACCTGCTGGAGAACAGCCCCAACGGCGGTCTGAGATGCATCAGTCTTGAGGATCAGAGTGGCGTCAACATCAGTCCTCAAATGACTAAGCGCGGTAGCGTTGGACAACGCGTGCTTGATCTTGTCGAATGCATCGATAGCTTCCTGAGTTGGCTCGAATTTTCGTGACCTGCCTTTAAGTAAATCGGTCAATGGCTGGAGTAGCCCAGAGCAATCTGGTATGAAACGGCTGTAGTAATTCACCATGCCGAGAAAACGACGGAGACTTTTGAAAGATTGAGGCATGGGGTAGTCTGCAATCGCTTGTGCTTTCTCGGGGAGTGGACTAATGCCATTGCAATCAATTCGGTGGCCCAAAAAATCAACAGAACTTTGGCCAAAAACACATTTGTCAACATTGATCGTAACGCCGTACTGAGCAAAGCGTTCGAAGATCGATCGGAGATGTGACAGATGCTCATCATGATTGGAACTGGCCACAAGAATATCGTCAATGTAGGCGTAGACGAAGTCGAGCCCTCTAAGGACTTGATCGATAAACCTTTGGAAAGTCTGTGCGGCATTTCGTAGACCAAATGGCATGCGAACGAATTCATAAAGACCAAATGGCGTGGTTATAGCGGTCTTCGGAATATCGTCGGGAGCAACCGGAATTTGGTGGTATGCACGCACCAAGTCAATCTTAGAGAAAACTGTTCTTCCATGTAAACCAGTTGAAAAATCATGGATGTGCGGAACCGGATATCTATCGGGGACGGTGGCATTGTTTAGTGCACGGTAATCTCCGCAAGGTCTCCAGTCGCCACTGGACTTTTTGGGAACCATATGAAGCGGGGAGGACCATGGGCTATTGGAAGGACGAACGATACCGAGACGAAGCATATGTTCGAACTCTGCCTTGGCAGTAGCGAGCTTGTCTGGAGGTAATCGTCGAGGTCGGGCGGTTACTGGCGGTCCATGTGTTAAGATGTGGTGCGTAACTTCGTGCTTAGGCTCAGGAAAGTCATTAGACGATTGACAAAGAGCAGGAAACTGCAGTAATAGTTTGGTAAACACATTGTCGGCGGGCAATGCCAAGCGAAGACCGATCGAACTGATCGAAGTGACTTTACCCGAAACGGACAAGGATGTCAAACTATCGCATAGTTTACGGCTACGCAGGTCCACGATCAGGCCAAACTTGGTAAGGAAATCAACACCAAGGATGGGGCGTTGGACGTCAGCGATGAGGAAAACAAAGGGAAAACTTCGACGAAGACCAAGGTTAAGAGTCAACATTTTCTGGCCGTATGTATGGATCTTGGTATTGTTCGCCGCCTGCAATGTCAGTCCGGTTGGAAAGTAGGTTGCGTTTTTCTGCAGAACGAGGAATAACGCTGACCTCGGCACCGGTGTCAACCAAGAAGTTCAAATTGGTTGAGGAATCGTAGACGTAAAGTAGGCGACTGTAAGATTGGCCAGACGCAGCCGTCGCCATCACTGGCTGGCGTGGAGGTTTCCCTGCTGCGGTTTGTGGAATGACTTCGGATGGTTACAACCAGGTCGACAATTCCTTGCATCATCGCCAAAACGGTAGTGGTACCAACAGAAATGACGTTTCGAACTCCTGGCGGGACTACGTCTACTTCGAGAGGAGCGTCTAGGGCTTCTACCACGGTAGCGATTAATGCTCGAGATGGCGAGCTCCAGCTTCGATAACCTCTCAGAAATGGTTTCAATCGGGTCAGTCTTAAGATCGGCGTTAGTGGTCGACTCAACTGCGTGACATGCTGCGGGTTTATGAAAGTACTCATGAACTTTGTCTGCTGTTTCAGCCAGCTTGTCCAAAGACAAATCATCTGCGAAGACGGCGAGAAGAGCTGAGGTGTTCGATGGAAGACATTTCGTCCAGAGCTGTCGCAGAATCGTGTCATCGACCTTAGAGGAACCGACCAACGTACGCATGTGCCTGAGAAGTTGTGATGGCGTGCGATCACCTAGTTCAAGACCGGAAAGTAATTGTCGAAGTCTAGCTTCGTCGGAGGCCGTGGTGCGCTTTAATACGGCGGCTTTGAGTTTATCGTAAGGTGCGTCAGCCGGAATCGGATCGAGCAAGTCTATAAGGTCAGTTGCGATGTGGGTAGGAAGCTGGGCAGTGACATGTGCGAACATTAAGGACTGAGAAGTAATACGGCGTATGCGAAAAAGAGCTTCCAACTGTAAAAACCACACGTGAGGATTAGAAGAATCGAAGGCAGGGAAGGAGAAACCAACAAAATTTTCTGAAATGTCAGTGCGGGGATCGTGGTCCGACATAGTCAAGTCACAAAAAAAGGAGTTCTGAGCTTTCAAAAAAACGAAAACGGGGTCACCAAATATGTAGTGGAAAGGCCAAACGGAAAGGGCTTAACTACATATAAGAACTCAGTCTATAAATAAGAATGCTGTAGCTGACCTTAGGTAAAGCACGATCTTCGCTAGGCTGTCAGTTAGTCGCACAATCTGGTCGGAAGACGGAACTTAGTCGGCACAATAAATCGACGCGTTAGATCCGATGATCGATGGACGAGGCCAGCAGACAGACGACGACAAACAGCACAACACGCGGAGCCGAAACCAGAAGGCGAATCGAAACCCGAAAAATGTGTGTTATCGGTTGTTGGTCAGTTAAAACAAAACTGTACAATAATAATGGAAATGAGAATAGGAAAGTACAATTGGGAAGAAAGATATGTACAAGCGCTACAATATCGATACGAATGTAGATAGCGCATCCTCCTGCCCGCTTGTTCAGACAATCCTTACCGAACAGGTGTTGCCCAATAACTTGAAGTTGAGGGTCACTTATGTCTGGGTTGCTCCACGTTTCAGTGATGAATAAATGCAAAGTTTCTACGACGGACGAAAGTTGTAAGCCTATGAAACATTGATAGTAGTGAACGAATATTTATAACAACGGAATTTAAATGATAAACTAAAGAGGTGCTGTGGAGAAGGTTAATATTAACTGTTTGCTGGTATTTTTATTGCCTATGTTCCACAACCGAGGCATTCGTGATTTTGCGATCTCTGGGTTGTACGGACTCCAACGAAGAAAATTTTCGAATAGAGATCACCTATTGCTTAATGGTACCTAGTGGTGTAAATCCCAGTTGTGGAGGGTAATGTTGGGGATAAATTGTCCTTAAAAAGGATTTTGAGAGCTTTCCATGGCAGGGAATGACGGTGAGCCATAGATTAGTTGTCCCGTTACCAAGCATACGGATTGCATTTGACATCCCTCGTATCACTTGGTAATTGCGTCACCACGTGGAGGAACAATGTGATAACGCAGCGATAACCCTTTGCACTCATTGACAGATCAGGTCATTAACCAACTATTGTAATGCTGCTTTCCTTCCGCTCTCTGCCACGCGTACCCATCCGGGGGCAAATCAGAACAACGAGCCCGCTAGACTGAATTATATTAGGAACAGAACACGCTTAAGCTTATAGATCACATGCTCTTACTTCGGCAGCCTGTCACAGGTGAATCGGATCTCTTGTCTGAACTTTGGTATGGGCCTTGACTCTCTGGCCATAGGTAGGATGACTTCCGCATCATAGCAGCCATGCGATGATGTCGATTTGATTTCATCAGCTTCCGGCGTGAATCAACCGTGTTACCGTCAGTTGGGTAGCAAGCTGTGCCATCCACACAGGCTTCTCGAAATTGTGTGACCTCTTTAGGATTGGACCTGTTAGAGACCGTGATGGTAGTCAGCGGTCTCGCCTCCATGACAACAACTCATCCCGGGACCTCATGCTTGACCCAATTGATGTCAATAAGAGGGACGGCGACTACAGAGTTAGACAGTTGGTGTTTGGACGTTCACTGCGCGCACGCAGAATGCGGTGACGAGGTCATTACGTGTACCACTCTCCGAAGGTGAGGAAAAGAATACTGAGGACGTATAATGAAAGGGAGGATTGCACGACCGTCACTTCCTTGCTGCAGATGAGCGTGAGCACGCGCCGCAGTTGGATATGAAACTTGGAATCAGCGGAGCCGAGGGGCAACACGGAGGGGCGCTCGTCACCGGTCTCTGACAGAAAGCCACATGAATGCGCTCATTGAATGCCTATCGGAAGAGCCTATCGTTACCCTGTCCACTCTTCGTCAGAAGGTGAAAGCAGAATACGACGTGGAGGGGGAGGTACCACGGTGTCCAGATACCAAGACGGGCGCCTTATAACCTTGAAAAAGCTGCATGCAATCCCGGAATCATTGAACATATTGGAGAACAAAAAGCGACGCACGTTGTTCGTCTTGACACTGCTACAATTGTAGGCAGAAAGAAGAGAACCCGTTTGGATAGATGAGACAAAGTTCAGCCTCCTTTGCGCTCGTACTATGAGTCGCTCAAGGCGTGGGATTCGTGCACAGTGTACCGTGGCGAACAGTCGCGGCCACAATGTTCACGTGGTTGACACCATGACGAGGGAAGTATTGATAGTTTCTACGATTTTGTCTGGCAGTTACGACGAACGACTGTGCGCGCAGTGGGTTCGAGAAATTCTGAACGCCCAGTGTCCTTAGTTCATCTACGGGTGCATTCTGATTTGTGACAATGCGCCGTGCCAGACTGACCTAGAGAGCGTCTTCCAGGAGGAAAGGTATCTACAGGAAGACTGCTACGGCTAGCACCATACTGTCCGTCGCTGAACCCTATTAAAGGTTTATAAAGTGTTATCAAAGCTTATGTGAAGGACGCAATGCCGACCCGGTATGGCGAAGTGCTGAGAGGGGAACCGGAATGACTTCTGAGCAACGGCGATCAGTGTGAAAGGTTTCTGGAAGATATGGTAGTTGAAGGGCGCGGATGCGTTACATCGCATCAATGCAACCAGATGGTGCGACATGTATCAAGGGGACTATGGACACGTAATTCATTTTCTTGATTTATAGAATACGATCCTTTGAATATCACGTTTTTCTGTAAAACAGCCGGCACTTTTACTCGAAGGATAGGATTGGTCCTCGTGTTCTGTATGGCGAATACTGAGCGTTGTGGGTCCTTAAATAGTCTCAGGTACTTGTTGCTGTTGTCGCCACCATCGGTGTTAGAAAAGCAGATGATTGGTTCTGTTGATTGTGTCAGGGCAGAGAAATAAAATGTAGTACATAGGGTGCTTGTTAAGTCGGTGGAAATCCAGCATGCGACATTACGTCTGTGAAGGCTGGGTACGTATTATTCGTACAGCTGCCTAGAGGGGATATAAGGCGATTAACCAACAGCACACACAAGCTACCGTGGCAAGAGACAGGGGATTGCCAGTCGTCCAACACATTCGACTATCGGTGTATGGTTGCGGCGCAAATAGGAAACGTGCGGTAGATGGCGTGCACTCAAGTGGTCCATGCGCACACGGAAGGCCGGTGGGTGATCGCGATTTCAATGCATTGAATGTTGTGTGCGGGGCATCAATTACAGATAGACGTGAGTACCCTACAAAACTATAGAAATAATTCACGGAGTTTACGTTTGTGAAGGACGTACGACAGACAAATAGATGCAATGCCGACATTCCGCAACGCTGCGCTAATTGTTTGTTCATTGACTTAATTCATCTATTTAGCTTACTGCAGAAACTAAGACGGTTTGTGCGCACCTGAGTTTGGTGTTCAGCAGAAATGCGATTTTCCACTGGGCATGCACGCGATCCACCATTTGCCCATGAAGTTGATACGGTGCGGTCAACTCATGAGCGCTATTGGGGGGCACTGACAAACCTGGTGATTTTCTATTATGTGCTAGCGGAAGTAATGCTGTTCGTTTCATGCACATGGCTTGTTTGTCGTGTTACACGGCAAATGCTACGTAGACATACGTTAATATCCTCATGGAAAGAATCCGATGCTTTTCCCGTGCCGTATGTATGTCGCATTGAATCCAAATACCATCTCAGCGGTGACGCGAATATTCCCCAGTCATTGCGATATGGCCAGTTGGACGTAAGGCAACAATAGGCCTTACTCACTACGTCAGTTGACATGATGTTTAAGAGCATAGCATTTTGATCACCCACCGACTACCTATCCCTAATATTAACTTTATGCAGTATTCTTGGTGTAGCGCACTAACAGCGCGTAGCTAACGAGCATCCGTAAGTGGTAGAAGACCAAGAATTGTAGGCAAAATCCGTTATTGAGAAATTCAAATGCAACAAGTGTACAGAAAGTAGAAATGAAATCGGCACTGAATTCACACACACAACAGTTGCACGGCAAAGTCTCCTGAGTCAGTTGACGTATTGGGTACGAACAGGCACTCAGTCACACTCAGACAATCCCAACACTCAGACTGTTATCACATGTGGCATGGGTACTGCGCTAACGATGCAGTCTATTGCCGCAGCTCAGACACGGTAAGCATATGTCCTGAGTTCCAGACAAGCCCTTCATATACTCGCTGATGAAATTGAGTGTCTGGTTCTCAATTCCCCGGCGCAGTAACAGCCCGTCTATGCCACATCACGTGCGTTGGTGGACACTTTTTGTACCATGCTGGCCTACTTGGGGAACACAGTCAAGCCTGGTTTAGACGGTTGCAGCCTTCAAGTTTTCGTCTGTGGCTGCCTGCTTATATTGTCCTCTGAGTGCAGTGAGACAGATTTCGTCCACAATTGGTGCCATCCACAGTTACCCTACTATGGGATCCGGGCTAAGTTAGGAATCATAGTGTACTAGGCGGATGCTGCCCGAAGTTGTTCTGAACCGGGTAAAATGATTTCACTCTTCCACGAAACTGGCAGACACAGATCTCCAAACGGTGGGCACAACGATTTTACTCTTCCACCAAACTGGCAGACACATAAACAGTTCGGCGGTTCTGCTACAATTTCGAAGACTGTGCATACAACGTCAGCTGTGATTGTACAATCCTAAGTTCAACCACAACCATATGCGAAGAATTTATAATTTTGAGACAATTAAGAGTTCCTTCACAAAACAAGATGCATGGTACAAGATCCTTAGATAGATTAATCTCGGTATTCTTACTTAGTTTAGTTTCGGTTATCTGAGGTTCTGTTTTTGGACATACTGTATCGCTGCTCGCCATGCGTTTTTTCTCGGCCAAATAGTTCCGAGATCACGCTTGTTTCACTTTGCGCACCTTCGACATTACAAAATGCATCCTGTTTGTCATTCAGTGTCTACCTCTCCTGTTGCCTATCTCGTCGGTCCGTTGAAAGCGGAGAGAGTGATTGCCAGTCTCGACTAAGACTGTTAGTACTTCGAGCACGGTAGGCTGAAATACACAACGAACCATTGCCAGTAACAAATGAGCACGAAAGAGCAACCTTTCTATAAGTTTATCTGAATTCAGCTATTCCGCGTATTTTTGTCAGCCATTTATATATACCAAGCTGATTGGATGGATTTCATACAGAGATCATCAGGATGTAATATACACCACGTGCATTCAGATAGCCGCTACCTGAATGACACTTTCCTCGTTGTACGCACTGCCGAGTAAGCGGAACAACTACTGTTGGCGCTAAGCAACTGTTACCGCGCAATCGAATTTACAGTTGAGAACGAATCTTAATCAAACACGGTGGAGATGATATCCCTCTTATAGTATTAAATATCTTCTCTTTGTCTCTCCAGTCTGGTCAATACCCCGAACGTTGGAAAACGGCTACGGTTATACCGCGACATAAGTCCGGGTCGAAAACTGACATCCGGAACTACCGCCCCATTAGTCACGCAGCCATTCTCTCACGCATGCTAGAGAGAATTTTTAAGGAACGTTTGATTTCGTTCCTAATATCGCACAAACTTCTCTCGCCTTCACAGCATGGCTTTCTGAAGTCTCGCTCGTGTGTTACCTGTCAAATTGACTTCCTTAACCATCTAACTGAAGCAATCGGCTCAGGTCTTCAGTGCATTGTTACTTTCCTCGACATGCAAAAGGCTTTTGACAGAGTCCCACACAAAAAGCTGTTATGTAAATTAAGTAAGTACGGTGTTACAAATCCGTTTAACTCTTGGATCCAATCTTACCTAGTAGGACGGTCGCAAGTTGTGGATATCAATGGTTACATCTCTTCACCTCGTCCGGTTACCAGTGGAGTGGTACAGGGCAGTGTCTTAGGCCCGTTACTCTTCCTACTGTATATAAATGACCTGGTTTCTGTTATACAATTTGTGAAGCCTTATTTGTTTGCTGATGATCTAAAGGTGGTTTACACGTTCCCAGGCTCTCAGCGTACCGCTGAAGTTAACAATATCCAAAGCGACTTGAAAGCCATTGAGAGATGGGCTGATATGTGGCAGATGACATTTGCAACATCGAAGTGTAGTATTCTATCGTATGGATGTCAGATAGCAGCAGAAATGTTCAGGCTTCATGATGAAGTCATTCCCATCAGCCAGTCTGTTCGTGACTTAGGTTTAAGATATTCTAGTTCGTTAAACTTTAGCGAACATACAAATTATATCATGAAAAAGGCTAAGCAATCGGTCGGGCTCATATGCCACCTGCTAACCTTGAAAGAAACCAGACTAATTGCTTTCAAAATCAATATCTGGCCTTTGCTTGAATATTGATGTGCTGTGTTCAGTAACTTGCGAAAGCCTGACTTCAGAGCCATTGAAAACGTCCAACGCGCCTTTACGAAGCGCATATTTGGCTGTTCAACCGTTCATACCGAGATAGATGCAAGCAGTTGAATCTTGAACCTCTGTGACTACGAAGAATGCAACTAAATCTGTGCTACCTCCACAAACTCGCGTGGCGGAAAGCATATATTGGAACCTATCAATTGCAGTTTCGGGAAAACACCATTTATGGACTGCGAGATAATGAATGCATATTCTATTTACCTAAATTAGAGAGCAGTCTAAGGAGCAATTTCTATCTTCTTAGGTATGGCTGCATGCGGAATAAGCTGCCAAGAGAAATTAGATGTATTGAACATTTTGCATGTTCAAGAAAATGATAAAGACTTATCTGTCAACGGACAGAGCGAAATGGACCTTGAAAATTCAACTTGATGTTGAAAAGCTGTATGAAGAAGGGCCGGGTCATGTATGATACCGGAGAACATCAACTCGACTGCACCAGAGAAAACTTGATCAGCTAGGATGAGCTGCTACAAACCGCTTCTTATGCTATTCCTTAACGCTACCTCCCATGCGGTATTACTCCCTTTAAGCTTAATTCCTACCAACTGTCTTCTGGTTAAAACCGAGAGCAAAATTATTTACTGGTGTGACGTCAGGAACTATTTTCGTAATTTCCCCCACAAATTGATTATTTCGTAATATTGTTCTGCGATCCCTTTCGCTACATTTTTTCTCCAGTGCTAATCATTTCCCCTTCTTATCTGAAGTTAACGGTCCAGAAACATATACTTGAATTCAGTGATGGCAATAACTGATTCTCTATGCGACTTTTGCCTATGGACAACTCGTACAGTCATCTGTCTACGGCTGTCAAGCTACACAATTTATCGTATGCTCGGCTCGATCGATTTCTACGCCGATGTACAAAACATACCTGCCTATTTTTTACACTAACGATATAGTTTACACATAATTCCTCCTTTCTATATTCTTCTTTATTTCATAGTTGGCCATGACTAGACTGATCTCCTGTGGTGACGGATTACAGCTTCCAGACTATAAAAGACGTTACCTAGGCAAGGCAAATTGCCACCAACTGACTGGTGTATAAAAAAATGCCATAATAGAATGATCCGCATGACGGACTGGGCTGAGCCTTCATGGCCCATAATACATGTACAAAAGCAGCTCTAAAAAGAACAGAACATATGATATACAGGTGATGGCTCATATGCTACTACGCCACACCGGCACACGGCCAGTTATTGCATGGAAGTGCGAGCGAAACCTTTCGAGGGAATACCTTGCATGGAAGCACGTCCCCTGGGGATGGTTCCACGAGTGGCCGTATTACTTTAACTGGACATCGGTTTAAATCCGCTTACGTTATTGTTCCTGGTTTTTAATTTCATTAATGCCTTAATCTTGCGAATTAGTTTAGTACCTGTTTTGGATCCATTGTAAAAAGCGTGAACAAATTGATTATTTTTTTGCTATCCTGTTGTACACATTGATCAGACCACATAGTTGGACTGCACCTCGAATCACCGAGGAATATACCATTTATTTATTTATTCATTTACAACACCTTCGAATTTTAGAGGTTGGGTTAAAAGAAACCTAACTGGCGCACTACCCTATGTTTGACATTTAGTGTCCTGTGAATCACAAACGAGCTACGGTTCGTACCATCTTTGCGAGAGCGAGCCAGCTATGCTCAGAGGGAGCGATTACATGTGAGCTACAACGCGTCTCCTCTACAGTACGCGAAAATGGACGTCCGGAGAAGTTCCTAGCAAAGCACTCAAACGGGAACGCGAAAACCGGGAACGAACGAGTGCCCGACATCCCTAAGAAAAAAAGTGTTCATAACGATGCCATTCAAAGGAGACTAAAATAGCAGGAGATTCAGATATCGCCTCTGTCAATCGATAACATAGGTAGTACGCTGCTGAGCATGTGGTTTGGCACCAAGTTAAGAAGTTGCTGTTTAAATCCACCCTGGACATGACAGACACTTGCGCTTCACTATAGGCGCTGCCTGCGTATTGTGCTGTTGCAAGCACTGTAAATGCATTGTAAGCATGTGTTGTGGAGCCAATGTCATCGTCCAACAAGGCTTCAGGATCTCGCTGCTTTCTGATGACAACATGTATCCGCGTAGCTTGCACGTCGGCAGCAATGTATGTCACTGCGTGCAAAAATGGCTGCTTGCTTGGCTGCCTGTAATAGTTGTCCATGTCAGGGTTAGCGTGCGCGGATCCCGCTGTAAATTATTCACAACAAGCTGCAAGGACGTCGGTAAATGAGAGAACAGCGTTTGGCTGGTTTCCGTATTTACCTGAATTACCCGAGTGAACTTCGTGCGCCGCCACTATTTATTGGCCCTGCCGTGCTGCCTTCGGCGATGATGTGGCATTTAGCAATACGGCAGTTTTTGTAGCAAAGTGATGTGTTTCGTTGTCGAGTGATGCGATTGACGAAGCTTTGAGGCTAGCAGTCAAGTCACTGGATGTAATAGAGAGGTTCCATCTGCATTCATAATCATTTAAATGGTCCCATTTTGTGAGCCGCTTGTGACTTCCAGACTGGTGTGGATCACCGGCCTGGAGTACCTGTGTCCAATTCATACGTTGTTATTTGTATTCCATTAGGGGACAACTAGGCTCGGCTCCGCCAGACTTCCCTTTGAACGGGCGTTTGGCTTATCAGGACGCGCAGTGCTTGGACGGTATTACTTTTTGCAATCTGTCACGACTTTTAAAAAATGCCGTCGCAGTCACAGCGTCCATGAACTGAAGGAGTACGCGACAACTGCGGTGCTAGCCATGTGGTGTAAGAAGTCACTTTTATTCTTCTTCGCTTCGGCTCATCCGGAATGCAACGAAAATGAGCAGGCACGTGGGGTATATGATCAGCAGGCTTATCGGAGCACAGTCTTCGGTTTCACACTTCATGTAAACGGCTACAATGATATGATGAGACAAGGTGCTGGAACGCGCTCGTGTGGCTGACATTATGGAGTTGTGCCAGGAGATAATGCAGTATAATATTTATATATATGAATGGAACCGCGGCCATTTAAACTCCCTACATATGCGGCAGATGCCAAAGATATACATCCGTTACTTCTGCAATTTCTTCACATGACCAGATAAGCTCAGGCCAAGTCAACCGCAATGTATCCTTGATACATCAACCCTCTCCTTTCACAAGGTATACCGGCGATGGCGGACGGCACACTACCCCTCCCGCAAGGCTATTAGCAATGGACTCGTTCCCAATGCTCCCACACATATTTACCGCTCAAATAATCCGCGATTACAATGACTCACACAACAGTGACGCGAACGCTGATTCCACCATTTATGGTATGTTCTCATTACTTTTGATTGACGCCAGATGGATTATCAACAAACGGTATTTCCTAAGCATGCTTGCATATTTAAACGAGCTGCAAGCAATCCTCGTTACCGAAACGTGGTACCCCGCTGATATATTAGACTGTAATCCAATTACTCCACCCCTTTAACACCTTTTGCGTAAAGATCGCTATAAACTGAAAGGTGGAGGATGTCTCATGCAACTCCATCACATATGTACAGCTGAACGGTTTGAACATCCACCGCTGGCAAATGTCCCTGATTCTCTCTGGTTCTCAGGAGCCTCGGTTTACTTGCATCTATCCGCAACCCGCCAAATTCATCAACCATGAATGTTGTCCGTATCACCTCAGCTTTCGATTTTGCATCGGAATAGACGCACAAACAAAGCATAATTGTAGGTGATTTCAACATACCAAAGATACACTGGTCTTCCCAGACCTTCTTGTCTATACACAGCCTTCATTTATTCAGTCAGAGTTGGTTGGACACAGTGGGTTACTATACCAACTAGGTTGACGAACACATTAGACGTGATGTTTACATTGGGTATGGCCAACGTACAGAGAGACGTTTCAGAGAACATCCCTGGTAGCGACGGCAACATGATACTCTTAACCTTCATCGTTAAAATGGCCACCAAACAAGTACCTTCTTCCTACTACACCAGCCGCAGTATTAACTGGAAACCCTTCCGTCAAATAATCCGGTCCTGCGATTGAGATGCCTTCTTTCTCTCCAACAATGCATGCACAGCCGTGGAGCACTTCTATCATTAGTCTTAGCAAGCCATAACCCTCGTTGCTGCACAAGAAAAACGAATCAGTGACGTATAATTTGTAGTAGCCGAATGTTCGATGAGTCAGAAACCTAGGAAGCCGAACGCGCGCTAAATAGGATAGGATATTTTAGCATGGTTCACCAGATGCACCGACTCACCCCTGAAATCAAACACTTAGAGTTGATGGGGAGAACACATGAAGATCAAGCAACCCTACGAATGACATGTAAAGCAAAAGAGTTGGTCTGACTTCTCCGTCAAAGAACCAACAAACGCTTTCATTGATCATTGAAATGGTGGACGACATCCAGGCGCATTTAGGTCTTTCTTCTCCACCTAACATGACCCGTGACACTAACGATATAATTATACTAAGGTTACATTTAATGTGCTATTACTCTTCACAATATCCGGTAAGCAACGCATTCTATCCAACCGTGCTCAATTCTGGAACTTGTTGGCATCCCCTCATCCGCAGAGAAACTGGAGGGGTCTGATATGTCCCTGCTCCTTTTGTATATGTTTGCGGTTTCACTGGGATCCAAGTGATCTGCAGATCAATGGAAATTTTCATTCGGCAGCCCTCCCTACAAGGGTTGCGCAAAACAAAAGATTGGCAATGTAAGCGAAAATACTCCTATAATATTTGAAAGATGTTTGTCAGTAACGTGAGTATCGTAGAAGGCAGAAGTCACGATTAAACTCCACACGAAAATCTGGCTCGACGGGGAATCGAACCCCGGTCCACGAAGTTCCGGTCCGCTGCTCTACCACTGAGCTACCGAGGGCTGACGATTAGGTGCGGAATTTAACACGTCACTTCTGCTTAGTGCGCGACGTATTGCCAATGAGCTCACAGTAACTGTCCTGGTGTTGCAGATCGGCCCATTTACTCGTCACTTCCCAGTGGACCGAAGTAAATGTCCATCCGAAGTCCAAAGGGCGATGGTAGATTATTTGAAGGATGTATGTGAATAACGTAAGTATCGGATATTTCGTGAAATTAGTAAAAAGTGTGAGGAATTTCATCAACTCACTATACCTGATAGACAGGTTCTAAAATGGTTTCCTTGACTAATGATCGTACACATTATGGTAGCTGCATTACCTGAACCACATACCGGACTCCATTGACTCAAATTATGCCATATTAATTCTATGCTTGCACATGCAGAAAATATTCGATCGGGTGCCTCACAAACGGTTACCGAAGCACATAGATTTCTTTGAAGTCTGCAACACATTAATGGGTTGCCTATCATCATACATGAACGGTCCAGTTAAAATAGTCCCCTTAGGCGCCTATTGCTCTTCCCCGCGTCCAATTACCAACGGAATTAAACAAGGATGGGCGCTCGGTACATTAATTCCCCTCCTTTGTGTCAATGATACCAGTTTGGTTAACAAACATGGCGTGCCACATTTATTTTTTGGTGATATAACATTTGTCCACAAGTACCGGGGAGTTAAGCTCCCGAATCTACTACTACTCATTCAAGTATAGATTCATTCGCTGGAGACTTGGTGCGATAGTTGGATGATGACGTTTTGAGCACAACAGTCAAGTATCACATGTTTTAGTCGCTTGACACCCGAAGTATATATCACACGTAACAGCGAACGTATCTGTGTACAACGGTCTACTAGTGATCTTGGAATCAGATATACTTATACCTTTATGTTCTTACAACAGAATAAGTACTAGATAGCACAAGCCAGACAATCCTTCGCTAACATCTCTCATCACATGAATACAATCACAACTACAGTTGAACTATTTAAAAATCTTAATCGTCCAATCTTGGAGTATCGTAGCATAATCTGATGCAATATGAGGAAATCAGACAGAATATCGATAGAAAGCCTTCAACTGTCGTTTGCTAAGCACGTATTGCGAAAAAATTCTATCCCAAACTCTCAGGAGCGATGCTGTCAACGCCATCTCCATCAGCTTTGGCTGCGAAGACTAAAACATAACTGGAGACTGCTGCACAATCTGATTCATGGCAATATCCATTGAAATCCATTTAGCCTTAACACTGCAGCTCAATTACACGCGAGACCTGGGTAACACAGACCTTACCCTGATTATACCAAGAGGCAAGACAAATTTGCGGTCTAACTTTCGTCTCACCATGTATGTTTCGCTGTGGAATCGGTCGCCATTTACCATCAGGGCGTGTGAGACTGTGCAATCCTTTCGCAGTAAGTTGGGAAGCTACCTCTCTCTGGACACCATTATGTCGTTGATTTCTTGGGGAAGATCATTTGAACATCTATCCAACGAAAGCCCAGGTAGTGTCTAATGGGTGTAATGTCACCAATTCACGCAATGCAGTTCGCTTTCAGAGTCTACAACATCCTCAAACTGCAAATTTGCCTCCTACCATCGCATAAGACAAACATATGGGGCAAATACCTTGCCAGAAATGCAGATAAATATACGAAAATAACTTGATATTGCTCTTGCATGAACATGACATCACCTGCGCGTGTATGTTCTGTGACAAATATTGTCACAGTTTTTCACTTGAGGGGAAATATGCCTATTATTATTATTATTACTATAAATATTATTATCTTCATGCGGTATATGGTTTCGACTTGAGGAAATACTAAGCTGGAACCTAAATGTGCCACTGGTACTGTGCACCTTGGACCGAGCAGAAATTGTGCGCTTGATACGTTTCGGACTGCTAGGACAAGCGTTAGAAATTTGGCACAGGGACACCGGCTACCGGCCAGGTCAGAATACGAACCAATGGTAACTCTTTCCGACAAAAGATTTGTTAAAGTGGTGTTGACGGAGAACGTGGAAACACCTCATCCTAGGTTGACCAGCTACATTCAGGCGTATTGTTGGTTACCTCTAGCACTGACACTCTCATCCCCGTCTGCCTTCCGGTAACTGTAATTTGTCAACCTACTCAGGAGCATACCTGTCCCCCATAGACGCATACATCTAGCCCTGTGCTTACATCCAGGGAGTCCCATTGGCTAATGTCCCATGACCAATGAGAGTGTCACTGCTAGTGCGTGCATGTAACCCCTCAGGGAGAGAATGTATCGGTGCCAGCGTGAACCTGAATGCACAACACGTTACTTCGATTTTCGTAACAGGTTAACTTATTAGCACTATGCTTGAAGTTGCCTGTAAAATACATAGTTGGTTCTCGTTCAGGTGATTGCAGATAAGCTGGATCGTCTCGTTTAGTGGTACATTGGTAAAAAATGATATTATATCGATATTGACCATTAATGTTTCTCGCAGCTCGATACCGTCCCGAAGTTCTACTAACTTGAAACGTACCTTTCGGACTTTATTTAACCATTTGTTGCTTTCCTGGCTACAAGTTACCAGCCACCTAGCTAGCTTTCGCTGTGGGGAATTGCACGTTGATAGAATCAGTCTAATAGGATTGTCCGCCTTTTGCAATTTTGGTAACCCAATACGCTGCGGTGACTGCGTGCCCCCAGGTCTTAAGGATTTCGCGGTCGCGGCATTTGTGAAGTTTCCTTCTATGCTATTGGCTTTTCCAAGTGAAACGCAAAATTTCAACTCCCATGACAGAGCCTCTAGTTGTAGCGGCGTCAGTCGCACAGAGGAGGTTGGTGACATACTTTGACAATTCAGACGGTAAAGTACGCTCAAACAGTTTGTGATTCAGCTATGTATCAACATTTTTAGTGAAAATCCTTTTACTTTCAAGCACCAGATAGCGATACAAGTGCACAAACATGAAGTAACAGACCAAAGTTAAGTTGCCGTTTACTGCTCGTCTCGAAGCTGCGCCGATCTCCAAACCACAAAGGATGTGGCCCGAGGATTGTGAAAGTGATCCTTGAAGCTAGACAAATGTCAGCAATGGTGCTCGAGTGTTGGTATGCAGACCGCAGCAGCCTAACTTCCGAGCTCCGGATCAAAACAGCATCTGTTATGTAAACATACTAAAACAGCCATATAGTCGAACTAATTCCCGACAGTTCGGATAACCTCAATCCACTAACCAACGAAACTGGCAAACACACCCCCTATATTACATGCAAAGAGAGACACAAAGAGGTAATGGTGGGATCTATGAATCTGACAAAGATGAGTTCGTCATAGCTCCACCCAAAATACGATTAGCGGCCGACATTTCACCCGTCGGCACAACATTTTATTCAAGACACCGCCGACGATTCAGTGCTAAGAATAGTGAAACTTTCCTGCATGTATAGCAATGCAAAAGGTCTCCTGAACAAACTTGCCGAACTGCGGCTACCTCAAGTGTTACATCGCTGTGACCTCATATTAGTCACAGAAACTTGGTTGCACTCAGACGTGACCTACGCCGAGGTCGCGATACATGCTATGTCCCTTCTCAGAGACGATCGCCTTATAAAGGGCGGGAGGGTAATGTTATACTGCTGCAACGACCTACAGTGCGACTAGTGCTGATCATAGACGCAATCTGGTTCCGTCTGCGACTGAGACGCAAGGACAGTTGTCTTTTGACCGTTGTTCATCGTACCCCAACGTCCACCCCAGATGGGCTCCCGTCTGATATTATCCTTGGTAAGGGTCCTGCGAGGACGATACAGTCATGTTGTCATCTCCGGAGACTTCAATATTCACGAGTAAGAAGTTCCGGCATCCCCAACAAGCAATTTAAGGCCAACCTGCAAGAGTATATTGCAAGCATTCCGCTCTTCATCCAAGTTATTTAGCCAACCTGATTCAGAGCCAGAAATAAACCACCTGTGCTTGATTAGTGCTCACGAACGAAGAGCTCATGATTGAGAATCTAAGGGTGGAGAGCCATCTGGGACGGAGCGACCACGTAACCATAAGTTACTACTTCGTGTGTTGTGAGGAGTATGCAAAAGAACTTGTTTTGAACCCTCAGCTACTACTGCCTACTGGTAGAACTTGTGGGAGATGCCGTCTGGGAGTTTTCGGACGACTGTGCCATTGACAGTGCTTGGATGGAGTTTACTGACAAGTTCAGCGATCTGATAACATCTGCATTGGTCAACAACTCCTAGCCTGTAGCCCAAAGGTAACGAGCTTGTTTCGAAACCTAGCGGCGTGGGTTCCAACCTGCGTATGGGTGGGGGTTTGTGCGATATATTTAGCCCTCGTGCGTCTGGTGGTGGTCGCAGGGCAGCGCAATCATTCATTCCGAACAGACCTCGGGAGAAAGTAGGAATTGCCTAGAAAATCCACTGTTTTAGCGATTAATTAATTGTTACCGACTATCGCATCGATTTCCAAGGTTCTAGAATGTTCTAAGTTCTACACGTGACTACAAACCACCTGACAACTCGGCAAAAGCTATGGGGAACTAATAACCTCGGTAGCTGACCTTCCAATTCTAGAAGGCGAAGGTCAGTAAGTGACCTATAAATACAGCCAAGGTCCGCGGTAGTTTTAGTGTTGGTTGACGGTGATTAATACGTTATTTTGTCAAGCTCATTGGCGTTCTGCTTTTTCCTTCGGTTGGGCTGTAAGTTTTGTGGAGCAGTAAAGTGTCGATTTCGGAATCGCCTATAGTGAAGATTAAAGCAAATGGCGACGGAGGAAATTGGAAATGTGATGAATTTTTCTGCTGAACAATTTCAAAAGCTGCTTTCCAACAGCAATCTCAAATGGACGCACAAATGAAAATGATCGAAAATCTGACACAATGCTTGAGTTTGCAGACAACAGGAGCAGCTGCGCGGGACATGCAGGCGAGTTCTGTTGATCTTCTCACGAATGCAATCACTGAATTCAATTATGACGCAGGTTCTGGATGCGCATTCGAGGCGTGGTTCAAGCGCTAGGAAGAGATGTACCGGAGGGAATTCATTCGTCAGGATGACTCCTGGAAATGCGATTGCTACTCCGCAAGCTCGGAACAAGTGAACATTCAAGGTTCATAGACCAGAGTATGAACAAACAGCCGAAGAAGCTGACGTTTGACGAAGCAGTTTTGAAACTGAAGGAAATTTTTAGTGAGTCATTATCCCTGGTTAGTATACACTATCAATGCCTGGAAACTGCCAAACAGGAATCTGACGACTTTATGGGCCTTGCAGACATGATTAACCGTGAGTGTGAGCGTTTCAAACTACGCTCTTTAACGGACGATCAGTTTAAGTGTCTCATTTTCGTCAGCGCTCAAAAATCCCCCAGTGATGCTGAGATCCGCAAGCGGCTTTTAGCTAAACTGTATTAGGATGCTGATCTGACAGTGAAGGCCCTCGTAAGGAAATGCAAACGGCAGCTGATTTTAAAGCACGACACTGCCCAGGTCGAACGGAATGGTCTTGCACCACCAGATACCGTGCAATTCGTGAAAAAGGCCAGGACTGTTAACCGAAGCAAACCCTACAAGAGGTCTACAAGCAAACCACCCACAGCATGCTGGTCATGCGGCGAATGGCATTTCGTGCGCTCTCGTCCGTTCCAACGTCATGTTTGTCAAACGTGCCATAAGCGTGGGCATAAAGAGGAATTCTGAAGTCAGGTCCGGCCGGAGAACGTGAAGAAGTTTTATCGAGAGGGGAATTCTAAGAAGGATGGCGCAGAGTCTCTGTCCATAGTTGCCGCATTCCAAAGTGAGTGTAAAACGAGATGACAAATTATCAGGGTGTTGATCAATGGGATCCCAATGAAACTGCCTTTTGACCAAGGCCTCGGACATCACGATTATTTCCAGGAGCACATGGAATCACATAAAGAGGCCGAAGGTGGTCGAGTCTGAGAAAGTTGCACATAATGCATCAGGCGGTGTGTTAAACTTAGTGGGCGAACTTACTTGCAAGATTGCTTTCAAATGTGGGGAAAAGTCGGGAACGCGCTACATTTCAGACCGGCTGAATTTGAATCTTTTTGGTCTCGACTGGATTGAAAAGTTGCAACTCCTCCATGTTCCCTTGAATCAGATCTGCAACTGAGTTCGAGCAAGTCCAGACCCATCATCAAAGTCCGTCGAAGACATGACAAGTACCCTGGAGCGAAAATTTGCCTCTGTCTTGCAGGATGGCTTGGGCCATTGTACGAAATTCAAGGCAACGCTGAGCTTGCGACCAGGTGCTAAACCAGTGTTCAAGGCTAAAAGACCGGTACTATATGCAGCAATGTCAACTATTGATCAAGAACTCGATCGACTGGAACGTGCCGGAGTCATCACAGCCGTCAACTACTCATCATGGGCCGCACCTATTGTCGCAGTGAAGAAGGCAAATGGCAAGGTACGCGTCTGCGCTGACTTCTCAACTGGCCTCAACGCCGCGCTGGACGACCACCAGTACCCATTACCCGTACCGGAAGATATCTTTGCAAAACTGAATGGTGGTAAGTACTTTGCTAAGCTTGATCTATCCGATGCTTACCTTCAAGTGGATGTTGACGAAGTCTCGAGGGAGTTGTTGACGATCAACACTCATCGTGGGCTATTCCAATACAACCGCTTGCCATTTGGTGTAAAAACGGCGCCAGCCATTTTCCAACAGTTGATGGATACCATGCTAGCGGGCGTTTCTGGAACCGCTGCATATCTGGATGATATCATAGTGATGGGTCGAACACCAGAAGAACTATTTAACCGCCTGGATGAAGTGCTTGGTTGTATACAGTCGTACGGTTTCCGGATCCGTGAGGATAAATGCACATTTTTCACGCCGCTCATCAAATACCTCGGTTTTATCCTCGAAAAGGATGGACGTCGACCAGATCCGGAAAACATAGAAGCCATTAGAAAAATGCCTCCACCAACAGATCTACAGTCCTTGCGTTCCTTTTGTGGGCTCATCAGCCACTACAGCGCATTCTTGCCTGAGATGCACCGTCTGCGTGCCCCGTTAAACAAGCTACTAGCCAAAGGCCAAACTTGGAACTGGACATCAGAATGTCAGAATGCCTTCGAACGGGTCAAGACATTGCTGTCCTCAAACTTGCTTTTGACTCATTTTGATCCCTCCAAAGAGATTGTCCTAACCACAGATGCATCAAGCCATGGGATTGGTGCAGTAATTTCACACACGTACACCGATGGATCTCAGAAAGCAATCGCCCATGCCGCCAGAACACTTACGAAGGCCGAGAGGAATTACAGCCAGATTGAGAAAGAAGCATTAGCCATAGTGTACGCGGTCAAGAAATTCCACAAAATGCTATACGGCCGCCGCTTCAAGCTTCTGACAGATCACAAGCCCTTGCTGGCTATCTTTGGTTCGAAAAAGGGCATCCCGACCTACACAGCCAACCGGCTACAACGTTGGGCTCTTACCTTAATGGGGTATGATTTCGAGATCCACTACCAGTCGACAATTTCCATTGGCCAAGCGGATGCACTGTCACGCCTAATTGACGCTCATCAGCAAGAACATGAGGACACAGTCATTGCCTCGGTCGAGATTGAACCTGACGTCAACTTTCTGGTAACTGATGCATTGCACGGTCTACCAGTTACCGCAGAAGCTGTACGAACCGAAACATTTCGGGACCCAATACTCAAGAATGTTACACAGTTTCACAAAACAAGTTGGCCACGTTCATGTCCATCTGCTGAGTTGCAACAGTACTTCCAGAGGAGACACTCGCTCTCTATTGTAAACGACTGCATACTATTTTCGGAAAGAGTGGTCATCCCCAAGGCACTTCAGGAGCGCCTTATTCGGCAGTTCCACGCCGGGCATCCTGGAATCAACCGGATGAAGGCGCTTGCCCGCAGTTATGTATACTGGCCCTTCATGGACAAACAGCTAGAAGAAATAGCTAAACGCTGCCAAAAGTGCGCCAATGTCTTAAAAGCGCCACAAAAATCAGAACTCTATTCATGGCCAAAAGCTACTAAGCCATGGTGCCGCATCCATGTCGACTTTGCAGGACCGATCAACGGCAGAAGTTTCCTTATTATAGTCGACTCATACAGCAAGTGGCCTGAAGTATTTCTCATGGATAGCACAACCACCAATGCCACTGTATCAAAACTGCGCCAAACCTTTAGCAGATTCGGCTGTCCTGAGACAATTGTCACTGACAATGGCTCACAATTCACTTCGGCAACGTTTACGGAGTTTTGCAAGCAATGCGCCGTCCAGCACGTTCGCTCGCCGCCGTTTCACCCACAGTCGAATGACCAGGCAGAAAGGTTTGTCGATACGTTCAAGCGAGCTCTCCACAAATCAAAAGGGGAGGGACGTATAGAGGAGGTGGTTGACCAGTTCCTTTTCCTCTACCGATCAACACCGAATCCACAAGCGCCAGACGGAATTTCTCCAGCACAGGCTATGATGAACCGGAACCTCCGCATGCCTTTCGACGCCATCCGACCGCGCTCGGAATCCTCTGTTGGTGAAAGAAATTGCAGAATGGAACAGGATTTTAACCGGCGGCATGGAGCAAAGAAGCGATCGTTTACGCTTGGACAGAAAGTGCTAGTACGTGACTATCAGGAAGGCCATGCGAAATGGACGCCAGGGACGGTCAAAAGAAAGCGCGGAAACGTCATGTATGACGTGATGGTGGGCGCACAGATCTGGGCACGGCATGCAAACCAGTTACGGCCAACATTGTGCCAACCAGAACAAGCAAGGCCTACCGACCTCCCGTTCGACTTATTGGTGGAAAGCTTCAACTTGCCGAAGGAAGCAGTGGACGACTGCACACAGTCGAGCAAAGAATCCAGAACACGGACATCGGAACACAGTTCTCGGGCACTTCTGCCAAGGAGATAAACCGACAGGCAGAGAACACCGTCCCGAGGACTACAAATTAATCCTAGGATTTCATCGTATACCTCGTACGATATCTCAGAAGGGGAGGTGTCCGGGAGAAAGTAAGAATTGCCTAGAAAATCCACTATTTTAGCGAGTAATCGATTATTAACGATTATCGCATCGATTTCGAACGTTCTGGAATGTTCTAAGTTCTGCACGTGACTACAAACCACCTGACAACTCGGCAAAAGCTATGGGGAACTACTAACCTTGGTAGCTGACCTTCCAATTCTAGAAGGCGAAGGTCAGTAAGAGATCTATAAATACAGCCAAGGTCCGCGGTAGTTGTATAGTGTTTGTTGACGGTGATTAATACGTTATTTTGTCAAGCTCATTGGCGTTCTGCTTTTTCCTTCGGTTGGGCTGTAAGTTTTGTGGAGCAGTAAAGTGTCGATTTCGGAATCGCCTCTAGTGAAGATTAAAACAACTATTATTATTATTCAACAAGTCCCTTCGTTCAGCAAAAGCACAATCATTCATTCGGAGCAGAACCCGAAAACACATGACAGTAAGAGACGCAGTGCGGCATGTGTATAAGGTGAACCCAAGCTCTGACAACTCGAGTAACTATGTTGTGCATCCTAATCACCGAACCACACTTGTGCGTGAGAACAAATTAGTGCACCATCAAAATCAAGCAGAAAAGTGTTGTGTCAACAAAATGCTTCCTTACAGACATGTGAAGAACCTCCGAAATGGGAAACGTGTGTTCCCCCACTAACATCAGGAGATGGACGTTCTCAAACCGCCGAGGATACAACCAACGTTCTATGGCTCCAATTTTCCGATGTGCTACCAGCATGTGCAACATATCTCTCCCAAACTCGCAGACGCCAGTATGTACACACGTCACCTTTAGTTCGGCGACCATTTTGAGGAAGCTGCTCTCGTTGCGCACACATAGTTCCCCGGAGTTGACAACATTCCTCCGAAACATTGCAGATAGCAACTACGAAGATAGCTGAAACATTAAGGAATTTTTTCAAAGACGCCTGGACTTAGAGCAGGTCCCTAATATGTGGAAGTAAGACAACATTATCCGATTTCCAATAGTGGTAGCCGTTCAGGGCATGCCACCCATTTCACAGTGATACTCCTCCTGGTGATCTCAAAGGTGATGGAATCGATCATAGCTGAGGATGTCATGGGCTACTTCGAAAGTTTTAACATCATTGCGCGGATCAACACGAACTCTGTGAACATCGGTCATGTACTACTCTGATTTTCGGTGGCAGTTGGACAGAAATAGCCGATAGTGGGAACAGCACTGCTGTCATCTACCTAGACTTTTTCAAGGCATTCGACCGCATAGATCCCTACATCCTTCTTCAAAAGCGGCAAGCGTACGAAGTTGGGAACCCTGTCCAGGGATAGATCGAAAACTTCTTTCAGTGACGACTTCAGAATCGATTTCGGGGCTCATCTTCTGATCTAATTTATGTGGATTGCGGTGTTCCACGAGAGTCAGTCTTGTGGTCGTGGTTAGTAGTATTCGTCATTAACGAACGTCAAGTCAAAGTTCCTGCTTTTTCATGATGAAATCAAGAAATGGCTGTCAATCGTCTGTTAGGAAGATCACGATAGGCTGCAACGAGACGGTTATGTGCTTGGGTTCCCCAGCCGCATCAAAAGAAAGATCTCGCAAGGACTCTGCACACAAACGCTGTATCCACAAGTCTCAGGCAAAGTACAACTAATTGTGATTTAAAAACTCACCTGCCTACTTGATGGATCGCCTGATCGATCACACTGAGGAAGGCAATTCCATTAGCCCCAATTGTCAGCTCCATCACATTCTTACCATTTTCTTTTTTAAATATGTTGTAGTAATAAGTTCCGTACGGTTTTCCGCTGCGAGTACGCTTGCTGTCTCGGGCTGAGTTTCAGATACCCTTTCTTGTTGCTGCTGCCGATCTTCGCTTTGCGGAGTCCGTCCATTACGTGCTCTCCTAATTCGCACCCGATTCCGTCTAATGATACTGCTCCCAATTCTGACTTCGTAGCTCCTTTCACCCTTGCGACCCTCAATCACTCCCCTCCGCCAGCGTTCTCCCGATTATGGTATTGGTTGCACCCATACTTCTTCTCCTCCAGCTAAGGGTGGGAGACATATTGATCCACGATCATAGTACTTCTTTTGTTTTAGCATTCTCGGTTATATACAGTTATGTACAGAAGCGTCCGGTGCTATCTCGAGCTGTAACAGCATTGTGGCGGCCGGTAGCAGCGTTCTTGTTCTGTGACTGAATAGTCGCTGCACCGGATTTTCTCCGATCTCGGTAGACGGCATGTTTCTTCTCTCCAACAGCAGTATGTAGGGATTTTTGTGGGTCTCCTTGGCTTTTGTAAATATTTTCTTCGCCTCCTTCACTGATGACTGCGCCTTCCCATTTGATTGGCTGTGGTACGGGCGGATGAGCTGATGCTGAAAATCCCACTTCTTGCTAAAAGCTCGGAATTCTGCACTACTGAATTGCGGCGTGTTGTCGGAAATCACCACCTCAGAAATTCCATGTCGAGCGAATTGACACCGTAGCTTGTTCACCACAGCTTGCGCGCAGATTGACATAAAGGCATCAATCTCGAAGTAATCACTGAAATAGTCGACTACAATCAAATAGCTTTTCCCGTCGTGAACAAAAGTGTCCAATGCGACCATCTGCTAGGGCCTATCCGAAACTTTATGAAGCATCATTGGCTCCTTCGGCTGGCGCGCATCGTGTGTCCTGCATGTTAAACAGTTTGATACGTAATCACATATTTGGCTAGTCATTCCTGGCCAGAACATCAGCTCACTTGCTCTTGCCACGCAATTATTGATTCGCGAATGTGCATAGTGTACCATCTGCAGCAATGAACATTGTAATGCCTTCGGAACCACTATCCTGTTGCCCTTGAATATTAATCCGTCTTGGGTGATGAATGCGTCATGAAAAGGATAGAACGGAGTTAACACCTTGGGCAATTTTTTCTTGTCTTCGGGCCATCCGTCTATTATCGTCTGCCTCAGTAGCCTGCACTGTTCGTCCTCCTCCGTGCACCGTTGGAGCTGCTGCAAACGTTCCTTAGTGACCGCGATCAGCTGTGTTGCGTGGACAAAACCCGGGTCTTCTTCCAGTTGCGGTGTGTGACAGGTGCGCCCTTGACAACGTGTCCGCAATATACACCTGAGATCCTGGTGAGTAGACTATATCCAGGTCATACTTCTGCAGACGAATGAGCATCCTTTGCAGGCGGCGTGGAACGACATTCAGTGGCTTACTAGCGATAGATACAAGTGGCTTGTGGTCGGTGAAAACAGTTGTTTTGCGGCCGAACGTATAACAGTTGAAGCGTTCTACGGAGTAAACCAGCGCCAGCATTTCCTTTTCAATTTGTGCGTAACGACGCTCGGGCTTTCTGAGCATGCGACTGCGAAAATCGACAGACTTACCGCTTTGCACAAGCACAGCTCCAATGCGGTATTGGCTACTGTCACACTGAATCTCGAGTAGAAGCGACGGATCAAAGTAAGCAAGGGCAGGCGCATTTGTAATTAATTCCTTGATCTTTCTAAAGGAATTTTCTTGTTCTGAGACCCAGTGCCAAGCTTCACCCTTATGGGTCGGCTGCCGAATCGGTATTATCACATCGGCCAGTCGTGGAAGAAAACCGCTCAGGTAGTTGAACACTCGGTTCAGCCTGCTGACCGCCTTTGCATTTGTGGGGAGACACATCTCGTTTATGGATCTGGTTTTTTCTGGATCCGGTTTCAACCCGGTTGAACTCAGCACGTGCCCATGAAATGTCACTTCCGTTTTGCGCAGCTCGACGTTCTCACGCTTTAGTTTGATGTTTCTTTCACTACAGCGTCGTAGAAACTGGTGAAGGTGACGATCATGTTTCTCTCGTGTAGAACCAAAAACTAGCATGTCATCTGCTACACAAAAGACTCCGGGCAGATTGTCCAGTGTTTGCAGCAGACGCTTCTGAAATATCTCACTGGATAGCTTCAAACTGAAGGGCAAACGAAGCCAGCTAAAACGTCCAAAAGGCGTGTCAAATGTAGTCAGGTAGCTAGACTATTCGTTAAGTTGCAGAATGTTGAAGCGAGATCGACTTTCGTGAACAGCTTTGCTTTTGATAACTGGTATCATGTCGTCTATTGTTGGTAGGATATAGTACTCTCTTCTGAGGGAGGCATTGAGCGGTTTAGGGTCGATACATACACTCAAATCACCGGATTTCTTAGTGAAGATTGCCACTTGACTTACCCAATCTGTCGTCTCATCGACCTAAACTACGACGCCTAAACTAGACAAACGCTTCAGTTCTTCTAATAGTCTTTCGCGCAATGCTATAGGCACCTGTCTAGCTGGCAGTGTTACTGGCCTAGCAGATTAGTTTAATGATAAATGAGCGCATCCATCGAATTTCCCTATAACCCCGTCGAACACGACAGGATACAAATCAACGATATCTGCAGCAGCGTGACATGAGTAAACAAAACGAGCATGGTTAAATGAAACAAAACCAGGGCGCTGGATAGAATCGA